>CM068832.1:10000-610000 GCA_028554795.2 Sinohyriopsis cumingii | reverse complement strand
TTTACTATTGCTGTAAGAATACTAGTATCCCATTTGTATTTTACTAGTGCTGTACCGTTACTTTTATCACTGTTCACATTACACGTGCTGTAACATTATTTGTATTAGAACTGTACCTAAGCTTTGCTGAAAAATGACTACTATTATAAATGTACATTACTGTCGATGCAATATTAACAGTATTGTAATTGTACGTTACTATTGCTTTAACATTTCTAGCATTAAGCTTGAACATTAGTGCTGGTGCAATATTACTAGTATAACAATTGTACATTTATGTTGTTCTAACAATATTTTTTATTAATACTGTACATTACTATTGTAATTACTATATATGGCACGGCAAGGAAGATGACCGCACGACTTTTGGAATAAAACAAATTGATGTGGAACAAGCAATTAAAGGCTTAATGATGAACTGAGTGTAGCATGCATAATACATCTTTCTGTCTTTGAAAAATTAAAAAGGCCCAGCAAATTAAAATATTCCCAGTCTAAATGAAAAGCAAACATTAACGTACATAACTGTGCCTTTTTGTGCACTGTGGCGTTTCACGTCGAGCTTTTACTTTTGATTGTGACATTCGAAAAGTAAAAGATTGAAATTAAGTGGTGGTATGTCGTCCGTTAACTTGGTGTACGTATTAATATGTCGTCCGATAACTGGTCTGTGTGTTAATATGTCGTCCGATAACTGGCCCGTGTGTCAATATGTCGTCCAATAACTGGCCTGTGTGTTAATATGTCGACCGATAACTGGTATGTGTGTTAATATGTCGACCGATAACTGGTCTGTGTGTTAACATGTCGTTCGATAACTGGTCTGTGTGTTAACATGTCGTTCGATAACTGGTATGTGTGTTAATATGTTGTCTCATAACTGGGTCTGTATATTAATATATCGTCTGGTATCTGGGTCTGTGTGTCTATATGTCATCAGCTAAATCCGCCTGTGTCTAAATATGTCCTCAGCTAACCGTGTTAATATGTCTTCAGCTAACCCTGTCTCTGTGTTAATACCTCGTCAAATAACTGTGTTTGTGTGTTCCCATGTCCTCAGCTAACTCTGTCTGTCTTAATATGTCCTCAGGTAGCTGTGTTAATATGTCCTCGGGTAACTGCATCTGTGTATTAATATAACCTCGACTACCTCCCTCTGTGTGTTAATATAACTTCAACTACCTCCCTCTGTGTGTTAATATAACCTCAACCACCTCCCTGTGTGTGTTAATATAACCTCAACTACCTGTCTATGTGAGTTCAAACGAAATCTACAGAAATAATGTTTACATTATATAACAACCACTTAATATGCATGGACAGCACTGACATTATTACCGACACCATCGTATGTATGGACGGCATTGACATTTTTACCGACATTTTCATATGTATGGACATCGCATCATGCATGCAACTTCATATGTATTGACAGCCCATAACATAGCAACAACTTCATAGGTATGGACAGCCCATCATATACCGACAACTTCATATGTATGGACATCGCATCATATACCGACAGCTTCATATGTATAGACAGCACTGACATTTTTAACAACTTCATTTGTATGGATAGCACTGACAGTTATACCAACAATTCAACATGTATGGATAGCCCATCATATACCGACAACTTCATATGTATGGACAGCACTGACATTTCAACCAACAACTTCATATGTATTGACAGCCCATAACATAGCAACAACTTCATAGGTATGGACAGCCCATTATATACCGACAACTTCATATGTATGGACATCGCACCATATACCGTCAACTTCATATGTATGGACAGCACTGACATTTCAACCGACAACTTCATGTGTATTGACAGCACATAACAGCGACAACTTCATATGTATTGACAGCATTGACATTTCAACTGACAACTTCATATGTATTGACAGCACATAACATAGCAACAACTTCAAAGATATGGACAGCCCATCATATACCAACAACATTAGATGTATAAACCGCACTGACATTTTTTGGGACATGATTGTAGCACACATCGACAACATAAGTATGGACAGCTATTATGACTATATGGTCTTAAAACAAGTGATGGAAAAGAGCGAGAAGAAACAAGCTTTGCAAAATTGAAGAAATAACTTATTTCCCCAGAAAAAAAAGTGAAAATGTAAATAAGGAACTTAAGGTATTGCAAAATAAGTCCCAAATAGTCCTAGAATTACAGACACATCCCAAATAATCATAGAATTACAGACACATACCAAATAATCATAGAATTACAGACACATCCCAAATAATCATAGAATTACAGACACATCCCAAATAATCATAGAATTACAGACACATCCCAAATAATCATAGAATTACAGACACATCCCAAATAATCATAGAATTACAGACACCCCGAATATCCTAGAATTACAGACACATCCCAAATAATCATAGAATTACAGACACCCCGAATATCCTAGAATTACAGACACATCACAAATAATCATAGAATTACAGGCACCCCGAATATCCTAGAATTACAGACACATCACAAATAATCATAGAATTACAGACACAAGTCTTAATAATTGAAGTACTGAATAAACTTTAGCAAAAATCCAAATTAAATCTAACGCTGTAATTTTTGACGTGCCTCTGGTTACCCGTGTTGTGTTGATGTACCAGCAGTCATTTGTTGGATCACAATAATACAATCCAAGAATATACCCTTATTTGAAATTTCATTATAAATCCAAGACTCCATTTCCAATAATATTATTTTTGATGATCACTTTGAATTTCCAGTGAATAAATAATTTGAATAAATAAAATTCCAGTCCTAATGAACTACTGAACGCAACAATAATACAATTACTCTGTTCAGATAGTAAGACACGATAAAATAATATATAGAAAACAAGATTATATAGTCCTTTACTTGACTTCAGGCCACAATTAGTAATTTCCAAACAAAAACCAAACTATTACCTAATTGAAAATAACGTTCTAGAAAGTTACTAATATTTACAAAATAAAATCTTAGTTATAATTAAAATATAAAATGTGGTAACACAATGTCCTTGACACCGTAGCAAGATAATAATCCTAATAGATAACCCACACTCATAGTAAACTATTTGCTATGTATTAGTTGTTTAAAGAATAACACAAATCAATGATCCAGATCAAGTAGAAAATGAACTTATTTTGGATAAGGTCAAGTTCAACATATAATTGTCCATGGCATATAATGAAATATACAATCCCTAACTATCAAACAATGAAAATTAAATATACATAGCACAGCATTTTTCTGGACGTGATTGTAGCTCATTTCGACTTTATAACTTAAGGGCAATATGTTCTTGTTAATACCAAAGTCTGGACATGATTGTAACTCGTATCGACTTCATAACATAATGGCAATATGTTCTTGCTAATACCAAAGTCTGGACATGATTGTAGCTCATATCGACTTCATAACATAATGGCAATATGTTCTTGCTAATACCAAAATCTTTCATTCCAACGTGCCCGCTTCAAGATAGCTGAAATTTGAGGCATATTTTTCGTGCATAGCCAAATAAATAATCCACTGCATTGAAAATGATCCAGACTTGATGCATATTTCTTTTTCATACTCTCACCTCTATTCCAGTACTGTAACAGTGAGGGCAACATCTCCAGACGGCCGTACACAGTTTGCACAACAAACACTTGATTACACTCCTAGAAAAGTAAGAATATTAGCACAATTCAAATGAGGACACCATTCTGGATATTTTCTTTCTCATCGTATTTTCCGTCTCGTTCTCTTTCTGTTTGTTTTTCTTCTTCTTCTTCTTCTTCTTCTTCTAATAATAATAATAATAATAATAATAATAATAATAATAATAATAACAATAATAAGTGTTACATGAATTGATGACAAAGATAACTTCATAAGATTGTTATTGTTTCTATTATTACTATTCACATATATACACACATGCAAATATAGGCACAAACACACACACACATGTATGTATATGTATATTTTATATTTTTTATTTTTATTTATTTATTTATTTATTTATTTATTTATTAATAAAGAACTTAACACAGTACAAAAACATATATCATAAATATAAAAGAATTTATTTTTTATTTATATATATTCATCTCAGGTGACAGATAAAGGACATTCAGGAGGTATAAGGAGACATTTTGTTGCCCCATTGCTTATTCTAACCATGCTGCCCAGACTGACATTCTGAGATCTCATTGGATGGACGTATTGATGCTAGGGGTCAAAGATATCAAACGACTATATCGATTTATTTGCCTGTGTTACCTCTCTTTTTAAAGGTTCTATTCCGTGTTCACCCACACTGATCGATTGATGAACTAAATCCAGATATATTAACTAATAAAAAGAACAATTAACAATATATTTGATCAAATATCCTTTAACATCATCATTTTTTTTAATAATTCATTCGACTTGGGATGTTTCAAGAAATTTGCGAATGAATAAGAATATATTTATCGAAAATAATTTTCTGTTTTTGTCACAGAGAGACTTGAGGATGTTTATAATTTATTCATAAAGTAGTTAAATTAATGATAACAATTATATTGAATCTTTATTTTTTGTATGCTCTAGTTATATATCTCGATGATTCAGTTTTTAATTGAATCTTATTTTGTTTGTACTAATGATTTATTTTTTTTATAAGCTAAATTTTTATTTAATTTATGCAATTGTTCAAATAAACTAATGGTTTGATGCACCACTTTCTGTCATATAAATAATTTGTCATTGTATTTAGTAAAATATATTGGTTTCAGGACAGCACAAATTTATTTAAAATAAAATTAAATCTAATTACTTAGTATTTCTTTATTTATGTCACACATTACAGGAATCACAACTCCCCATCTTGTTAAAAACAAACAATGGTCACTAACCTTACAAAAGCGGCTATGGGTTATTTTGGCTTGGAAAAATTACAACACGGAAAAGCCCTACGCAGACTGGTACCATTTTTACTGACTTGTGGTTTGCAAGATTGATACCCTCTTATCTCAGAGTTGATAGCATTCACTAAATAATCGACTCTGCATGCACTCCGCTCCATAGCCACTAAATAATCGACTCTGCGTGCACTCCGCTCCATAGCCACTAAATAATCGACTATGCATGCACTCCGCTCCATAGCCACTAAATAATCGACTCTGCGTGCACTCCGCTCGACAGCCACTAAATAATCGACTCTGCGTGCACTCCGCTCGACAGCCACTAAATAATCGACTCTGCGTGCACTCCGCTCCATAGCCACTAAATAATCGACTATGCATGCACTCCGCCCCATAGCCACTAAATAATCGACTATGCATGCACTCCGCCCCATAGCCACTAAATAATCGACTCTGCGTGCACTCCGCTCCATAGCCACTAAATAATCGACTCTGCATGCACTCCGCTCCATAGCCACTAAATAATCGACTCTGCGTGCACTCCGCCCCATAGCCACTAAATAATCGACTATGCATGCACTCCGTTCCATAGCCACTAAATAATCGACTATGCATGCACTCCGTTCCATAGCCACTAAGTAATCGACTCTGCGTGCACTCCGCCCCATAGCCACTAAATAATCGACTATGCATGCACTCCGCCCCATAGCCACTAAATAATCGACTCTGCGTGCACTCCGCCCCATAGCCACTAAATAATCGACTCTTGCTATCTGGCGATTTGCTATTACTATGAGTCTATGCTCTTTAAATAAGTAGCAGAAAAGATTGATAGACAACAAGCTTTGCAAAGTTTAACAAACAATTTATTTCCCTAGAATATAAAGTGAAAATGAGAAAAAAGCATTTACGGTATTGCGAATTAAATCATAAAGTAATCCAAGAATTAGATCAGAAACAAGCCCTAGTAATTTAAAGTCCAGAATAAACTCAGTACATGTCCCGAAGAAATCCAGAAACTAAAGGCGATTTTGTGTCTGTTATAGCTTTCTTTATGTCTGTACAGTCTTTTGTTGAATCACAGCAACATAATTCCAGGTTTGAATTCACTATAAATTCCAGTGAATGTCTCTATCTAAAAATCTATATCAGAACATTTTTGTATTTTCAAATAAAATAAACACTTGAATTCAGTAATTTTAAGAAATTAAAATTCAGCCCAAACTGGTCACAACATAATACAAATTGAAAGTGGTAGATGTTAAAGCGCGAATGACCAAGTACTCAGATTATATAGTTCTCTACTTGACCTCAGATTATAATTAGCATTTTCTAATAAATCCATTACCTAACGGGGAAAAAAACTGTTAGAATGATCCTGATGTGTACAAAATCAAAACCATAACCTGGATTACACTCTGGAAATTCAAAAATTTAGACCCAAATAAGCATATTTATTTCTTATATTAATAATGGTCCTGATATTAAGTCCATACGCAGAGAGAATAATTTAGCTATGTATTAGTTGTTTACACAAAATGAAATTTAAAAAAATGTCAATAGGGTCAAACAGAAATGAACTCAAATTTGGACAAGGTCAAATCCAAATACAGTGTTACATTATAATAGCAAGTAATGAAATAAAAAAGTAACTAGAAAACAATTAAATTAAATATACATAACACTATCCAGTATTGGATATTATCCCTACGCCGACCAACTATGAGGTCACGATTTTATATTAAAAACATCAATGTGCTTTCCAACACATGGCCTCATTACTGAAGTCGGCCTAGTACGTCTCTTTGAATTAATTTAAACTAAACACAATTTTTTTCAAAAAGTATGTTAATAATGAATTTTCGCAAACCGTAATATTGCCAAAACTGGTGGGAGCACTTCCGTTTTCAACTTTTTATTTTCGTAGTTGCGTAGTTTTGCACGTTGTAAGCTCTTCAGTTTCGGAGGTAAGTAAATCTTACTTGTAGTTCAAAATCCCATAATCCCTAAGAAACACCGAATCTTGTGAAGTTTGCATGCAGAAGCTCACAAGGTACATACACTTCAGCAGCATGGATCAATAAGTTAACAATACAGCATTGTTCAGTAAAATGTAGAAAGTAGGTCACTGTCACCCAGTATTTGGTGTGTGACATAGATTGATCCCATGCTGGGTCTTCATTGCTTGATTGAATACTATAGGTGAAAAAGTCAGGAACGTTTTATGTAACGTTCAATAAATACTGGAAACGAGGTACAAGTTACAATGGTGTACAAGTGAAATTCATGTAAAACACTGAATTAAGCTTGGTGGCAGTACAAAATCTATCAAATTTAGTCAACATACAAAATGTATACGCAGTTTAGAATACATCCATGAAGTCACTCTGACACAGGTTTTGAACACGACACACGTTCTCCTAAGATGTACTTTGAATAATGTGGCAATATGTGAACAAAATTGAATTAGGAGCTGGACAAGATTTTCCAGCAATTTTGAATCCATAATGGAATGAAGGACACATGGATTCAGTGTTGGTGCAGACACAAGTTCATCCCAGGTTGCTCATATGAATGTAAGGTTTATGTTAATGAATTTAGTAGGGATTGAAGCCCATGCAGGGATGCTGTACGTTGTATATCAATTATTGTAGTGGGAGTTGAAGCCCAGGCAGGGATACTGTAAGTTTTATGTGACGTCTGTATTAGGCGTTGAAGCCCAGGCAGCGATGTAGTAAGTTTTATGTTAATAGTTGTAGAAGTTAAAGCCCAGACAGGGATGCTGTATTTTAAAGACTGTAATAGGAGTTGAATCCCAGGATTGGATACTGTATGTTAATGACTGTTGTAGGAGTTGAAGCCCAGGCATGGATGCTGTATGTTAATGACTGTTGTAGGAGTTGGAGCCTAGGCATGGATGCTGTATGTTAAAGACTGTAGTAGGAGTTAAGGCCCTGGCATGGATGCTGTATATTAAAGACTGTAGTAGGCTTTAAAGCCCTGGCATGGATGCTGTATGTTAATGACTGTTGTAGGAGTTAAAACCCAGGGGATGCTGTAAATTTTATGTCAATGATTGTTGTAGGAGCGTTCCGCAACAACATATTTGTTTTCTACGTCTTGGTAAGAAAGAGGTACATGTTAGGTTCAGTGTCAATTTCCAGTACAAAATAGAAAATGAAAATATGATTTAAAATCATATTACTACAGTTCCAAGAAATTACAGGAATTCTTGAAGTTTTACCATCACCACAGAAACCACCGTCATCATTATCGTCATCCTTATCCTCGGTAAGGTCATATGAGGTTAGTAGCATTCATAAAGCTGATTTCACATCCCCCATTTTTGGTTAATACCATTTCTTATAGCGGGATACGTGAACACTAAAAATCAAAATGAAATCGCACAGTATCATTGACATTTGTGTCACCATCTCATTAAGGGATATCAGAACATACAAATTAAACTTAGAAATGAAAAGACCAGTTCGATTTGAGAGAATTATTTCAGAAATTAAAGTATAGTAGACCAGTCAGACTGTAAAGGAAATTGTTGTAGTGTTATGCATATCTGTATTGTGTGTTTTAGTTTTTCGCCCATGACTGTAGTTCCTATTTTCAGAGAGAGCTAAAAATAAATGTTTACTAGTTTTAAACTCAACTTTAATAATGAACCTGTTTAAAGTTTGTGGTAATTTTCTGATTGGATGGTTTAGTATTGCGACAAAGGTCAGTGGTTTGTGTTGCGACCTAAGGCAGATATTTTGGAAATAAGTCAGATGGATGAACTGTGACTCAGAGCTGTATCTGAGTCGCAATGATAAAGAGAGAATTGAACATTTATTCTTATTATTACGTCCTATTATTATTCTTTTATTGATAATAATCTGCATATGTATTTAATATTATGCTTATATTTAAATTGAGAGGAGTCATTTATTTTAATTGTTTATTGGAATTACAAAATGGCTCATAGTATGGTCTCACCTAAAGCAGCATTTTTGGATTATTGTGAATTCATTCAAAGACATTCTTGACCATGTCATTGTGATACATCAAGACTGCGGGCACTTCAGCGCATTCAAGACCTGAAATTCATTCGAAACACTACATTCATTTTGGACTTGTGATAGATTTTTCAGGATTATCTGGGACTTAATACATAATATAATAATTTCCTCTTATATTTTCTCTTTATATATTAGATAATTAAATTATTTGTTAAGTTTTAAAAACTTGCTGGTTTTGCTTCTTTTTGTTACTTAGTTTCAGTCCATAGTGTCAGAACAGGAGCGAAATGGTTAAAGCAGCTGAGCGAACATAACATAATAATTTTAATTTTCTAACATCATAAATAATGGCACAATACCACAAGCAAAATGGTTAAGGGAGATAAATCTCTTAGTTTATTGATTGTGTTTTTATCGGCTACTTCCCTTGAGAGAATTTATTTATAGCCAAATTTGGATTGTATTGGTGTTTTTACGTTATTTTAAGACATGAGGGTTATGGTATCACGGTACCAATTGTTTTTCCATAGACCTTAATGCTAATGTTTGGGGAAATAAAATATTTTCTATCCTACTTTAGCATGCATGTCACACACTTTTCTAGAGAGCAGTGTTAGATTGTCAATTTGACAATGACAGAACCAGGTACTCCATTGCATTTAAGAGAGATAACTCCACTGGAACTAGACAGGGGTAAGAGTTATCTAGTCACAACAGGCACATTTTCAGCCATGTGTACCATATTTAAAAAAAATCGTACAAAATACAAACTATGATCTAAATAGAAATTAACATAAATTCACATGTTGCCAAGAGGCTCAACTTTTTTAAGCCTAACAGAAAGTACAACTCTTACATAATGCACCAATCACAGCTAGTGTTGTTCTTTATTTCTGAATGCAATCTTCCCTACACCTTAAGCTCCGCCCACCTGGTCTTGCGCAATTGGTACCGTTATATCTTATCTAATGCTGAGAAAATTGCCTCTTCATGGGATACACCACGTAGCTCAGAGGCTGTTCCGATTCTAGGTTTGAAACTGCAAGTGAACTTAACGTGTGGCACAGCATGTGCTTTCTATTAAAAATCGCGATTATTTGTAGGTAGCGATAACGCAGTAAAAATGGTACTTGTGGATAGTGGCGGGAGGTGAACTTTTTTTATTTATTGTGTGGACTACAGTACAGAGTAAAACAGTGACACTGCGTGCAAACTGAATTCATAACAAGATGTTCAATCTACACGAAACAGTGACGCAATACACGAGCTGAAATTATATAAACGGTTTTCAAGTAGCAGTAGTTAAGTGGGATACCCTAGGGACAATGGGACTTAGCATTAAAAAGACCCCTGGGACACTCTAGGGACAATGGAAATTTAACATGGAGAAAAATCGTGGGTCACTCTAGGGACAATGGGAATTTAACACAGAGAAAAATCGTGGGTCACTCTAGGGACAATGGGAATTTAACATGGAGAAAAATCGTGGGTCACTCTAGGGACAAGGGGAATTGAACATGGGGAATAGAGTTTGGGTCTGTCTAGGGACAAGGGGAATTGAATATGGGATTTTTGTTTTTTGAAAAAAATTTTTTAAAAAAAGGGGTAGGCAATTGAAAGGCTATCTCTTTTCGAGAAATATGGCTGGCCCTGAAAAGGGCCTTTGGCTTTCTTCTGCTTCTTCTTCTATTTCCTCCATTTCCTCATCCATCCCCTAATCTTTCCCCAAATTCCTTTGTTCTTCCTTTTTTCTTTTTCAGGTAACCAGTCTGGGTGACCCATAGCCCTGAACTTCTCTTGTATCTTGATCCAATTGTTGTTGAGTTTGTCAAAGGCCTCTTTTTCCTTTAAGTTTTCCTTATCCTTTCGTTCTTTATTCCACTTGTCTTTGATCTTTTTCACTTCTTCCTCCATTACTTTTCTCATAAGTTGTTCCGATTTCTTAAGCTGGTCTAGGACTTTTTTGACAAAGGACCACTCTGTCCATTCCATTACGTCTTCCAAAAAGCACCTGACTTCTATCACATTATCCATGGCTTCCTTTAAGTGACCAATCTTTACATACTCTGGATCTGTAAAGCCTCTTAGTCTTTTTACTTCTTCTTCTATCATCTCTTTCACCAGATCCATAGATAATTTTAGGTTGGTCACTTGTCTTCTGACAAAATCTCGGGTAAGTTCATGCTTCCATTCTCGTTCAATCCTTTCCACTGCATAAGCTCCATCCACCATCCAATACCAAATGTCTTTCAACTGGTTAGACAATTCTGTTACAGCTACCATCTTCCTTGTCTTTATTCCGTAGAATGGTTCCAACGACGAACGTGGTGGGTTCTTATAGTGAAAGCGCGGACGTGATGGAAAACATCCCCCTAAAACATAAAATTGATCTTACCTAGATCATGACCAAACATCGCGCGGACGTGAAGGAAAACATCCCCCACTTTTCTCATTTCATATAATCAAACCCAAACTATACTCTCCACATACGCTAAGAAACAATAAACAAAATCCATAATCTACTATCCACACAATCGTACGTGAGCGGATACAAAACCCAAACTATACTCTCCACATACGCTAAGAAACAATAAACAAAATCCATAATCTACTATCCACACAATCGTACGTGAGTGGTTACAAAACCCAAACTATACTCTCCACATACGCTAAGAAACAATAAACAAAATCCATAATCTACTATCCACACAATCGTACGTGAGCAGTTACAAACACAAACACACAAACACATACCCTCGCACTATGAAAAAAGAGTTAGTGTTTATAATCACACTACTCTACCTACACACACACACACACACACACACATTGGCAAATTAATAGTTGTTTCTTTTCTAGAGTATTGGGTAGCCCTTAAAAGGGCTGTTTTTTTTAAGACTCCAGATGCACCTATCTAATGGTTGCACCTTCCTGGCCTGGCGCCACACACGCATCTTCTTCCCCAGTCTCCTTTCACCTTTCTTCTGGGGAGCGCAGAGGGAGGATGATTCGCTTCAACACCCCAATCCTCTGTCTCGGGAATATTGTACGACATCCTCTCTTCTAGTTTCGTTTCCTCCTCTTCCCTCTGTCTTCTCTCCTCCTCGTCGTTCTTCATTCTTTCCTCTTCTACTATAGCCTCCGCGGCCAGTTCATTTAACAGGCGCCTGACATATTCCAGATGTGTCTGGAGTTCAAGAAGTTTGCTTATTCTGCTATTCATTCTTGTGTTGATCAATCAACAAGGGTAGCTAGACTGCCCAGCGAGTTTCAATTTATAGTGAAAGCGCGGACGTGATGGAAAACATCCCCCTAAAAAACATAAAATTGATCTTACCTAGATCATAACCCAAAAAACAACAACGCGCGGACCTAAAAGAAACACTCACTCACTTTTTTATGCTACCCATCACTATTTTAAAATTTTTTTTATAAATCACTTCAATAGACTATCCACATACACAAAGCAATCCAATCTAACTCCTAATCTACACCTCAAGCACCAAAAAAAAGACATCATTTTAATCTACTATCCATACCAACCTACTTAACCACTTACAAACACAAACACACAATCACATACCATCACATTTTTTAAAAAAAGAGTTAGTGTTTATTTTCACACTACTCTACCTACACACATTGGCAAATCGATCGTTATTTCTTTTCTAGAGTATTGGGGTAGCCCTGAAAAGGGCTGTTTTTTTTGTTTGCTATGGCATTTTTTTTTTTTAGTTTCTAAGAATGCGATGTCCTCTGAGGATAGACTTTCTGGCGATAGGTCTGCTTCTTCGGAAAGAGAAGAAGAACTCTTTGGTGTCGATACGACAATCGACAAAGCCTCTGTCAGCTTCAGGTTGCTGATGTTGCTGTTGTTGCTGCTGTTGCTGCTGTTGTTGCTGTCTCTGAAGTCTGTACTTCTCTGTCCATTCTTCTTTCTCCCTGTTCACTTCTTCTCTGAAGAGCTTTTCTATCAGGTCTTCAGTGATTTTTAGCATTCTCACATTCTCTATTTCTTCTGGCTTCGGTATCAGACTGTGTCTGACCCTATGCAAATTCACGTAGGCTTCGTTGAGCTTAGTTAGTGTGGAGCACATCTTCTTAGGAGGATGAGTCGACAATGGATGGTTAGACTGGAAACAACCCGGTTCTTAAAGTCAAAGCGCGGACGTGAAGGAAAACATCCCCACACGGTTTTTGAGTCGCAACGTTTAGTGAGTGTCATGAGAGGGATAGTAAGAAATGAAAGAGCATCAATCCAACATTCTTATAGCTAAACAAAAGACAAAGGGATTTTTTTCAAAACACAACATTTTTTATTCAAAAATCACTTAACACTAAACAACAACAACTCTAACATTTTTTAACAATAATCCAACACTAAAAGTTTCTCCACTAGGTAAAGAGGGATAACAGTCTTCCATGGTTTCTAGTAATCTAGGATGACTTCTCTCAAACTGTTGATTTCTATGGTATTATCGAATTCTGCATACAGGATGACGTTCACCGTTTCATCAGGGTCTCGGTCTTTAAACTGAATTTCCACACGAATCTGGCCGGATTTTATAGGGTGGAAATGTCCCTCGTCGCTGCCTTGGTCTGGAGTGAAATCGAAAGCCCACAAACCGTAGCCTCCTGCATAATCCTCGTACGTAATACCGTGACTGGTATTGGTTCCTAACTGTCCGGTGGCTTCGTACAGGGACAAGTACGATCTCAAGTAATTCTTCTTGGTAAAGTCAGGTTCGAAAGGTCGGGTACACAAGGTCTTGCCATTGCGACTGACTTCGATTTTGGACACGCCAAAGTGTTGAAAGTAGAATGGATTTTTTTCGGCAGCTCCGTTGAAGGCTGTATTCTCGACGATACCAACGATCAAACGTTTGGGTAACTGTCCTTGGAACAGATGATCTTCGATCATGGATCGCTGTCCCTTGGGAATGGTGAAGGTTTTCACTTCCACGCGTCGTATGGGATACTTGGCGATCGTTCTGCTCAACGTCTGACTGATGTCGTTTCCCACTTTAGGTAACACTTCCACACGGCGTACGTAGAGTCTGGCTTCTTGGATTTTGGTTTTGTAACCGTCACTATCAGCCAATAAATGGAAAGCGGTACTGCTACGATTCAGTCTCAGGCGGACATCCACCCCGTTCAGCAAATACTTTTCTTGCAACCACATGTCCAAATGCAAACGATCCATAAGTTCTAAACTTGTGTCGGCTCCCGTGATTCTCTTTCTTCGTTCTAGAAATCCATCATTGTTGTCTTTCTTTTCATCAGTTTCCAATATTTCAAACTTGGTAGGTTCGTCAGCTTCCCATACCACACAGGCATTGAGATGAGTGTTCTTGGCATCTATTCCGTACGTCAAGAGATTTTCCAGGTAGGCACGATAAGGGTAAGTATCCATGCTGCTACTGACCAGTTTGTTATTCAAGTACAAGTCCACTCCACTGAACAAGGAATGCATGAAATTGTTGACGGGAGCTACTGCTTCATCGTCTATAGCACCTCCAGTCTTATCTAGAATTTTGACTTTCAGGTACAAGTAACTGCTATTCAGATCGATGTAATCTTCGGGCTGTCCTTTGATTTCAAACTCGATGGGAGCGGAATCGGTCAGTGAGGAGACGGGGTGAAATTCCACCCACTGGGATTCTTGCATCGTCATCATCGTGGTGGGCATGGCAAACAGGTCCAGTTCCGTCTTGGAACAAACGCAAGATTCTCGGTGCATCATTTTTTTTGTCTCTTTTCTCAATAATCGAAAACGTCTAAGTCTCGAACGGTTCTTCTTTTCTTGGCCTTTCTCGCTTGAAGTCTGGTGAAAGGGTGTTTTCTTCGTCGTCTCTTTCTGCCTTGTCCTTGGTGAATGCCTGACTCGGTAGCGTGCAGGGCATTTATAGGTGTCTCTCGGTGACCCAAAATGTCTTTGCCCGTTTGCAGCAAGACATTTTTGCCTGCCCTCATGAAGGCTTCTTTAGGGTTTTGTTTGTCGATGATGACATTTTGGAGAAATTCTTTGCCTTGCGTCAGTGCCGCATCTTTCAAGGCGTGCAATCCGCGTGTCACCATCGGTTTCAACACCGGGGCCACCGAACGAAAGGCCGATTTTAACATGTCTCCTAAGCCGTGTCCTCGCTGTCGAGCAACCCCTCGGTACACTGGATACATGACTTACTTACGCGTCGTGAGAGAACCGTTTTCGAAAATGGAGTTTCACCGTGACTTTTCCTTTGGTGAATGGAATATTTTGTCCCAGATCTCCTTTTATAGCAATGTTGACCGTGTCCAAATACGACTTACTGACAGGCAAATAGTGAGGATGTACAAATTCGCGGTGGACGTGGTAAGTGTTTCCACCTTCCTCGTCAGTGTTCGTGGCAGAATCCACTTTGAAAGGAATGACACGCAGTAACGGTACGGAGGTGTGTCCCACCACGTTGTACTCCACCACATCGGAATACACGAACATCAAATTCAGTCCTTGGTTCAGTTCTACCGGGGCACGAAATAACTTGCTAAAAGACTCGTTGTCGTAAACGATGGGTAATTCGTTTTTCTTGAGCATGGCCTTTCTCATGTCCATGTCTCCGCCCAACATGTCAAACAATTCAGGACAAAATAAAATGGACATGATTTTACTTCGTTCAAATTTCATCAAGAAGCGACGAGCTGTTTTGTGGTACTCCATGGTGACACTTTTGTTGACATGCTCCAAAGCTTTCAGAAACACGACATTAAACCTGGAGGCTATGGTGCTGACCAAATGTTGACCACTAAAATAATAGCCTGGGGGAATGAACAAGTGATAGGTGGTGTACTTTTGTGTACGGGTTTCTTGTCATATTTGACATTGCTATCCATCCACTGTTGCATTTGCTCGTCATGAACTTCCACATCAAAAAAATTTTGATTGGGAAGGACATTGAGGACTTGGGTCGGGTGAATCATTTCTTCTAAAGCCACTTCCCAATGGGCTTCGTGATCTAACTGGATGGCCTGAGATAATTTGGCCGTGTAACAGCACAACGTGTTCTTGGGAAACACCTCCATGGAACTGTCACTGGGTAAAGTTAAGTAAAATTGGCTTTGGTGACTCATAATTCCAGAGTTCTGTGGCTGTCCGAGGGGTTAGTGGACGTCAGAGGCGTGTCTCTGTCTAAAATGGGGTTCTGGTTGTGGTTGAAGTGGTGACTGGCACTGGCACTGGACACAAGGTTCCCGGGGTTCCCGTTCGAGGTGAATTTCAGGGAGGGATTAGGAAGCAGGTAACCGATGCAACTGCTCAATAAAATGGTCCACAATTGTTTGTCTCCTTGTTGCAAACTCAAATTGGCGATGGCTGCCCCGATGACACAATACACCACGAAGATTTGGCAGAAAAAGACGATTTGCGTTTTAGGCACACGTTCTCCACACCACACCCACAAGGGTTGTTTTTGTAAATCTTGCACAGAAGAACTAGGTGAAGGAGGAGTGGTCGACGTAGCTGCGTCTGCTGTGTGAAAGGGCATGATGGTCACTTCTTTTTATAGTCGATGACTTGCGAAGCGTCGATCCAAGAATCAAAACTGGGTGGATATCCTTTCCAACGTACTTTGACTTCTTTGACACGTCGTTTGCCCACTTTACGGGTTCTGCGTTCGAGAATGCTTTCGATGTCGTACACGTCGTCTTCTTTTTTGGTGACACGTTGTAATTCGGGCAAATAAAACGTTCCTTTGAGCACTTCTCCGTTCATGTCTTCCAATTTATAGACGGGAGGATGACGGCCATGCACTCGTACAGTGACGCGAAACAATTCGGTCGTCCAGTTAGGTAAGTAACCTTTGTCGAAAGTGCGTTTGGTTTTGCCAATGCGCACCCAATCTCCTACGGCCAACATTCCACTTTTCTCGGGGACAGCCCTCATCGGGGACGTACCAAACAGACGCTCAACACTTCGTTGTCGGGAGTCACGTCTTGCGGGGCACGTCCGATGCTTCGATGGTAAGATTGGTTGTACGCTTGCACCAGGTGCGGTAAGATGTCGATGTACTTCAGAGTGTGGTGATGCGTAAAGTATTTCCACATGCGTTCTTTCAAAGTGCGTTGAAAACGTTCCACGATGCTGGCTTTGGTTTCGGGATTCTCGGTGGTAAAAAAATGAATGTCACGTTTCTTTAATTCTTTTTGGAAAGCTTGGTTCAGAAATTCGGTGCCTTTGTCCGTTTGCCATCGAAGAGGGTGACGACCGCTTTGTTTCAACACCCGTTGCAGGGCTCGCACTAACTCGCTGCTCGATTTGGAAGTCAAGGGCACGACCCAGGCAAATTTGGAAAAGACGTCGATGACACAAAACAAATATTTGTAGCCACGATTGTAGCTGGCCAAATGAGAGACATCGGCTAAATCGGCTTGCCATTGATGATCGATGCCTTCCACTCGGGTGCGACTTCTGGCAAACTTGCGTCGAATGGGTTTGTGTAAAGTGTAGGTAGCTTGTTCTTGTAACCATCGTTGCACTTGAGGTAAACGGAGACTTTTCAGTCGCGTTTTGGCAGCACGATACAATTTTTGAACTCCTGCGTAACCTGCAGGATGCGAGGGATCGTAGTAAATGCTGGCTAAGACTTTTTCCATTTTTTTTGTGTTGGTTGGTGTGTTAATAAGGCACCCACTCTTGGAGGATGCTACTCTTTTTCTCTTGGGGTATTTTCTTGGATTGCAATGCTTTGCGTGTGCGACCGGCAATAGGTGTTGAAGAGGAGGAGGATGTCTGAGCGGGGGATATCGGTTCTTGTTTCACTTTTGTCTTCACTTCTGTCTTCACTTTCTTTTTCTCTTGTGATGAAGAAGGGGTGGCCATCATCTTTTTAATCCATCCAATTCTGGAGGTAGGTGGTGTTGTTAACTTGCGTACTTTTTCTGGTGGAGTTTGAAACCCTTCTTCTTCTTCTTTTCCTTTTTCTGTCTTGGTCACTGGTACTGGTACTGGTACTGGTGATGGTGCTGGACTTTTCATCAAGGTCTTAAAATCTTTCAGAGTGGGTAGAGCTGTTTCGTCTAAAGCTTTCTGGTGAAAGAGTTGCAGTCGTTGCAAGAGTTGACCGTACTTTTGCGATTTTTCTGTTTCGGACAAATCTTGGCGATCCATCAAGGACTGCAATTCGTGTTGTAACTGGGACATCTCGCTCAAATTGGGATTGGGAGGTAAATGCGGGGTGTGTTCTTGCCACCGATGGTATTCCATCCATCGTTTGTAAGGCACTAAAGCTAGTTTTCGTCCTTCCATGGGGTTGTCAGGGGTCGAATCTGAGATCTTGGAACTTCCGAGGCCTTTTTATCTTGCTCCCACCAGTCCTCCCAACATGGTTCCCAAGACTCCTTTCAGTATGGGGCCTAAGAAGAGAGGTAAAATACCTCCACCTTGCACTAACATCTTCTTTTTTTGACGAATGGGAATTTTCTTTTGAACCATTTGGCGAAGAACGTGACGATGTTTGCCTAAGCATTGTTTCTGGTGTTTGGACAAAGGGATCGTGCCTTTCAAAACGTTCAAACAACATTCGCACACGGTATCGATGACCTCTTTGGAGGCTGTTTGAATGAGTTTTTTTCGAAGGGGTGGAGAAGCTTTGGACAGGACAGATAACATGTCCCCATGTTTGGCTAAACGTGGTGGCAGTCCTTTCCTTTTCTTTCCTTGGGGTTTTCTGGAAGGTGACATCTTTGAGTCTTCAGGAGCACCAAAAATCACTGATACCCGACTTGGTCACAGGCCTTTTTTATACTGGAACGCGTCGCCACTGATTGTCTTGACGTCGTATTAGTTTGAGGACAGGCATGACACGTCGTGCAGGGGTACGTAACGGACTAAATCGAGCCAGTTCTTGCTTGGACAAATCCAGTAAACTTTGTAACATGCCCGATCTTTCTTGGACTTTGATTTTGGGAGAAGGTACTTTGTGAGCAGCAGCCACTGCCACTAAATTGGAAGGTCCTGCCACTGGGGAAGTTCTTTTTGGGGTCATCAACGGAGAAGTTCTTGGTGTGATCAACGTCTCCAAGTACTCTTCAGTTCTGGGTGTCATTAACGGAGAAGTGGACAAACGTGAGGATGCCGGAGACGCAGTCACTGCCGTGGTGGCAGATCGTGGTTTGCGAGTGTAAGGTTGCGTCCTGGCCGAAGTGCCTCTCTTGCGACTAGTTTTCTTCTGTGGACTTTTCTTTTTCTGGGGAATTTTTTCTGTTTCTTTTTCTGGGGGTTTCTTTTCTTTTTCCGGGGTGGTGGTGGTGTCTGGTCAGAGGAGGGTCCTGCCAATGGAGAAGTTCTTCTCATTGGGGACCTGGTCTTTTTCTTCTTCTTGGGACTTCGTTGGACTTTTGTCTTGGGGATAACTTTGGGGGCATTAGGATCCCATCTTAAAAGTGAGCGAATGATGACCCCTCCTAGAGTACCGCTCCCTCCAGGTTTCAAAATGATTTGTTTTTTGGTTTGAGTGTCGATGCGGGGATCGGCCAGTTGGACCAAAGCGACTTTGTTTCGATCGAAAAAGCGTTTGGTTTGATGAGGAATCTGAATGATTCCTTGGAGTAATTGACGTGCCGTCACCGTGAACCATCGTAAGACTTCTTTGAGACTAGCTTCTAAGACACGAGCTCGTATTTGTGGATTTTTTTCTCGACTGATGCCATACAAGGCACGAATCAATTTGACGGGAAGATGCGACTGAAGGGACGTCATGTTCAAAATGTGTGTGAGACAGACGAAAAGGGTCTGAGGTTTTTAGAGATTTTTTTTTTGTGGAGTGAAATTAAGTCGAGGACGGAGACGTGTACAGGACAGGCCCTCCGTCTTGGCACCAGTGGTGAAACAAGTGGGTACGAAATCGCAAATCCTCGGGGGTCGTAGGTTTCAAATCGACGAGTAAATAGGCGTGTGGCGTTTGAGTGGCATCGTCGTACGCCTGAGTCAGCCAAGGCGTTCCTAACTGTTTGGCTAAGACTTGCACTTGCGATTTATCTCGAGGGCTTTTAAACAAGACCACGTAATGCGCATTGAGACTGATGGTGCGATGGGCTTTACTTTGTTGAAACAAATTTTGGGTGATGTAAACGACACTGGCATTACGGTGATGCCTTTGCGCGTGAACCACAGTTTAATTTCTTCTTCGTCTTCTCCTAACATGTCGTCGAAAATGACCAAATGGGTTTGACGGGAGTCAGAGACGATGCCGTCGTCTTCTTTAGGAATGCCTTCCACAAACACGATGGAATCGCCTTGACTTTCTCGCAAGAGGCTGTACGCCGATTGCCACTCTTTGTAACACCACATGATCCGTTGAGGTGGCCGATCGATCAAATGGTGTTTATGTTCGATCAAACGTTTGACGAATTCGGTTTTGCCTGAACCGCTAGGTCCAGCAATGAGCATGTTAAAGGGATGGCGAAGATACAAAGCCTCCCAACTAGCACGATCTAAGTGTTCGTCGATGACTTTGACAGTAGAGGAAGAGGGAGCAGAGACAGCAGAGGTAGCCATTGTGTGAGAAATGTCACTTGTGACACGAAAAACAAACAAGACAAGAGTTTATATACTTTTTCAGAACACGTTTATTGAATGTTTTTTTTCAAACATGAATGCGAAAGACAAAAATACATAAAAGCCAAAGGCTTAAGTAGAAGAATAAAAGGCACATGATAACCATGAACGTGGAATAAACACAAGTGTCTGTACAACACGTTTTGGGTAAAGTTCTAACCAGTTCTATAGTAGGGGGTAAGGTCACACAAGTGTCCTCCCGAAAGGGTCTTTCAGGCCTGTCGAGGACAGTCCCGTCCTGGGTGACGGGTTCTTCTGGCACCGTCACTAACACGGGTTGAAAAGTAACTTTTTTCCTTGAATAACTCTCGTGCATACTGGGCCACCTCTTGGGTCCAAGCCAAACCAATCTGGTTTCTTCTTCGTCAACGACATGGTAAGTTACTTCAATGAACAATGAACTATCGATCTTGCCTAGGGTTCCATTTTATATACAGACCAATACCGACGTGACCGTACGGCAACGTAAAGTGATTGGGAAGTCGCACTCGCTTCTGGTATACAATTTGATAGACTTTTTCCAACGGTCGACTGACGATGTGGTGAGTGGGTAAACGTACAATCTTGTTCGGTTGATAGGTGGTCACTTTAAAGTTTCCATCCTCTCCCGATTGCAAGGCTTCTTTCAATACCCCAAAGTTGACCACTCGACTGGTACGATGATTCAGAGTCAGTCCTTTCACTTTGCACGTCGTGTGCACTTCTCCTTGTTTGTCCCGGTATTCGTAGCCGTAATTTTTGGGGCCGCCACTGACGAAACTTAGAATCTTGTCGTCGGGATGCTCGTCTGTCCAGGCTCCTAAACGGTCTCCTTCGATGTCAGGGTGCTGTTGAATCGGGTGATGGATGTAAATGCAACTGTCCGTGTCAAAGTACAGGACGCGTTCCCCTAACAGTTCTAAAGCTTCGTACAATTTTAAGCGAGCATGAGCTGTCACGTAAGCCGCAATGATGACATTTCCAAAAGGGTCGTCTTGTACAAAGTCCAGATCTTCTTCGTAATTGACCAAGATCAAATCCTCTCGAACGACGTCCACGTGTTTCATGTATTTGGTTTTGTCGTGAATCATCTGGAAGTAGCGGGAAGGTTCTGTCAAATATTCCGTCTTGGGTAAACACGGTCGTTGTGCCATTTTACCCCACAAGCAATTTAACATCACTTTGGCAAACGATCGCCTGCCTTCGTTTTTCTCGATGTGGTCTAAAGAGATGCCTTCTTGTTCGTAGTATTTCTCTTTGAATTGTATTTGGTCTTCGGGAGTGTGACACCAGGAAGGATAGCCGCTGGCTTCTTGTTTCAGTTTCAAAAAGGCATCCACGTAGTCAGCGAAAATGCCTTTCTGAGTAGGGTCACCCTTGTGGTACTGTTGTGTCTTGGGAAAGTGGCAAATTTCGTACACTTCTAACAGTTGGTATCCCATGTCCAGAGCTTTGAACAATTCTACGCTGACCCAGGTTCCCGTCAAGGCCCGTTCTTCCTGGCTGTGATGACAAGGCTGATCTTGGTTGCACGTTTCGGCACAAGTACGGCACAAGGGAAACATCAGTTTGCCTTGACAATGGTGAGGTAAGACGGGATGGTATAGGTTCGTGGGAGGCAAAACTTTGCACTTGATCAAGCCTTCGTATTGTCGAATGTTTTTCAGGTCGATGTGTTCCGTCAGCAATTGCCGGTGCCCTACATGAAAGCGACAATATTTGCACACGTAGCGATACAGCGAACACACGTCCAAGTATTTGATTTCTTCTCCTTTCTCTTCGTCGGCTTGGTACAGCAAACAGGTGGCATTGGTCCTTCCTCCGTACAAACTATCCCTCGAGTTCAGTGGGTCCATGAACTGGTAACTTTCCACGAGGCGTTTAAACTCTGGATCGGTTTTCATACGGTGATCGTATTCGTGTTCCCACATTTCCACCACTTGGTATCCTTGCTGGTCTAACTTTAGGCGCCGCTGACAAGTGTCCTGGTACAAGTCTTCCATGGTCCGTTGTAAAAACTGATTTTTAGTGTCACGGTCAGGGTAGCAGACGGGACATCCGTGAAATAAGCAACCGTTAAACTCGTACACGATCTTGGGGTTTTCTAAGTCCCAGCCATCGACCGAATACGTTCCGATGGTCTTTTCGCCTCCTCCGTTGCGGGCATGCTGAATCCACTTGTCTTCCTTGTCGCACAAGTAATGTAACCAACGTAGGGCTTTGACCGAGTATTGACGCTTGACATAGTTGGTCGTTTGAGGACTGATGACAGCCACGGTGTTTTCAGGCATGAATCGTTGGCGGTACACTAAGGAACACGCTTTGGCAATGGTGCAAGCTTCTTTCAAAGGATCGACCCCTCCGTGTTCCATGAACAGTTCTCGAAATTTGCCACAGCAACGTCGTAAAATGTCCACGTCGGAACGACAATACTTTAACATTTCTTCCTGAAAGTCGAAAGGGTCAGAGGCGTGAGCCTGGTACCAAGCGTAGAAAGCTTCTCGTTGTTCGGTACGCATGTTGTCGGGGTCGTAATAGTGAGCCTCAGGCAAATGGGGTAGAACGGCGTGTTGATTGGCTTCTGTATTGAAAAAGTGAGGAAAGTACCCTTTAGCCATTTCTGTCATTCCAAACGTTTTAGGCATTCGACTCAAAGGCATGGCCAAGCAACTCATCGAATCTTTAAACTGCACTTGTCCCACTTGAATGAAAATGATTTTGGCTCCGTTCAAAATCACTTTAGGACGTTCGGTGCCATGTTCCGTATAGTACCTCAAAAGAAACTGTCCATCGTATCCGGAGAAATTGTGAGCCATCACCGTGGCATGACGACGACAATCTCCGTAACGTTCGATGTCCTCTTGGCTCCACGTCTTGTCGATGGGGTCTAAGACCCATTGGGCAAAATCGGCTAACGTGTTTGGTCCCCGAAAGATGTTTTCACGCTCTCCGGGAATCTTGCTGCAGTGAGGGCAATGACTGAAGATAGGTTCTTGAATGCACTTCTCGCACGCTCGATGAGCCACGCAGAAATTAGGAATGTGAATGCCGGTCTCTTGCATGCATTCGAAATCGAAAAAGATGAAATTGCCTTTCTTCTTGTGACCGTCCTCTTTCTCTGGTGGGGGTTGGTATTTTTGCACGTAGCATTGGTGTTCCAAGTCCACGATGCGGTGACAAATGTGACATTTTTTTTCCCTCGACATACGTGTGCCTTGGCATTATTGGTAAGTATGCCTTGTCCACAGGTAGGGCACAATCTCAGGCGTTGACAAGCACATTTCTTCTGTGAACCTTGCGTCTTCAAATGTTGTTGGTAACAGGTAGTGCTGACAAACGTGCGCAAACAAGTTGAACAAGGCACTGGTTCTTCGCTCAGACAGGGTGGAGAGGCCAAACATCCTGGGCATTTCCATCCACAATGCTTGTGTTGCTCTCGATTGTTATAACCATAATCACATTTCTCACAATAATAACCGTATCGCAGGAATGCAGTGATACTGGTAATGGTATCGAAATGGTCATCGTGATGATAAAGGTGAATGTATTTTCCGTCCTTAAAATCTTGGCCTCGAAACAACAGAGACCCACGCATTTCTTGAGGGTGCACTTTCAAGGTGTATCGTGGAGCTAGGGCATCTTGCAATTTCTGCATCTCAGGAATGCCACAGGGTGTGTCTTTGGACAGACCAGCTTGTTGCAACAGGAGTTCTGCTTCGTTTCGTTGTTTGGCTCGGTTCGATTTTCGAATGTTCTCCCAGGTTCTTTTCCATTCTGTCGTGTCGTTCTTGTTGGCATAGGTTCGTCCCACCACGATGGCTCGGGCTAAACACATCTGGTCATGAGGGTTGTTAATTCGGACGAGACTTGTTTTGGTGTTGCGAAGGTCGTCCACCAATAACATCTTTTTGCGTCCAGTCCCTTGAGGAAGAGAGACGTGAGCCATTTTCAGTGTGGCTTTACCATCGGTGATGTCAAACTGGTCATTAGATTGTTGTACGTGTTGAATCTTGTCCATGACTTTGGAAGGGGTTAGTTCTGCGGGTCTGCTAAACTCGATCCAAACAGGGGATTTCAAACCGTCGTGATCTATGGATAGTGTCAAACGATCGTCTTCTTTGGGTTGACATTGTCGCTTGAGTGCGGTGAGCAAAGAATCCCACATCTCGGTGATAAACCCTTCTGCTTTCTCCAAGGGTACGTCGGCCTTGAAATCTTTAAACTTCACCGTGTAGGTGTAAGCCGTGGTTCTCAATTTTCTAGAGGAGCGCTTTTCCGTCTCTCGAATGGAATAGTATTTTTCAGGGTTGACTAAGGGTGACGAACTTGGTTTAGAGGTTTCAAATTCTGGTTCACTCATGTCCTCTTCAAAATCACTGGCATGAATTTGTGCCAAGATTTCAGCTCTGGTACGAGGCGATAGATCACGTTTCTGCCTCTTACTTTCTTCTTCTTTCTTCTCGAATGAATGGGATCGTTTCATCTTGAGTGCAAAACGTCAAATGACTCAAGTTCAAACACCATAGACTAATTTATAGTCATGGCAAACCAGCGTATATAAAAAGGGTGTGTGTCTTGTCCTTTCACTATTCATTTCACTCTCAAGCCGAGCACAACGATGGAAGAGACTACCCAGATGGAACGTTTCGTCAGAGCTTTGCGAGGGGTCATTAGAAAATTCTCTTCAGACCAGCCGACGGACTACTCTCCTTCCTTTCGAGATAAAAGTCAAGATACTTGCTATATCTGTCAGAAGAAAGGGCATTGGTCTTCAGAGTGTCCAGACCGTCAAAAAAGAAAAAAAAACAGGGGCTAAAAAAGACAAAAGTCAAGATACCTGTTATTATTGTAAAGAAAAAGGACATTGGTCTCCAGATTGCCCAAAAAAGAAACAAGAGGAGTCAGAAGAAAAGAAGGATTCTTCAGAAGAAGAGAGGGATTCTTGGAAGAAGAGAGGGATTCTTGGAAAGAAGAGAGGGATTCTTCAGAGGAAGAAGAGGAAGAAAGAAGACAATTCTATTAAAAAGAAGCAAAGAAACAGGAGAAGAAAAGAAGGGAAGAAAATGAAGAAAAAACGGTGAAGAAATTCAAAAAACAGAGAGACTAAACAAGGAGAAAGAAGAAGTCAATGAACTTTTAATTAAAGTGTTCTGTGGTGAATTGTGAATTGGATTGTAAAAAATGGATAAAAGAATACATGAATGATATAAGGTAAGTGTCTTTGAGTTTTGATTTTAAAATAAGAAGCTACACTCACGCACTCATACAAAAAAGACACGTACTATAAGGGTAAAATGGTTTGTTTGGTTTTTTTGTTGATTTTTGAGTTATTGGCAAATTGAAAGGCTATCTCTTTTCAAGAAATGTGGGTGGCCCTGAAAAGGGCCTTTTTATTTTGGTGTAGGGGTGAGTTTAACCAATCAACTTTAACTGCCTTAAGCTTTTGCCACGGCCGAGGCCTACTTCTGATGATTGGGTTGAAATCACTAAGGGTGGTACGATAGGCTTAGTCACAGGGTTGGCGTGTTTAGCTCGGGAAGGTCGTATTCTCTTCGGTCGTGATAAAGAAGTCTGATACATTTGTTTCAGACTTCTTAACTCCGCTAAAATGTCCAACAGTACCGTAGCCGTTTGATTTTCACCCTCTTGTTTCTTTGCTGCTACTTCTTCTTGTTGTTGTTTTTTTTTTCTTACCTCTTCTTGTTGCTGTTGCTGTTGCTGTAGGAGAAAAGCTTGTTCCGCTTCCTTTTGTCGTTGCATAAATTTCTCCAATTCTTCTTTCTGTCTCTGTCTAAAATTCTCCACTTGCGGTAATGAAGAAGGTAACGAAGGTTCCGGAACAAATTCTTGCGAGGTAAGAAAATCCACAAAATCCCAATGTACCTCTTCTGAAAGTAAGTCCGGGTTCCCTTGGGCAGTCTCCCCTGCTGGTGCACCCCAATGGATCGTTTTCTGAGTTTCCGTCATGTTGAATCACTGTCGCATAGATTGACTGCACACAAGCGCTAACGAATCTATATAGACCACGTGACGTCACAGACTGCTCTCTTCGGATTGGATGCGAGCTGACTGAATTTTGTAACGCGTGTTCGGATTGGTGAATGAATTCAATCCGTTTCAATCCTTCCTGTACCTATAAATAAGCGCAGTTCACTGCATTGATTCACCTATTCTCGTCGCTTCAAGATGTGGACCACAGTTGAGTCATCCACCCTTGTGTCTTCCATGATGTTTAGGACGGACATGCTCATGTATGTCAGGTCCAAGTGGACTGTTGTTGATAGGACAGATACTAGTCAATGGATGAGGAGAGTTTACATAGAAAGACAAGGATGTCTCAAGACGGTACTTGTGTATGGACCGGCAGTTAGAAGGAGTTTAAGAAGAAGAAGAAGAAGAAGATGTGACAGATGCCATCTATGTTAATATTAATATTAACATAAACCCAAAGGCCCTTTTCAGGGCCAGCCATATTTCTTGAAAAGAGAACGACTTTCAATTGCCTAGCACATTTTTTAAACTTTTAAAGAAAAAAAAATCCCATGTTCAATTCCCCTTGTCCCTAGACAGACCCAAACTCTATTCCCCATGTTCAATTCCCCTTGTCCCTAGAGTGACCCACGATTTTTCTCCATGTTAAATTCCCATTGTCCCTAGAGTGACCCACGATTTTTCTCTATGTTAAATTCCCATTGTCCCTAGAGTGACCCACGATTTTTCTCCATGTTAAATTTCCATTGTCCCTAGAGTGTCCCAGGGGTCTTTTTAATGCTAAGTCCCATTGTCCCTAGGGTATCCCACTTAACTACTAGTAGCATAAAAGGCTATGTAGTAAACATGATAATTTTTTTTGAGCTTGTACGATATAGCGACACTTTTATACAAAACAAGGTGCTTACAACGTCAACTTGTCTGATAGTAATTTTGGATTTGGATTTTTTTAAAACGTAGCGTTAACTGTTTTTCGGTCATATCGCTACGATGTAAGCATTGTGACAATTTATAGTGATATCTAGCACTGGGGCATCATGCCACAGGCATGTAGCAAGATGTCCCAGCCAGTCACATTATCCTGACACCAGGCCGACCAGTTCTAACACTAACCTCTTAATGCTGAGCACCAAGCGAGGCAGCTGGTAGTACCATTTTTATAGTCTTTGGTATGACTCGGCCGGAGTTCGAACCTGCGACCACCGCATCTGAGGTGGACGCTCTAACCACTAGGCCACCTGAATGGTTGTAATGTAGTGCACATATAAATAGTGAGAGTCCTAACACATACAGGCATTCAAACTAGTTGTTTAATGCACAATACTTGTATTTTTCACAGAAATAAAAGTTACAAATTTGAAAACTTCTAGTTAAATCAAAATGAAGACTTTTCCACTAGAGTAGCCAATTCTAAAAGAAAGAAGCCGTGAGAATTTTTTTGTACGCAGAATCAGAACGAATAGACAATCATTTCGTAAATTTGCGATTTTATTTGTATTAAAAATATTGAGCCATATCAGAAGAACAGCATATCCACTGAGAAAACTACAAATATGGTCTGTGAAAACTCTACAAGTAGGGTCTGGGAAAACTCTACAAGTAGGGTCTGTGAAAACTCTACAAGTAGGGTCTGGGAAAACTCTACAAGTAGGCTCTGAGAAAACTCTACAAGTAGGGTCTGTGAAAACTCTACAAGTAGGGTCTGTGAAAACTCTACAAGTAGGGTCTGTGAAAACTCTACAAGTATGGTCTGAGAAAACTCTACAAGTAGGGTCTGATAAAACTCTACAAGTAGGGTCTGTGAAAACTCTACAAGTATGGTCTGTGAAAACTCTACAAGTAGAGTCTGAGAAAACTCTACAAGTAGGGTCTGTGAAAATTCCACTCAGGATGCCGAACAAGTTGAGTAGAAAATGTATTATTACACAACCAGACCTACTTGCGTAATGAACAGCACCTCACGGGATATAATCGTTGATGTTTATTCGACATTTTACATACCAAATTAGGGCTGAAAATAAGCATAGGACCCGAGTATTGAGGCGCTGGATGGCAGAGCTTGCGATTGCATTCATCGCCACATAAACAAGGCCCCATTTTCTGTAACACTCAGTCAATAATTGATTCACTAAATACGTAAAGACAAACAGATTAATCGTTATGTTATGTTATAGGAATAACAAAATTGAAACAAGAACTCAAATGAGTTTCCAGCACTGTGATAAATAGTTTATTTGGACGAGATACACATCAAATGAGTTTCCAGCACTGATGTTAGATAGAAATGGTTGCAGTGTTATGTACATTTACTATGTATTGTTTGTTGGTTTTTTCTTTGTGAATATATGTTATGAATAATCAAACCAATATTTCTGAATAACATTCTTCAATGTTTGATGAAATCTTTCTAAAACCCTTGACTTTCACGGTGATACGCGGAAGACGTAAACTGTTGGATGACTAATTTATGCATAACTTCGTTGAACATCCAGACATAAAATTTGATCCTGGAACAGATTGTATAGATTTCGGAATACCAAAAGGTGTACACAAAAAAAAGAAGAAAAAAAAAGAAGCTTTACTATGGTTTTAATTTTAATATTCCTCAAAGGAATTACTTCTGGACATCTTGTGGACATTATTGTCAGTACACATTGGTTGCCTGACTTAGCCTTAGACATATCAGCAGTTTGTCAAAGGCTTGTGAAGCAGAAAGAACTGATCAAAAATGAAATTAAGGTATGACAGAAATAAAAGAAAGGGAGTTTTCAGGATGGTGATAGAGTGCTAGCTCTCTTGCCTTTACTTGAAAATCCTCTTAAGGATAAGTATTATGGTCCGTATACAGTTGAACAGAAATTAAGTCATTTAAATTATATCATTAACACTCCAGGAAGAAGAAAAATGAAACAACTTTGCCATAAGGATATGTTAAAGGAGGATGTTTATAGAGATAGACCCTGTCACAGAATTAGGCAAATAAGTAACTCTGTTTTGCCTTAAAACTATTTGACTATTTCTTGTTGAACATGCGTACAACGTTATCTAGGGTGAATAAGTGTTTTTCTAGGTAAGCGACTGTATTAACATGTACATCGCCAAAAATTACTTGCGACAAAGGGACATTAATAACATGATATGCACGGGTATTTTACCCTGACTTTTGCTCACTCTCCTATGGATTTAAGTAAGATCGATTTCTAAACCGACACTGGTCGTTTTGGATCACGTCAAGGAGTGTACGCTCTCCATTGTTCTCCAGCCATAGGGCTGATTGTGGCTGTCGCTGTGATTGTGACTGTCACTGTGATTGTGACTGTGACTATGATTAGAGCTGTCTGAAGCTGTCTAAAGTTGTTTAGAGCTGTTTGGAGTTTCCAGAGCATTTAACCCTTTACCTCATAGAGCATAGTGACAAAGTCCGATTGTTATAGATGTGTAATTATTTATCACGGAAGAATTTGTTATGTGCTTTAAAATCTGGAGAGAACTTGTTCACCGTGATGTCAGTGAGGCCGTGTGACCAACCGTAGCTGACATTTCTCATACTCGAAATTTACAAGTTTTTCGTCTGTGTCTACATCACTAAGTCATCTGAATTTGATAATTTATAAAAACTAATTGCTGCCTACATCAATATCAGAGCCTTACCTAGGTTATTGAATCTTTCATAGTTGTGATTCTAATCGTGAAAACTTCGTAATTACTGAAAGAAATCCGCGACCGCCATTTTGGAGGGTGGAGATTACGACCCAGTTACTTTAAATAGCAGATATCGACCAGTATATAAACAGTGACCACGTGATCTGACGTAATTGTCATTCGCAGAAATGAATGTAGTATCTAATAAAGGGTTTTCCCCGAAGGTGGCCTACGAAAACCTGCTTAAAATGGCTGATGTTTACAGCCAACGTCAAAAGGCGTTTTCATGCGACTTTTGTAGAGGCGTCAAAAGGCGCTTCGATGCGACTTTTGTGGAGGCGTCCAAAGACGGTTGCATGAGGTAAAGGTTAAGGCTGCGTGCTGTCGATAAATATGTATGTATGTACGTATGTCTGTGCCATGGACGTAGGCCAAGCAAATTCAAAAGGGTGCTGTATTCTGTCTGTACGTGTGTATACGTATGACTGTACATGTGGTGGATCCATAAAGGGTGCGAGCGGCCGATAAGAGTGTGGGTCAACCCAAGGAATCGTGCGACTGTACAAGGGGTCTAGAAGCATACGTTTGGTTCAATTGTTGTTCCAATTGCATTTTTTTATGTTCATAAGATTATTTTGAATCTTAGTTGTGTTCATAAGGTTATTTTGAATCTAAGTTGTATTCATAAGATTATTTTGAATCTTAGTTGTGTTCATAAGATTATTTTGAATCTTAGTTGTGTTCATAAGATTATTTTGAATCTTAGTTGTGTTCATATTTGAGATGATGTGAATCTTTCTTGTTGGTATAATACTGTTTGAAACGTATTTGCAGTCAATGAGGTTTCTTGGATCTGTACTTCATATTGATTTCATAGTTTTGGTTTATTTTCAATGTGTGAATGTTGTGTAGAATGATTTGAGTCAATCGTATGTTGAGAGCGTGAGAGAATCATTGTATTTTTAAATCATATATTTTTCTTTATTATTTCATTTCATTAATTTCCATTTTTCTCACATTGTGGTTGTCTTATTCATTCAGTCCAAAAACCCACTCGGTTTCTATTCTGCGACAGTCCCGTTAATCATTCAGTAAATTTAGTGAGGATCTAAACGATGGCAAGCAATCGTACTATAGTGACTTTGGTGTAACCAATCTTCGGATGTCGGAAATACTAAACAATCTAGACCTGAAAGTGTTACATCCATAGCAGCATGCAACGAGTAAACTAAAACCCCAAACGGAGTATGAGCACTTGTTTCCAGATGCTCCAAACCTAATCCTAAATCTACCGTGGTGCTGAAATTGTGGATTATGCACCTGTAAAACAGCAACCTTGCAGGTTGAATGCTCTCAAGCAGGAATTTTTGAAAAGAGAAATTCAGGAGTTGCTAAGAACGTTTTCAAAGAACCGAGTACAAGTAACTAGAATTCAACATGTATGCAAGTGCCGAATCCAGATAACACTTCCCACATGTGTACTGACTATAAGAAAGTGAAAAGTGTCAACAAAAACAGATAATTTCCAATGCCACGAAACACTGACTGTATTCATAAAATTGGAAATGCAAAGTATATCAAGTTTGACTTTTTAAGAGGATTCTGGCAAGTTCCAAGGACGGAAAGAACAAATGAAATTTCGGCATTCGTAACTACCTACAGACTTTATTAATATAAAGTGATGCCTTTTGGTACGAAACGTTCTCCTTCAACTTTCCAGCAATTAACGAAGATTATAACGTAAGATGAATGTCACGCTTACATCGATTACGTCATGATCTACAATGCTACCTGGACAAATCACGTAGAGACCAATCGGAAATTCTTTCATCGACCTAGTGATACAAATTTAATAATTAATTTGGATACAAGTTAATTTTGCCATGCTTGGGTTACATTTTCAGGACATATTGTTGACCACTGTCATTGTTACACATGTACAAGTTAAGGTCAGAGCTACATGAATGCAGTGCCTATGAGCAGAAAGCAACTGATACCATGCTGGGTATGGCATGATATATTCAGAAATTTTGCTGAAATCTTTCCATAATTGCTCCACCCCTGACCAAATTGTTGAGTAAAACAAACACATGTCATTGGTCCACCCCTGACCAAATTGTTGAGTAACACAAACACATGTCATAGGTCTGAAAAATATCACGAGGCTCTTGATAAACTAAAGACCATACTTAAGAGTGCAAACGTTCGTTCGGCTCCAAATTTCAACATATCATTTACAATGTCTGTTGATGCAAGTGATGTACTGGTTGGTGGAATATTGGTTCAAGGAGACAAATGGTGTGGATCATCCAGTGTGCTATTTCTCTAAACAATTAATCAAGCACCAGATAAATTATTCCACAATTAAGAAGGAATGTTTTGGCTTTAGTATTGGCTTTGCAGCTTTTCGAAGTGAGTAAAAACTGAGCTTGTTCTCCTATTATTGTATTTAGAGGTCACAACCCCTTGACTTTTGTTAACATAATGAAAACAAAAATCAGATTGTTGAGATCCAGTTTGGTGTTGTAGGAATACAACATTAGGCACATCAAGGGAAAATATAATCTCATTGCAGATGTACTTTCTCATATATACAAGTACCATATTGCTTTATGTAACATTCATAAGACATTTCCAATGTAAGTATATTATTGTATCATGCTTTATTGTATATTTTTGTTCTTTATGATGGGAGGTGTTATTTATTGGAAATAAAAAAATGCTCATGGGACTGTTGAACTAAAATTCTACTTTGGAATTATTATGAATTCATTTAAAGACATTCTGGATTACCTCATTGTGATACATTATGACTGTTGGTAAGCCAGCACAATGAAGACTATCGGTACATCAGCCATTCAAGATCTAGAATTCACTTGGAAGATTCATTTCTTCTCTAGTTGTGATTTAGGATTATTTAGGATTTAATTCACAGTGGTGTAAGTTCCTCTTAATTTTCATTTTATAATTTACAGAATTATTTACTAAACTTGATGGTTTTGCTTTTTCTTATACTTAGTTTAAGAACATTGAGTTCTAACACTTTTAAGCAATAAAATTGATGAGTTCTACCTTACCTCAAGTGCAATCTATCAAACGTTTTCTTAACTGGAAATAGCAGAACTCATGAACTTTTGTGTGGACATCCATTTTGCTTTTTTGAGTCAGAGAGATGGACCCTTGAGCTCATGATTCTGAAACTACAGGGGTTCCTTGCTACCCCAAGTGCAAACCATCTACAAAGTTTGGGAACTGGTGGTGGAGTTATTTTACAGAATCCATTTGCCTTCTTTCAGTTTCATCTTCCTTCTTTTCACCTCGTCTTGCAAACATTTGAGCCTGAAGTCAATAGGGTTCTTCATTACCTCAAACACAGACTATCCAGTGAGTCTGGCAACTGTAGATGGCTGACCACTAATGGTATTATGTATATATCAAACTTAAACAGCTGGATGGACAACATGTCGAAATGCTATGCCTTATGGCATGTATATAAAAATGGTTTTAACTCATTAGGCCCTAATAAGTTATATAGTCAAAAAGGGAAATTCAAGGTTTATGGGCTGACATGATGTGTAGACATAAATAAAGAAGCATGAATTAATACATTCCTTACTGAATATGGTCAGTGCACAAAGTGATAGAAAAAAAAGATCTCAACAATGAAATGACAGAACTTTATTGCTAATACACTTGTTCACAAACTACAAGCCAACATTTGGATATAGCAATACAAATGTATACTACATACTTAGTCATAATAAAATACCAACATTCTCAACTTTTCCAACATGCTATACTGAACATAGCCTTAATAGTTTGTGAGGTAAAGCCCCAATATTCTATCACCTGAATCTAAAACCAACTCAAACCAAATTGTAAGAAAAAACTCAGTTTAAAGAAAGAAGAAAAAAAAAACGAGAAAAAAAATACAATGCCATAAATATTGAACATTTATGCAAGAAAAAACTCCATACATATCATAATGACATTTAAAAAAATGACATTATTTTTTCTTCTCAAATGTAATAATTAAAAAGATTCCATTTTTGAAAAAAGGTCTTCTAACATTAACCCTTGTTTATTAATCAATACAGTTGTATTGGTAATAAAATAACTAATCTAATTTATAAATAAAGATGACAACTATTTTCAAATGCTGGGAATTCACTATAGGCTACCATATTTTGTGAAGTAGAATTTTTCATGGGGTACTAGTTTTTGTGAAATCTATGGTTGTCAAGAAATCATGACAACAAATCCTTCTGTTTAAACAATGGGACAAATCTAGGACTACTAATATTGTACCCAGGAGGACAACTCAGTACTCAGTGCAATAAATCTTGTCTTTTGAGGTAAAAGGTTAAAGGTTAAAAAGTAAAAGGTTAAAAACTTGAAGTAATGCAGGTTTATATTTTTGTTTCAACTTTTTGCTGGTTCTAGATTTTCTGCAGGGTATAAGAATGATGCATAAACTTGTCCAGATTTTATTTTATAAAGAGTTAAACCTTATTAAAATATGTACACGTTTCAACTGTCCTGTATGACTTTCCATGCACAAAATTCAGTTTTTAAATTCAATACAGTCTTAAGACTGGACAAATGTTTTTGATATATATTAAACAAATTGCAAAAATGAACACAGATTAACTCTTTGGAGGTCTACTGCTTTACAATGAGAGTCAAACAGGCAAGGAGCATGTCACATGTATACAATGAGTCAAACAGGCAAGGAGCATGTCACATGTAACAAACAGAAAATAAATATCTATTTCAAATCTAAAAATTAAAAAGAAATTTAAAAAAATTAACTTCAATCAGGATAATTACATGAAACATGGAGAACAAATATTTCAATTTTCTTTTCAAAGTCACAACTTGTCAATGATATTTCTAGATAATATGAATTTTATAATAGTGTACTGCTTTCAAATCTTGGTTTAAAATTCAGAGATTAGTACTCTGAAAAGATGATTTTTAAATTATGAAGTACTGAGAGAAAAAACCCTCAGATGTTTGTGTAAAATCTTGCATCCGATTTAAGACAATTTTTGTTTCTTCTCTTCAAGGCTAACATTATAATGAAATTCACATCTTTTTATTAAATGATATATATGTATGTATATACTGTACACAAAGAACCACAACACAAAATCATTGGCAAGTCAGTGTTGGTAAAATTGTAATTGATGTACTTAGCTTAAAATATGGAGACATATAGTAATGACAAGATTTTAGTATTGTGGAATTACCTCCCTTTCATTGGTGCACAAGGTAAATTACAAACATTCCGCTACATAATCATAACACAGTAAAAATGTAAAGGGCGATAATCTCTGATTAAAAGTGCTTATATAAATAAATACATTAAATCTAACTTTTTTTCATACAAAAGCAATTTAAGGCTGAATTTAAAAAATGACAGAAAGGTAATTGTGAAGTATTCACCTAGTTAAGTATAATATCTTAGTCATTCTGGTTTTTCATAGATTGCTTAATATTCCAGCAAAGTCCAATCAAAATACATTACATCTGCCTGACAATGATTTTCTTAAAAACAAAGTGAACTTGAAAATTATTGCCTTGTTTTGATGGATGAATGTAGAAAGAAAAGCAGTTCTTCATTCAGTCCTAGTAAAAAATGTACAAGTGGGTATAATCTGCTAAAATTATAAATTAATCAATGACTCCTGATGTAGAATACATTCCCTGAATGCGCTTAAAGATTGAGACAGAGTGATGCAGCTGTGAAAAACCACAAATGACGAACTTCAACTAAAATATGAAAAAAATGTGATATGATATACATAATACTTCAAAGCATTCACAAAGATATCTGAATATGGATATAATTTGATTAAATTCAGGAAAAGTATCTATGAGCATATTCTTTGGCTTTCGCCGAAAATATTTAGGCATATATCAGAACGTACATGACAGCATTTGGATCCATTGGGTTTGAAAAATTGTCCTCAAATTACAGTGGAACCTCCTTACAAAGGGTACATCTGATAAATCTAGACTATCAGTTTCAAGGTAGACTATCAATTTAAAGGTAGACTATCAGTTTAAAGGTAGACAATCAGTTTCAAGGTAGACTATCAATTTAAAAGTAGACTATCAGTTTTTTTAATGGTAGACTATCATTTTAAATGTAGACTATCAGTTTAAATGTAGACTACAGTTTAAAGGAAGGTAGACTATCAGTTTAAAGGTAGACTATCAATTTAAAGGTAGACTATCAGTTTTTAATGGTAGACTATCAGTTTTTTTTGTTAGACTATCAGTTTAAATGTAGACTATCAGTTTAAAGGTAGACAATCAGTTTAAAGGTAGACTATCAGTTTAAAGGTAGACAATCAGTTTAAATGTAGACTATCAGTTTAAATGTAGACAATCGGTTTAAAGGTATACTATCAGTTTAAAGTCAGACTATCAGTTTAAAGGTAGACTATCAGTTTAAATGTAGACTATCAGTTTAAAGGTAGACTATCAGTTTAAATGTAGACTATCAGTTTAAAGGTAGACAATCAGTTTAGTTTTTTTTAATGGTAGACTATCAGTTTAAATGAAGACAATCAGTTTAAAGGTAGTCTATCAGTTTAAAGGTAGACTATCAGTTTAAAGGTAGACTATCAGTTTAAAGGTAGACAATCAGTTTAAAGGTAGACTATCACTTTAAATGTAGACAGTTTTTTTAATGGTAGACTATCAGTTTAAATGTAGACAATCAGTTTAAAGGTAGACTTTCAGTTTAAAGGTAGACAATCAGTTTAAATGTAGACAGTGTTTTAATGGTAGACTATCAGTTTAAATGTAGACAATCAGTTTAAAGGTAGACTATCAGTTTAAATGTAGACAGTTTTTTTAATGGTAGACTATCAGTTTAAATGTAGACAATCAGTTTAAAGGCAGAAAATCAGTTTAAAGGTAGACAATCAGTTTAAAGGTAGACAATCAGTTTAAAGGTAGACAATCAGTTTAAATATAGACTATCAGTTTAAAGGTAGTCAATCAGTTTAAAGGTAGACTATCAGTTTAAAGGTAGACAATCACTTTAAAGGTAGACTATCAGTTTAAAGGTTGACAATCAGTTCAATACACTCTTTTATAAGATGGCTTTATTTTAAAACACCAATATACTGAATAGCAATGGAATGAGTTACCAATGTATATGAATGAAATGTAGGTGTGCAATTCCAGCTGTGGCACCTCCCTTGACTATGGAATGAAGCAAAATCTACTACAGACAAGCAATGAATACATGTACAAGATATACATATAATGCAATGAGCTCGAGAAAAGAAAAAGATACAATATATATATGTATGTATGTAATACACATCTATACGAATGTGTACCATATCTTCTGCTTCTGCTATCTTAGAAACAAAATTTTGACAACAATTAAAAAAAACAACACTAGAATAAGTATTATATTTCATAATAAAACCTTTTGGAAAATAATGAAACAACATACATTATTCAGATTAAAATTTAATATAATTTGCATGCTGTTTCACATGTACAAAAGAAATACCAGTGAATACAGTGTTTCCCCAAAGGGGTGCAAGGCTGAGAGCAATAAAAGGTTTAGTGTTGGAACTGGGGGTCTGATTTAGTAGAAAACAAATCTTAATGTAAAAATTGGGAGTCAAGTTAAAAACTTGGGTGTCTCTGCTACACAAATGAAATTAAATGGAACACTGATATACATGTACATTTCGACCAATACATGTAATAAATGAATGACAGGAGTAGATTTCTCATGCTTAAATGGGTATCAAAACTCTGGGAGCACTACAGGGTGAGGCACAAATGATGTCAACATTTAAATATTAAATTGCATGAAAAAACAAAATTCTTACATAAATACCAGGAGCTGGAAAATCAATTGGTTGATAGCTGTTAAACACCAAAAATCAATTGGTTGATAGCTGTTAAACACCAAAAATCAATTGGTTGATAGCTGTTAAACACCAAAAACTTTGTTCAGAAATTGTTTGGGTACTTGCCAAGAATTTATTTTAATAAAATATAACAACAAAATGCTTTTGCATCTTCATGTCATTGTGTGAAACTCTTAATCAAGAAAAGTGGCAGAATGCGCCAATCTTTCAAGCGCTAGATACGATTTGCCTAATGATACACACGTGCCGATCTTTCAAGTGCTTGATACGATTTGCCTAACAGGGTTCATACAGAATTCTGAATGATAGATTCAAAGACTTTTCCCACATAGATTTCCAAGTCCTATTTTCACTAACATTTTGTATACAAGTTATGTTATATGAGAAAACAACAAATACAACATACTACATTATTGTTTAATGATTAAATTTAAACTGTAATTAATTTCCTAAAATTGCTTTATAATGATCTGGAAGATTGGTTAACATTCACTGTTATTTCAGAAATATGTAATTTATGCATCAGACTGAATACAAAATAAATTGTTTTCTTACAGACATCAGCACTGCTTTAAATGCATTATTATAGTTGCTGTTTTTTCTCTTCAATCATTTTGGAAAGAGAAGCCACCACTGTGAATATGAAAAGAAATTAAAATGTTTGGGCTTATTTCAGTTTTCAAAGACTTTTAAAGACCTCAGGTAATCTGATCAATTTTCCCAAACATTCAAGGCTTTGAAAATGCTACCTCATTCTTCCCAAACTGTCCAAGAACTTCAAAGACTGTAGGAACCCTGTCTAATGATGCACATGTGCCAATCTTTTAAGCACTAGATACAATTTGCCTAATGACGCACACAATTTCCATTACAACAGAACTGGAACTAAGAAATTATATTACATGTCAAATATCAAAGGTTTTAACAAATGCCCTCCCCACATTGAAATTTCAACTGGAAGTCACTGTATTTGCTTCTCTACAAATATAGGGTGCCAATAGTGATTTTTTTTCTGCTTCTAAAACTTTCTAATGTTTTCAAGACAGGGATTTCAAAACCACCTAGTTGACATATAAGTTGCAATTGCAGATCTTTGTATCTACATTTCCATCCAATCCAAAAACTAAAATAGTGATTATCAAGACAAAATATTTTGAAGATACCTAAAAAAACATTGAGAGAAAAAGGTGAACTATTATACAGAAAATTTTAAGACTAATACAGAAATTTTAACAAATGCATAGAAAACTGAAAGCTTAATTTGTTACAGTTTGACATGATAATGAGGAAAGAATCTGATCTTAAAAAATGCTTAATCTTTCCTTATAATGAAACTGTGTGATCATCTATGCATTTGTCAGTGAATTACTTATGCAACCGTTATTTCTGAAAACTCTGCAAACTTAACATTTTGATAAGAAAAATGATAGCTAATTATGTAATTTCACTTGTTCATGAGTTTTTTATTCTAAAAATTGAATATTGTCAAATTTTATTACTCTTGTAAGTAATCAAAATCAAGCATACATTAAACCTCAATGCAGTTTCAAGATGTGTGCCAAAGAGAATGGCTTTACCATATTGTAACTCTGATATACCTCATTTACAAAATATAATATCAAGGCAAAGATGACCTTGACCTTTACTAGGTTACTAGGAGAGACCTGATTCTGTTTCTCTTCTACAAGTAGCCATTGTGACAGCTGACAAGTTCACCATGGAGATGACACAATTCACGTACATGGAGATATCTAGAAGACAAAGAAATGGTTGTTTGGTCTCAGATTCTGTTCTATTTTTTGTCACTTGATGAGTCTTTCCGTTTATGATCAGTTCTAGCAGTGGCATTTTCTTTAAAACTTAACTTTTGCGTCTCGATCTGAAAGCAGAAAAAGAAGGGGCTATAGAAACAAAAATGGACATCCTGTACTTCAGTGATGCAAAGCAGAGCTGCTACTGGCACTAATTTGTAAGGTTTAATTTTTCAGGATATAACAGTCTTGGATTTTAATACCTGTTCAGTCAGCACTGCATTTATTATTGCTCATGTTGGGGTACATTACATGGAAAACTAGAACTGAACCAGTAAGTATAGATTTTATAGTGTTTGCACTGTTGGATACTGTGGGTGGGGCTGAAGTACAAGTGGATGAGCTTGACGGCCATTGTATGCCAGGTGAAATCATACTATTCATGAATTTGATGTATGTAATAAAGAATTCTTATCTTATCTTATACAATTATTTATCATGCATATAATTGATATTTATATTGCTTGTTGCAAAAATTAAAGTGAATACAAATATATTTGCAGAGCAATATTAGTCAAATTATTTTTGTTACTGAACAGAAGTTCATAATATGCAACAATAATGCTACAATATAATACTACATTATCTGTATACTCTGACATCATGATAGATATACTGTGACATTAAAGATAAACTGTGACATCATCATAGATACACTGTGACATCACGATAAATACACGTGATATTAAATATAAACGGTGACATGATAAACTGTGACATCATCATAGATACACTGTGACATCACGATAAATATACTGTGATATTAAAGATAAACTGTGACATGATAGATAAACTGTGACATCATAATAGATACACTGTGACATCATAATAGATACACTGTGACATCATGATAGATACACTGTAACACTGAAAATAAACTGTGACATAATGATAGATACACTGTGACATCATGATAGATACACTGTGACATTATGATAGATACACTGACATCATGATCCATTGTGATTGGATAGATATAATGTGACATGAAAAACATGCTGATACCATGATTCACTGGCATTCTGATACATGTTGCAAAATAATTATTGGGTCCTATGTGTGATCAAAACCACCCCAAAAATGCATGACAACATCCACTAAATGCTTGACATTTTCCAATAAATGGAACATTGCATGCACCCGTGAAGAATGTAATGAAATGTGATCAAAGAAGTTATCTATGTTATATCTGTGTTATATCTATGTTATATCTGTGTTATATCTATGCTATATCTGTGTTATATCTGTGTTATATCTATGTTATATCTGTTATATCTATGTTATATCTATGTTATATCTGTGTTATATATATATATTATATCTGTGAATGTGTAATGTTGAAAAGATTTACAGTGACAGAATACTTTTTATGTATTTCCTCCCATAATGCATCTCAAACTGTAAACAGATGATACCTTTATTTGCTGTCTTATAATTTACTGTAAACCAAAGTCTACGTTGACTCCTTTATTTGCTGTCTTATAATTTACTGTAAACCAAAGTCTACATTGACTCCTTTATTTGCTGTCTTATAATTTACCGGCAAACCAAAGTCTACGTTGACTCCTTTATTTGCTGTCTTATAATTTACTGGCAAACCAAAGTCTATGTTGACTCCTTAATTTGCTGTCTTATAATTCACCGGCAAACCAAAGTCTACGTTGACTCCTTTATTTGCTGTCTTATAATTTACCGGCAAACCAAAGTCTACGTTGACTCCTTTATTTGCTGTCTTATAATTTACTGTAAACCAAAGTCTATGTTGACTCCTTTATTTGCTGTCTTATAATTTACTGGCAAACCAAAGTCTATGTTGACTCCTTTATTTGCTATCTTATAATTTACCGGCAAACCAAAGTCTATGTTGACTCCTTTATTTGCTGTCTTATAATTTACCGGCAAACCAAAGTCTATGTTGACTCCTTTATTTGCTGTCTTATAATTTACTGTAAACCAAAGTCTATGTTGACTCCTTTATTTGCTGTCTTATAATTTACTGTAAACCAAAGTCTACGTTGACTCCTTTATTTGCTGTCTTATAATTTACTGGCAAACCAAAGTCTACATTGACTCCTTTAGGTCAGAGGTAAATCTGAATCTCATCTGTGGGTTGTGCAAAGACCCTGATCTGCTGGCATAGAACAAACCCTGATCTGCTGGCATAGAACAGACCCTGATCTGCCAGTGGTGTATTATAGGTGTATTATATGATATAATTAGCTGGTAGTATGCCTTCTACATACAATGAAGATAATTTCAAAGTGGTGAAACAAATTGATACTGTGTTAGTCACAGGGTTCCTTCTAAGGACCAACATGTGCAAGGCAAGTGTCCATACATTTTTGTGTAGTGTTTTTCTTCTTCTCACATTCTCTCATTTCCTGTACATCAAATTCCAGTACCAGATAATAAAAACTGTTCAGTCTCTAATATCTCTGGTAGTTTGATTTGTGGATTTTATGGCACATACATACAGACAGACAGACAGACACACAGTACAGAGTCCATTAACATGCACATTATTCTACTCTGAAGATTGTTTGGAGCTTTACAAGTCAGTGTACATTAATATCTCAGAATCTGTCAATGGGTAATTGTAATGGACAAAAGAATCAGTGATATGCCACAAGCTTTTGTGTTTTAATGAATAAATCCCAAACACCATGAAATAGATTGTTCTTAAAACCAGACTGTGAAGACAGGAGTGTGCGGAAAAAACAAAACAAGTGAGCTTCAGCTGTGTTTTGTTCTAAGATGAAACGAGATGACGTCACCATTGTTAAAAGTCAATATTTCCTAATTAAAAATGTGCACACAAGAAGTTGCAAAAAAAAAAAAAAAATACGTATTGTGTCTATTCACTGATTCATTAGGCAATTATAGCCAATTAGATGAGGATTAGGATTTGGGTTAGGACATTGTGGACATTACAAATTTAACCATAGGAATGTTATAATCCTGATCATTTTAATAATCAATATATATATATAAAAAACCCAAAGAATTTATGAAATGATACTCAAATATGTTCATGGAACAAATTGCCCTGGAACATACTGCCCAACAAATTGCCCAATATACGCAGGAGATATCAATCTAAACTTATCTTGAAAGACCTATGGCTGGGCAATAAAATATAAATGGGCAAGTTGATTATGGCAGGGCAATAGAAATATAAACGGGCAAGTTGATTATGGCAGGGCAATAGAAATATAAATGGGTTAGTTGATTATGGCAGGGCAATAGAAATATAAATGGGCAAGTTGATTATGGCAGGACAATTACCATCTTTACCCGCTTATGAGTAAGATTTTACTGCATACAACGAAGACCAGGAGTTTCAGACTCATTAGGGTCACACTGAGGACTGTTAGGACAGGGGCCTGATGGGACTGTTAGGACAGGGGCCTGATGGGACTATTAGGACAGGGGCCTGGTGGGACTATTAGGACAGGGGCCTGAAGGCCACTTCACTGAGGACAAAATTTGCTTTATTAATAATTTTACAAATTCTGGGTGACATTTTGGGCAGTGGTATATAAGTCTGTAGGACATGTGTATGAGACCCCTGGATTAGATCTTGATATTGCTGTTGCATAATGTACCAACAGATCATGGTCTATCTTGTCTGTTCTATTGAACACTCCTAAAAAAACAACCCCATATATATATATATAAATCTACTGAAGCATTGTGTGATGTCAGAGCTGGTTCTATGTTGTCTGTTCTATTGAACACTCCTAAAAAAAACAACCTGTACATATAGATCTACTGAAGCATTGTGTGAAGTCAGATCATGGTCTATGCAGTTGGCCATTAGACCCGGACTTAAACACAAGCACATACAGTGACAATGGTATTGATTCCGATTCTGCATTTAGGCAATGGCAGGAATCATTAGACAACAAAAATTTAGGCTATGGTAGGAATGATTAGACAACAAAAGAGGACGGGGTCTTTTTATTCAGAATAAATAATGCCATTTCAATCATAACACCATAATACTGGCAAAGTACAACTGGAATTTTCTACATAACATTACATAAGGCTGATGGACTTTCCCACATAACATCACAGTACAGGCAATGGGTTGATGGACTTTCCAACATAACATCACAGTACAGGCAATGGGCTGATGGACTTTCCCACATAACATCACAGTACAGGCAATGGGCTGATGGACTTTCCAACATAAAATCACAATACTGGCCATGGGCTGATGAACTTAACATAGTACATCATAGTACTGGTGAAGGTCTGATGGACTTTCCCTATCACATTATACAGGCAAGGGGATGATGGGCTTTAACAACATACTGGGCAAAGGGATTATTGGACTTTCCCACAATCAATGTTACAGAGTCAATAAAAAATGTTTGTGGTTCTGGTAATGGAGCAAAAAAATATATTGGGCAGGAAAACTGGAACCAATTTTTTTGGATTGCTGTATTTAGTTTGATCATTCATGTCACTGGTTTTGATCTAAAGCTACCAGTTCTGAGGTGATTTGTGTGTGTGTATGTGTGTGCATATGAAATATGTAAGGGGTTGGCACCATTAAAATTGGGCAGGTTAGTTTATTTGAACCACATCTTTTTTTTGCCTGGTCTGTTTATGGAAACTAAATACCTATAAAAACACTCTGACTTCTATTTCCTTAGATTTCAGATTTAGGACAGCAAAAATAATTGTGAACAATGAGATCTTTTCCTTTTTTATCATGCTACAGTCAAGGTTAACAACTGAAGTTAAAGTGTCTTGAACGTAAATGGGTTTCCTTTCTGTTGTAATTCCGAAACAGATTACTGTAATTCAGAAACAGATAACATATTAAAATTTTAATCTGGTGTGAAACAACGTTAAATTCCTTCCTGTGCTTCTGTATTAAAAGTATCTCAGTCACTGTTTGCACTAGAATGCCACAAAAATGTGGACCATATGACCCATAATAGATTTCATTCCCCTTCCCCAGCTGAGATTAATGTGGATCATAGGACACCCATAATAGATTTCATTCCCCTTCCCCAGCTGAGATTAATGTGGATCCTAGGACACCCATAATAGATTTCATTCCCCTTCACTAGCTGAGATTAATGTAGATCATAGGACACACATAATAGATTTCATTCCCCTTCACCAGCTGAGATTAATGTAGATCATAGGACACACATAACATATTTCATTCCCCTTCACCAGCTGAGATTAATGTAGATCATAGGACCCATAATAGACTTCATTCCCCTTCACCAGCTGAGATTAATGTAGATCATAGGACACCCATAATAGATTTCATTCCCCTTCACCAGCTGAGATTAATGTAGATCATAGGACCCATAATAGATTTCATTCCCCTTCACCAGCTGAGATTAATGTAGATCATAGGACCCATAATAGATTTCATACCCCTTCCCCAGCTGAGATTAATGTGGATCATAGGACCCATAATAGATTTCATTCCCCTTCACCAGCTGAGATTAATGTAGATCATAGGACCCATAATAGATTTCACTCCCCTTCAGCAGCTGAGATTAATGTGGATCATAGGACCCATAATAGATTTCATTCCCCTTCCCCAGCTGATATTAATGTAGATCATAGGACCCATAATAGATTTCATTCCCCTTCACCAGCTGAGATTAATGTAGATCACAAAAGCATTTCTTACATAAAGTTTCATAAAGGAACAATAAATAATACATGTATATATAAAGTAAAAAAGAGGGAGAGAACCAAACATTTCCCTGGGGCATGTCACTGGTTCTAGAGCAACAGACGAGATTTTGTGTATAAAAGATTTTGAAGTTTGGTTTCAGAATGAGATTTCAAAACTCACGAAAGAGATGTTACCGTGTACTTCTTTCGCTTGATTCGGCATCACCATCAAGTGTGACATGACCAGAATCACCGATGAGAGTACTGTCATAAGCTCCAAACTGTATTCGTCTCTTTGAGGGCCTCCTTGGTGAATGATGCACGTTCTCTAATGATTTCACAATTGGGTCAACTTTCCATTCTAATTTTTCATTAATTATGCTTATATTTCCACCACTTGGTGTGTAGTGAACATTGTCTAATGTACTTATCTTTGGGCTGACATCACGGTATGTATGAGGATCATTGAATATAGTAACATCTCCACCACTTGGTTTATAATGGATATTTTCACGAGTATTTATCTTTGGCTGTGCCTGCCATCTTGGAGGGCTGTTTATAATTGCAACATCACCTCCTGAACCGACATAATCTTTATTTTCAAGCGAACCAATCTTTGATGAAGCCTGCCAGTGAAGTCGTGATGAGGGAATTGTTACCTTTCCTCCACCAGGAGTGTATCTAGAATTTTCTAATGAGCCAACCTTTGCTTCTGTCATCCATCGAGGCTTATCATTTATAATAGTTACGTTCCCACCGCCAGGTACATGCTTGGCATTTTCAAAGCTGTTAACTCTTGGAGAAGTCTCCCATTTTAATCTTTCTGAAAAGATGGTAGGATTATTGCTCGTTGGCTTATGGTGTACGTTGTCAAGTGAGCCAACTTTGGGTCTACCATCCCACTTTAATTTGCGTTTCTCTATTTGCACCTCGCCTCCACTTGGACGATATCCTATGTTATCAAGTGACTGGACTTTTGCTCTGCCCTCATAATGCACCCTGTCATCAATTATGTAAACATTTCCTCCGCCTGGTACATATCTGACATTATCCAATGAGCCAACCCTTGGTGTCACATCAAAATGCAGTTTTTCACTGTAGATCTTAACATTACCTCCTTCAGGCTGATAGTCCAGATTGGCAAGTGAACTGACTTTAGGCACAGCAGTGACCTTTTTATTTTTCACAACAACTATTGCTCCTTTGGGTGTCATTTCATATTCCTCAAACCTCCCGATCTGAGTTCGCTTTTGAACATATTTTGGTAGCCGAATTCTATGAACATCAGCATGACCAGTTCTGTCGCTAAGTGGTCTTGTACTTTTCAGATGGGTATCAACCTTTGGTTTTCCTTCCCAATGTAAATTCTGATGTGGAACAACAACATGGCCACCTGATGGTTGATGGTGATAATTTTCAAGAGACCCTACTTTGGCTTCTGCATTCCATCCCAACTCAATATGGGGTAGGTCAATTTTGCTCCTCTCTGTCATCATTGCAATATTTTTATCTCAAAACCAGTTTTAATGGAGAATTTTAATAGAGTTTTAGTGGAGAGTTTTTTATGTACCTTTTCTTAAGAGACTCCTATAAAAATGCAAGCTCTTTAAAGATTTCTTGGAAATTATAAAGTCACTGAAGTTTTGTCATTATATTCCTTGCTAGACCATAACATCAGATGTAATATGCATGTAATAAAAGAAAGTCTGTATTGCAGGTTAAGTAAATTAATTACAGGAGAAGAAAATCAAGTATTTAAAACATTTTTACCCCAAAAAGATTGACAATATTATTAAAATTTGAAGTATTCAAAACGTTTTTACCCCAAAATGATTGACAACATTATTAAAATTTGATAGATGCATTTGAAAGAACTGTAATTTACTTAGAAGCCCATGTTTGATAGCTATTTTTCAAGACTATGTCACATTTTGACTTGTTCAGCAATAAAAGAAAACTGGCAAAAATTATTATAAGTCCAATGATGATAATATATCCTTCAGATGGTCAACTGTGATTATTATGTTGTTCATTCATGTAATCACTACTTCAATCTCTCATTCCTTCTGGTGTCCTTTGTTAGGGAATTTTTACATTTAAAGAATGAAGTTTGGAAAAATAAAAGCAAACATAAAAGTAAATGTCGTAAAGTTGCTCATTATATGGTTTCCAGAGAAATAACAGATGCAGACTCATCAAGCAAACTCCATCAAAGGAAAACTGAAGTTCTTGTTAACTCAATGAGAAGTAGCGAAGCCTGGCAAAATTTTAGGTGCTAGAACCTTATCAAAGTCTCCGAGAGGAGAATAACCAAATCATTCTCATAAAAACTGAATCAATCTCATATATTTCCAACAAGATTCATGAAACCATGTAAGTTTTTCACATCACACAGTCTAAATATCTTTGAAAATTCTGTCATGAAACTAAGAGAGTCTTATAGCACCGTAGTAAGTGGTTACTAGGTAAATACAAAATTCCAGACAGTCATACTTCTGTCCTAATTAATGTATGCCTGGAAATGTGTCCAAGGAGTGACAATCAAACCTACAATCATGTATAGAATATCCAATCACAACACAAACTCTCACAGCACTTTTAAAAGTTAATGACCCAAAAAAGCTGTTCAAATTGGGTAGAAAGGCACTACATTTACATTCACTGGGCCATTGATTGGTATGCTCAACTGGTATTGGATTTTTAAACTGTCAGTTAATCAATACTCTAATGTCACTAACAGACTTTCATAAAAACCACCCTTATAAAATCAATGCTTACCCTGTAAGTAATACATGTATTCATATCTATATACCTGTGTGCATCTAGCAACTACCTCATACATGGCTAGGTTCCTTTAAAGAGAGGGTTCTCACTTGTATACCAAGTGTTTTGAAAAGTGTAGGTGAAAAACAAGTGAACTATTTTGCATGATAGGACTGTTCCAGATAAAGACCACATAAGTTTGCCTCTATCTTAATATGCTATAGGGTTGTCTCTACCTTTACTATGCTATAGGATTGTCTCTACCTTTAATATGCTATAGGGTTGTCTCTACCTTTAATATGCTATAGGGTTGTCTCTACCTTAAATATGCTTAGGGTTGTCTCTACCTTAATGCATTGCATTAGCTATTGTACAGGCATCCACTAACTTGTGCAATTTATGCAAGTTTCGTGTTAATGCTTCTTTCACATGCATTTTCTTAAAACTTAACATTTGTAGTGAAGATGAAGAAATAATGAAATTATTTGTCTAAGACAAGAAAAATTATTATCTGTAAACGGATAAAATGGATGGAATTAGCTTAACTGAATTATGTACTTTTCATTGAAAATAAAAGACAGTAAAAACAAAAATTATAATTTTTGCAATTTCTTGCGAATGCAATTAATTGCATAAGTCAGAGATTCGCTGTAAATAAATAAAGCAAATGTTTCCCTTCAGATGTGGATGATTTCAATTCCTAGTGTATCCTTGCAACATCTGAAAGCCAAAATGTAGGAATTTCAATGACAAAGCAGGCCTTGGAAACTACAACATTTTTAGGACATTTAAATACCACTGTATGATGGTGGTCATTGTATAACAGTGGCTATTGTAAGCAGGTGGTCACTGTATGCAGCTGCTCTCCATTTGGAAGTGGTCACTGTAATGAGGTGGCAACTGTACAAGTCTGATTAGTATTAGAATGGCTTGCTGGGGTTCAATTATTTTGCCAGTTGGTATTAGAATGGCTTGCTGGGGTTCAATTATTTTGCAAGCTGGTATTAGAATGGCTTACTGGGGTTCAATTCTTTTGCAAGCTGGTATTAGAATGGCTTACTGGGGTTCAATTCTTTTGCAAGCTGGTATTAGAATGGCTTACTGGGGTTTATTATTTTGCAAGCTGGTATTAGAATGGTTTACCAGGGTTTAATTATTTTGCAAGCTGGTATTAGAATGGTTTACCAGGGTTTAATTATTTTGCAAGCTGGTATTAGAATGGCTTAATGGGGTTTATTATTTTGCAAGCTGGTATTAGAATGGTTTACCAGGTTTTAATTATTTTGCAAGCTGGTATTAGAATGGCTTACTAGGGTTTAATTATTTTGCAAGCTGGTATTAGAATGGCTTACTAGGGTTTAATTATTTTGCAAGACAGAGGAAGATTCACTATTACAATGATATATAAGAGGTGAAAAGTCCATGCACACATACAATCAATGTAGAGAGTTCACACACACACACACACACACACACACGTCTATGTACATGCACACCAACACCCACAACCACCCAATGTAGAGAGTCCATGCCAATGCACACAACCAATGTAGAGTCCATGCATACACACACAAAAAACCAATGTACAGACTCAATGTACACACACAAACACATGCACAAACACCCCCCTCACCATTAAGAAGACAGAATCAGTGTTGTATCTTTGGTTTACCTATGTACCTCTGTTCCCCTATAATGATCAAGACAATGGTGACATGTTAAATGTATGTGGATAACTGATAGATCAGGGCCCAGGGTGGGGTGGGGAATGTCCACTGGGCTTGTTCAAGGTGAAACATCAGTAGAACTAATGCATTTTAGCCCATATATATTTAAATCACATTAGTAAATATTTGATACAATATTCATAATTTGAATTTGCTTATAATATGTTGGCATCCAATACAATACGTTTTCTTGTTTAACCCTCTGTATGACATTCAATATATAACATGTACTACACAATGGTTACAGAGCAAACTATTCTACTGCGAAGACGATTGTTTGGACCGTTACAAGCTGGTGTTACATTAATATCTTGGAATCTGTCAATGGTTAATTGTAATGGACAAAAGAATCAGTGATATGCTACAAGCTTTTGTGTTTTAATGAATAAATCCCAAACACCATGAAATACGTTCTTAAAACCAGAACATGATGACTGGGTGTCCCCCACAAGTGAGTTTCAGCCATGTTATGTTCTTAAGTGTGATGTCATCATATCCATCATTCAATATGGGAAAAATGAAGTGTCATGAACATTCACAATAGTCAATCTGGCTTAATCGATGATTTGCCATGTACACAAGAAATCCAAGATTTACAACAGATTAAATAAACTTTTTTCCTCCACTAAAGGTTGATTTTTATTTTTCCTCCACTAAAGGTTAATTTTTAGTAAATGCAATGTTCCGACCTCTGATTGCTTGTTGTCTTCTAATTGTTGTAATTAGCAGAACACTATCAGTCAAAGAAAACTAGACTTATATTGTTGCACTGAATAATCCAAACTGGGGCATTATGTGAAGGCAGACCTGGGTCTATGCTGTTGTAAGTAAGTACATATGGTAACACTGCCTATGGATATGATTATACACTTTGGCAGAAATCATGAGACAAAGCAAGATCAGGGTGGGTGAGTGCGATAAAAGTATTTTTAGCTGGAACAAATAGGGTCACTGCTCGTATACCATTAAGGGCTATATTCTACATTTTCCCTTAACAAATATTAATGGGCGAACAAAATATGCATAGTTCTGGAACTGGTGCAAGAACAAAAGTGTAAAATAGTTGGTAAAATTGTTTCTGAAAACTTCTAAAAGTCTAGCTCATGTGAATTCATGTCACAGGTTCCAATAAAAATGTGCCAGTATTGAGGTGGAAAATTGGGCACTAGTACTGTTTTTATGGACTTAAGAAAAGGTTATAGGGTTGGGCCATTAATTAAAATATGGTAGGTGGCTGGGAATTTTAAATTAAAATATGGTAGGTTGGGATACTGAAGCCAAATTTATTTTCTTTTGGCCTAGTCTGTTTGTGAATTAAATTAGCAGAAAATAATACTTAAAAAAACACTCTGAATTCAACTTCCTTCAGATTTAGAACATTAGAACTCAATCTTGTCCTTTTTAATTACAGGTTAACATCAAAGGCAACAGTTAGAGTATGTCTTCGATAGACTGGGTTTTGTTTCCGTTTTAAGTCACAAACAGATGACTGTAATTTAGAAACAGACTAACTCATATATCAACTACTATAATTCATAAAAAAGATGACTAAATCAAAAACAGATGACTATAATTAAAAAAAAAACAGATGACTAATTCAGAAACAAACAGTTTATAATTCAAAAACAGACTGCAAGCATTTGGATGTGCTGTCAAACAATGTTGATTTTATTCTTGTACTTCCATACTACAAATGAGCCTGTTTGCACTTGAATGTAATCTGCCTTAAAAAAAACAGTGGCTCATAAAACACTTAAAAACATTTCATCTCTATGGTCGACAGGTAAGTGCATGGTACTTCTTGCATAAAGTTTGATAAGGTAACAGTAACACATGTATATAAAAAGGAACAATATTACATGTATGCAAAAAGTAAAGGGAACCTGCCACTGCTTTTACAGCCACATATGAGGTTTGTGTATAAAGTTTGATGAAGTTTGAAGAATGAGATAACAACACTCATGAAAAGTGAAGTTACCATGTACTTCTTCCACCTGACTCAGCATCACCATCAAGTGTCACATGACCAGATTCATCGATGATAGTACTGTCATAAGCTCCAAACCGTATCAATTTCCTTTCAGGTTTCTTTTGAGTATTGTCCAATGAACCAACCTTGGCTATTGCATCAAAATGCAGTTTTTCATCATGAATCTTAATACCACCACCTTGAGGCTCATAGTCCAAATTGGCAAGTGACCTGACTTTTGGCACAGCTTTCACCTTTTTATTTTTCACAGTAACTATTGCTCCTTTAGGTGTCAGTTCATATTCCTCAAACCTTCCAATCTGAGTTTGCTTCTGAATAAATTTTGGTAGCCATATTCGATGAATATCAGCATGACCAGTTTTCTGGCTAAGTGGTCTTACAATTTTCAAATTGGTATCAACCTTTGGTTTTCCTTCCCAATGTAAATTCTGACGTGGAACAACAACATGGCCACCTGATGGTTGGCAGTGATAATTTTTAAGAGACCCTACTTTGGCTTCTGTATTTCATCCCAACTCAATATGGGGTAGGTGGTTAAATTTGCTCCTTTCCATCATCCTGTCAGTTTTTTTATATATAAAATTCATAAACTGTTTATCGGTAAATACAGAATTTTGGATGAGGCATAATTCCAAATTTAACTGATTTTACATAAGAGGCTATTAGGAAAGCAGGTTCTTTAAGCTCTCTTGAAAAAAAAAAATGAATTCACTGTAGCTTTGTCATCTTATTCATTTCTAGACCACAGGATTTTATGCAATATGCATTTTATGAAAATTCCTTCTTCCAGTTTAGATTTCAGTTTTTCCTTGTAAAGCAGAATACATTTGAAGACGTTTTGAAGCATTTCAAATATTTTCACCTAAAAATATTTACAATATTATTCAAACTTGATGACAGTTATATCTGGAAGAGCAAATATTACTTAAAAGCCTGTGTTTGTAATTTACTTAGAAGCCTGTGTTTTTAATTTACTTAGAAGCCTGTGCTTGTAATTTACTTAGAAGCCTGTTTTTAATTTCCTTAGAAGCCTGTGTCTGTAATTTACTTAAAAGCTTGTGTTTGTAATTTACTTAGAAGCCCGTGTTTGTAATTCACTTAAAAGTCTGTGTTTGTAATTTACTTAGAAGCCTGTGTTTGTAATTTACTTAGAAGCCTGTGTTTGTAATTTACTTAAAAGCCTGTGTTTGTAATTTACTTAGAAGCCCGTGTTTGTAATTCACTTAAAAGTCTGTGTTTGCAATTTACTTAAAAGCCTGTGTTTGTAATTTACTTAGAAGCCTGTGTTTGTAATTTACATAGAAGCCTGTGTTTTTAATTTACTATGAAACCTGTGTTTGTAATTTATTTAAAAGTCTGTGTTTTTAATTTACTTAGAAACCTGTGTTTTTAATTTACTTAGAAACCTGTATTTGTAATTTACTTAGAAGCATGTGTTTGTAATTTACTTGGAAACCTGTGTTTGTAAGTAAAAGCTGTGGCAGTCTTTTGAAAGAGCTATATCCAAAGAATAAAGCATTTTATGCCTTGCTCAAAAAAGAAAACTGGCAAAAACATTCAACATGTCCATTTCTGAGAACATGTCCCTGAGAAGATCTATTGTAATTATTAGGTTTTTCATTCATAAAATTACAACTTCATTCTCTTGTTTTCCAAGTGTCCTTAGAGAAGGAATTGTTCAAATTTAAAAGAAGAATGAAGTTTGGAAGAAAAAAGAATGGTCACAAAACTACTCATTGACTTATTATAATTGATGCAAACGATGAAGCAAACACCATCCAACCATCCAAGGATTAGGATACACTCAGTTCATCCTGCTATAGTCAATCAAAAGTTGTAAAGAATGTTCAGTACTAAAACGTTATCGAAGTCTCTGAGAAATGCCTGAATAAACTTGCCTGAAAATTCTGTCATGAAAACTAAGAGCGTCTTCAAGAACCTTGCAAAATGGTTACTAGATGTGTCCAAGTAGTGACAATCAAACATCTATATCTAAAGAATATCAAATCACAACAGAAACTCTCACAGTACTTTTCAAAGTTAATGACCTGAACGAGAGGTTGCAATAGGCCACTACACTTAAATGTTCACTTGGTCACTTGATTCCTTTGCTAACCCTTTCTAAACTGTCAATATTATAATATAAGACAGAAATTCACAAAAACCACCATTAAAAGATCAAAACTTACCCTGTAAGTAATATTTTATTTATATATCTTTGTATGTCTAGCAACTACTTCATACATGGCTAGGTTCCTTTAAAGAGAAGTTTCTCACTTGTATACCAAATGTTTACATGCTGAATGATTGCATACCATGAAAAAAGGTATGCAGATATAACATGATACATACCATGAAACATGGTACACATAAGTTACATGCTGCATACCATGAAACAGGGTACACAGATATAACATGCTGCATACCATGAAACAGGGTACACAGAAGTTACATGCTGCATACCATTAAACAGGGTACACAGATATAACATGCTGCATACCATGAAACAGGGTACACAGAAGTTACATGCTGCATACCATTAAACAGGGTATACATATATTACATACTGTATTATTTGCCTACCATGAAACATGGTACACAGAAGTTACATGCTGCATACCATGAAATAGGGTACACATATATTACATACTGTATTATTTGCCTACCATGAAACATGGTACACAGAAGTTACATGCTGCATACCATTAAACAGGGTATACATATATTACATACTGTATTATTTGCCTACCATGAAACAGGGTACACAGAAGTTACATGCTGCATACCATGAAATAGGGTACACAGAAGTTACATGATGCATATCATGAAATAGGGTACACAGATATTACATACTGTATTATTTACCTACCATGAAACAGGGTACACAGAAGTTACATGCTGCATACCATGAAATAGGGTACACAGAAGTTACATGATGCATATCATGAAATAGGGTACACAGATATTACATACTGTATTATTTGCCTACCATGAAACAGGGTACACAGAAGTTACATGATGCATATCATGAAACAGGGTACATAGATATTACATATTGCATTATTTGCATACCATGAAACATGGTACACATAAGTTACATGCTGCATACCATGAAACAGGGTACACAGAAGTTACATGCTGCATACCATGAAACAGGGTACACAGATATTACATGCTGCATACCATGAAATAGGGTACACAAAAGTTACATGCTGCATACCATGAAACAGGGTATACATATATTACATACTGTATTATTTGCCTACCATGAAACAGGGTACACAGAAGTTACATGCTGCATACCATGAAATAGGGTACACAGAAGTTACATGATGCATATCATGAAACAGGGTACACAAATATTACATACTGTATTATTTGCCTACCATGAAACAGGGTACACAGAAGTTACATGCTGCATACCATGAAATAGGGTACACAGAAGTTACATGATGCATATCACGAAACAGGGTACACAGATATTACATACTGCATTATTTGCATACCATGAAACATGGTACACATAAGTTACATGCTGCATACCATGAAACAGGGTACACAGATATTACATGCTGCATACCATGAAACAGGGTATACATATATTAGATACTGTATTATTTGCCTACCATGAAAAGGTACACAGAAGTTACATGCTGCATACCATGAAACAGGGTACACAGATATTACATGCTGCATACCATGAAACAGGGTATACATATATTACATACTGTATTATTTGCCTACCATGAAAAGGTACATGCTGCATATCATGAAACAGGATACACAGATATTACATGCTGAATGATGGTACATGTATCATAAAGTTTCAGATTCTTCATAATAAGTGTAATTTTCTTCAGGGTTAGATTCATCCCCATGTGCCAGATTTATCAATGATTAACTCATTATCCCAAATGCCAGATTATTCATTCATTAACTTATTCCCACATGTTGCATTTATGTTAGCTCATTATCCCAATGTGCTACATGTATCATTAGCTTGTTATCTCCATGTGCCATTCATTAGCTTGTTATCCCCACATGCCACATGTACCATTCATTAGCTTGTTATCCCCACATTCCACATGTGCTATTCTTTAGCTTGTTATCCCCATGTGCCACATGTACCATTCATTAGCTTGTTATCCCCATGTGCCACATGTACCATTCAATAGCTTGTTATCCCCACATGCCACATGTACCATTCATTAGCTTGTTATTCCCATGTGCCACATGTACCATTCATTAGCTTGTTATCCCCACATGCCACATGTACCATTCATTAGCTTGTTATTCCCATGTGCCACATGTACCATTCATTAGCTTGTTATCCCTATGTGCCACATGTACCATTCAATAGCTTGTTATCCCCACATGCCACATGTAGATTTCATACGTTTTGCCCTTACATTTGAAGCAGACTGGTCTGAGACACACAGACAAATGAATCTTTGCAAACAAGCAGGATAAGTTTGAGATTTTGAGTAGAACGAGGCCAGGACATGAAAAGTGTGGGTCCAATAAAAATAAATTAAGTCCAATTTACACCCGTCTACACACACGCAGACAAAATATCCAATCAAAAACAATGTCTATGATAACCCTAACCCTAACCCTGAGCATCCAGCAAAATAAAAATCTCTCATTGGCAAATGTATTTGGATATGAGTCAGATGTAACCCAAAAATGTTTTATACCCCCATTTCAGGCAAAAATAAACAAATCACCCAAAAATGTGTTTTATACCCCCATTTCAGGCAAAAATAAACAAATCACCCAAAAATGTGTTTTATACCCCCATTTCAGGCAAAAATAAACAAATCACCCAAAAATGTGTTTTATACCCCCATTTCAGGCAAAACTAAACAATCACCCAAAAATGTGTTTTATACCCCTGTTTCCGGCAAAAATAAACAAATCACCCAAAAATGTGTTTTATACCCCCATTTCAGGCAAAAATAAACAAATCACCCAAAAATGTGTTTTATACCCCCATTTCAGGCAAAACTAAACAATCACCCAAAAATGTGTTTTATACCCCTGTTTCCGGCAAAAATAAACAAATCACCCAAAAATGTGTTTTATACCCCCATTTCAGGCAAAAATAAACAAATCACCCAAAAATGTGTTTTATACCCCCATTTCAGGCAAAAATAAACAATCACCCAAAATGTGTTTTATACCCCCATTTCAGGCAAAAATAAAACAAATCACCCAAAAATGTGTTTTATACCCCCATTTCAGGCAGAAATAAAACAAGTCACCCAGAGGAAAATGAGTTAAAATGTGATGATAACGATGACATAATAAAAATTCTACTTACATACTCATTTCAAGCTGTACAAGACATATGTATCATGCAGTTCTCCTGGAATTTCTTGACAACATGGAGTTTCTTGAATACAGACGCAAAAACAATTCATTGCTACTATCACCCGTGAATGTTTGTTCATAAGGTCCAAACTGAATTTGTTTCCGTGTTGGCCTTCTTGGTGTATGGCGAAAATTTTCTAGAGAACCAACAACAGGTGCTGCATTCCATTGTGGATGTTCATTGACAATCTTCACGTTTCCTCCACCAGGCACATGCGCAGCATTATCCAAGGAGTGCACTCTAGGAGAGGCATTGAATTGTGGTTTTTCATTAAATATGGTAACATTTCCTCCACCAGGTTTATGATTTATTTTCTCCTTTGATCCCACCTTTGGCTGTGCTTGCCATCTAGGAGGATTGTTAGGTATGGCAATGTCTCCTCCACCTGGTGTATGATTTACATTATCTAATGAACCAATTCTCGGTGATGCATTCCAGGTGAGTCGTGACGAAGAAATCTTCTTGCTGCCACCTCCTGGAACATGTCCAACATTTTCAAGGGATCCTATTTTCGGCCCTTGCATCCATCGCGGTCTTTCATTGTGAATTGTAACATTTCCACCTCCTGGGACATGTCTGGCATTTTCAAGGGATCCGATCTTAGGTTCTGCTTGCCAGTGTGGTTTTTCATCAACAATTTGAATGGCTCCACCTCGAGGTGTATGATTAATATTTGCAAGCGATCCAACTTTTGGATTTGCATTCCACTGGAGCTTTCGATTTTGGATTTCAACATCACCTCCGCCAGGTACATATGTCACATTGTCTAAGGAACCAATTTTAGCCCTGGGATCAAGCTGGAGCTTTTCATTAATAATATGTACCCTGCCACCACCAGGAACATGTCTTGCATTTTCTAATGATCCAACTTTAGCTTCAGCATTGAAAAGTGGCTTTTCGTCAAAAATCTTGACATTTCCTCCACCAGGCTCATGTGAAGCATTTTCCAGAGATCCCACTTTTGGGGCGGCATTTATTTTCTTTGGCTTGGCAATTAGGATAGCTCCTTTTGGAGTATACTCGCATTCCTCAAAGCCTCCTTGTCGTGTCCGCTCCTGAACAAATTTAGGAAGCCGAATCCTGTGTATGTCCGCACTGGTTTCACTTAATGGTCGTAAAAGTTTCATGTGTTCACGATTCATTGAACCTACCCTAGCCTTAGCATTCCATTTATGAACTTGGTTTGTAATTGTTACATTTCCACCTCCTGGAACATGATGGTAATTCTCGAGTGAGCCAACTTTAGCCTGTGCATTCCATGGCATATGAATTGGTGGTAGATAATTGCCAATTCCATTCCATTCCATCGTCATTTTTATTTTCTTTCCTTTTTTTCCTTTTAATACTGCGAATTACAAGAAATCCTCAAATGAGTCGCTTTGTACAGTAATTACAGTCAATAAGGAGCTTGACTTGAGATTTTAAAATGATGAGTCCATATTTTTTACCAATGCAAACAAAAAATTTCTCTTGTACTGAAAGTCAACTAAAATGTTTTTATCACAAAATGTTTCTAATAATGTGCTTCCCTTGTCGTTGTGCAATTTACCTCAAGCTGAATACAGGCACAAAATAGGTGAATATTAAAGGGCACACATCAGAAAAACTGTGCACAAAATCAAACTCTTCAAAAATAATTTCAACAAATTTTCAATTCTTCTCTCTTAATAGCCACTGTTTATGTAGTATTATGTCTTTACATTTTTTTCACCATCAAAGTTGCACTTTTTTTTAAAAGAGAACATTTCTAGATCATACAAAATTCTGTCCTATTTACAATCAATATAGTCCTCCTTTAAAGTGATTTCCCTTTGGTAACTAAGAGAATATTCACTTTCATGTTGACACGTATCGTACCTGTCAAGAAAAATAATGTAAATACATGTATGTGGTAAGAAATAGAATTTTCTCGATACATGTGATATGCAAGAGAGATCCAATTTCAAAAGACCCCCTACGTGTTTATCAGAAATATTGACCCCAAAAGTCCTTTGACTCACAATACTACTATAAATACAAAATGCATTTTAGCTTGGAGACCTTACAATAGCTTGTCATTTTCTATTATACTTTTCACTGAACTACAGGAATGTTTACAATGGATAATGTGCAGAGTTTCCTAATATGATCTGTACATCTGCTGTAAATACTCTAAACGTTTTTGGAGGAATGCAATCAGTGTATTTAAAAAATAAATCAAAATTTTGTAATTTGATCCACTTCAAAAATGAAATGGACATGGTAAAATTCTAGCCAATTATACTGACAGCAGTTTTTTAAAAAATCCACTGAATAATACTGGCACTTTGGCCTATTGGCCTTTCTGTTCACATATGTTTATTAATAGGTACAATACTGTAGTGATATAAAATCAAGTTTACACTAATTTTCTTATTCACATCGCTTCGAGTCTTAGTGTTGGTGTCTGAGTGTCAATGAAAGTAAGCTACTTTCCCCTGCATCCAACTGGTGGCAACACCAGGAAACTTGACAGTCGAATAAAACTCTTGTCATTGGTTTTGACACATTTTTGTCTATTTAATGGATATGTTTTCTTAAATTATCAATTCAATGGAATAGCTAGCATAATCTCATGGTGATAATTACTGAATTTTGGATTTCTTGCTTATCTGATAATGCTAATGTTTAATCTGAATTCTAATTAGCAAACTTTCTTAAGTCAGCATGTATTGGGCATTTTTTGGGGTTGATTTTAGAAATCTAAGTATATTTGTCAAAATAATTCCTTAATTCATACTTCTCTGAAGACATTATAATTTCTTTTCTTTTCCAAATTAATATGACATTGTATTTCTTATCTACTGCTGATCTATATATTTTCTGTTTATTTATTTATAATTTTGTTATTTAATGATAACAACAGGGTGTATGTTATGTCACATTATGTGATGGCAGATCAGGGTGTATGTTATGTCACATTATGTGATTGCAGATCAGGGTGTATGTTATGTCACATTATGTGATGGCAGATCAGGGTGTATGTTATGTCACATTATGTGATGGCAGATCAGGGTGTATGTTATGTCACATTATGTGATGGCAGATCAGGGTGTATGTTATGTCACATTATGTGATGGCAGATCAGGGTGTATGTTATGTCACATTATGTGATTGCAGATCAGGGTGTATGTTATGTCACATTATGTGATGGCAGATCAGGGTGTATGTTATGTCACATTATGTGATGGCAGATCAGGGTGTATGTTATGTCACATTATGTGATGGCAGATCAGGGTGTATGTTATGTCACATTATGTGATGGCAGATCAGGGTGTATAAAATGTCACATTATGTAATGGCAGATCAGGGTGTATGTTATGTCACATTATGTGATGGCAGATCAGGGTGTATGTTACTTGCAGCTGAATATGACCTGTACAAAAGTATTTTACAAAATTATATACAAGTCACTGAATTTACACAAATTATATTGGACTCACTCAATGACACACAAAATCAAACACAGACAGACAGACAGACAGACAGATCACATATTCCATATGTTTTCTCCCAAGAAATAAAGAAATTACAGCAGTATTACTCACACTGAATTATATGGGTATCTTTTCCTTTGAATTCTAAGTGTGTATTTTCCACTGAATTCTATGGTTGTATTTTGCACTGAATTATATGGGTATCTTTTCCTTTGAATTCTATGGATATATTTTCCATTGAATTCTATGGGTAAATGGGTATATTTTCCACTGAATTCTATGGGTATAGCTTCCACTGAATTCTATGGGTATAGTTTCCACTGAATTCTATGGGTGTATTTTGCATTGAATTATATGGCTTATTTTCCACTGAATTCTATGGATATACTTTCCATTGAATTTTATGGGTATAGCTTCCATTGAATTCTATGGGTAAATGGGTATATTTTCCACTGAATTCTATGGGTATAGCTTCCATTGAATTCTATGGGTATATTTTCCACTGAATTCTATGGGTAAATGGGTATATTTTCCACTGAATTCTATGGGTATATTTTCCACTGAATTATATGGGTATATTTTCCATGAAGATCAAGATTACATTGCCTCATGACACTCTGAGTCTGGAAAATTGGATGCATGACAAAAGGAGAGGAAGTAAAGTTTGATTCTCATGTGGCATGCACTGAAGGTCTTCTCAAGGTCAGATTGTTCTGACCCTCTTTGCATGCTAGTTCATGGATAGAAATTGTTTAGATAAGGCAACAGTGGCGAAAACATCCATCAGACAAATAAATACCTTTACATTTGGTTTGCCTGCCCTCTCAATTGAGGCCAGTAAAGGTTTAGGGTTACTTAGTAATAAAATTAGAAAAATATAAGGGTTAGGGTTAGGATTAGGTCTGGAAAGTTTAAGAACTGCATGTTTGAAACTTATTATCAATATGGATAATATGGTGTTTGGAAACTAAGAGGATCTGAATATTTAGACTAATAATGGTGGCTTTCAATACCTTCCATTACAAAAATACAACACATGAACAAGGTTGTTCTTTTTGTGTTTTTTTTGTTTACAAACTAACTATTGCTTACTGAGTAAAGTACCGATAACATTATTCAATGACAAATGAACTCTAATGCCTTTTTTCACTTCAAGAACACTCATTAAAAACATTAATTACCATCCTTTCCTCCAGGTAAATAACACAATTCCTTTCAGCTCCTTACAAAAAGCCATTTTCTTTACCAACAAAGCTTATGTATATCTCGTACTCATGCCCAATTCACAATGCTTAATGCTTTTATGTATATCATTCCAAAAGACATCATTTGGATTAATTCTCAGGCAATGTTCAAAATCAAATCATTGCCAACTTCTCTCCTCAATTTAATGAAGCAATTATTGAAAATAATTAATAGTACACTGCTGTACAGTTCTGTTTATTTCCATATAATGGTCTGTGTAGAAATCAAGGTATACAACAACCCCGAACACCTTGACAATATCAATAAACAACAACCCCAAACACCTTGACAATATTCATACATCTCCATGGTACTGATACAAACAGTAACCCTGTAATCACAGAAACAGACAGAACCATCAAGTCATTAATCCTGCATGCCATGTCCATCAAGTCATTAATCCTGCATGCCACATCCATCAAGTCATTAATCCTGCATGCCATGTCCATCAAGTCATTAATCCTGCATGCCACGTCCATCAAGTCATTAATCCTGCATGCCATGTCCATCAAGTCATTAATCCTGCATGCCACGTCCATCAAGTCATTAATCCTGCATGCCATGTCCATCAAGTCATTAATCCTGCATGCCACGTCCATCAAGTCATTAATCCTGCATGCCATGTCCATCAAGTCATTAATCCTGCATGCCACGTCCATCAAGTCATTTATCCTGCATGCCATGTCCATCAAGTCATTAATCCTGCATGCCACGTCCATCAAGTCATTAATCCTGCATGCCACGTCCATCAAGTCATTAATTATGCATGCCACGTCCATCAAGTCATTAATCCTGCATGCCATTTTTACACCTCATGATGCAGTAACCCACTTTTGAGCTTTGTAACATTAACATAATTCATGATACACCAAAGCGGGTGGTATTACCAAAAGTGGAAAAGATGCATAATGATATAAAATAATGTCAACTTTCTAATTCGATTATAAACTGCAAGGAAAATACATAATTTGTCAAATCCAAAAAAAACCAGTTTCAGAACCAGAGTTTGTGTCCAGATTTAAGACGTTTTGGCTTTGTAGCTTACAGGAGACAACCTTACAATGCAGTAACAGTAAAATGCACTCATTAAACCACTGTCCATGGGAATCACTGATTATAACACCTTACATGGATTTTTACTGGGTTTTTCCCTGGTTCATCCTCCACCAGTTATACTGGCTGCCATGCAGTGAAAAATATACTATCACACAGAGAAAAATGACGCTTAAATAAAACTAAAAAAAATTAAAAAAAGAATTTTCTCCTAAAAAATTACAATATTAATTTTACTAACCTGAAGATAATCAATCCTAATGCAAATTTTGAATCTCGCTAACATTTACCCACACTTCTTAAGGAATGATTGTTGTTTTTGTAACTGTTGTTGTTGTTGCTGTTGAAGGTTTTAATGCCATTTTTCAGCACAAGATAGTGAGACTATACATGGCGGCCAGTATAAATGGTGGAAGAAGAACCCTGGAAAGAACCAATGACCCATGAGAAGCCACTGGAAGCTTTCTCACATACCCACATTGGCCGAATCCAGGACTTGAACCCATACAGACAGAGGTGAGATGGCTGTGATCTGTAAAGGTGAGCACTTTAGTCCACTCAGGGCCCCAAGAATGATTGTTAATTTAATCCCAAAAACAGTTAAGCTGATGGGGAGAACAAGCATCTTTGCTTGTAAAAAAACTTCCCAAATATAGAAGATAAGAAAAAATGTTATATTTACCTTCTGTCACCAAAACTTTACCTGAACTGTCTATCCGTCTTTGTCCAGGCACAATAATGAGAAAACTAGTACACCTTGCTAAACTACTTAACTGCAGCCATGTGAATGGAGGAAATTCTTGAACTTCAGTTGACTGCCTCTTGAACTGCTATTAAAATTGCATACTTATGTAAACTAATCACAAGCACTGCTAAGCAGTTGGGAGATCATACACAGGGATCAAAGACTGCTTTTAGTTCAAGCTTGAATTAGAAGAACACCTGTTTAAGATAATCAGATCTTGTTTTTACATTTTTCAGGATGGAAAATGTTTCTATCTAACTGGAAACACTATAGTCCTTCTTTTACTTCCTATCCAAAGTAAAACATGTGCAAATAAAGTAAAAGGGTCTTTAAAGACTTTTGCTATGAGACCATCTGTCTTGAGAAACCAAGTTTTCTAAGTACAGATTGATTGTGGGTAGTGTTATGACATGTAATGAGACCACTTGTCTTGGGAGACCATATTTTTTTTGGGGGGGGGGGCAAAAGGGGTGGTCTTTCAAGACAGGTTTTACTGTAACTACCTATTCTAACAGACCTCTCTTTTACTAAGGAAAACAACCACTCCAGTGGACTAGTGGTTAGAGCTTCCGCCCCGGATGCAGGAGGTTGTGGGTTTGAACCCTGGCTGAGTTATATAAAAGACTTCTAAAACTGGTACTAACAGCTGCCTTGCTAGGCACTCAGCACTAAGAAGTTAGTGTTAGGATTGGTTGGCCTCGTATCAGGATAATGTGACTGAGTGGGACATCATGTTACATGTCTGCGGCATGATGCCCCAGTGGTAGACATCACTTTAAACTGCTACGCTGCAGACAGCATAGTGATATGACTGGAAAATTATTAAAGCTACAATAAAAATCTAAATCACACACTCACACACACTAAGAAAAACAAGAATGGCACATTATATACCCACCCTGTGGCACATTAATATATCCACCCTGTGACACATTATATAACCATCCCCTGGCACATTATATAGCCACCCCATAGCTCTTTAATATATCCACCCTGTGGCACATTATATACCCAACCTGTGTTTAATTTTTCAATATGCAGAGATAGTTGAAATTTTAATGTCGAAATCAAATTTTTCTTTCAGTCACAGTGGCCTTGACCTTTGACCTCTAAATGAATATGCTTCTTATTATTCCAAATGTAACTCATCCACAAAGTTTGTAGAATTAATGATGTAGAACTAATGATGTAGAATTAATGATGTAGAACTAATGATGTAGAATTAATGATGTAGAATTAATGATGCAGAACTAATGATGTAGAATTAATGATGTAGAACTAATGATGTAGAACTAATGCTGTAGAACTAATGATGTAGAATTAATGATGTAGAATTAATGATGTAGAATTAATGATGTAGAACTAATGATGTAGAATTAATGATGTAGAACTAATGATGTAGAATTAATGATGTAGAACTAATGATGTAGAACTAATGATGTAGAATTAATGACGTAGAACTACTGATGTAGAATTAATGATGTAGAATTAATGACGTAGAACTAATGATGTAGAACTAATGATGTAGAATTAATGATGCAGAACTAATGATGTAGAACTAATGTTGTAGAATTAATGATGTAGAACTAATGATGTAGAATTAATGATGTAGAACTAATGATGTAGAATTAATGATGTAGAATTAATGATGTAGAACTAATGATGTAGAATTAATGATGTATAACTAATGTAGAATTAATGATGTAGAACTAATGATGTAGAACTAATGATGTAGAATTAATGATGTAGAACTACTGATGTAGAATTAATGATGTAGAATTAATGATGTAGAACTAATGATGTAGAACTAATGATGTAGAATTAATGATGCAGAACTAATGATGTAGAACTAATGTTGTAGAATTAATGATGTAGAACTAATGATGTAGAATTAATGATGTAGAACTAATGATGTAGAATTAATGATGTAGAATTAATGATGTAGAACTAATGATGTAGAATTAATGATGTAGAACTAATGATGTAGAATTAATGATGTAGAACTAATGATGTAGAACTAATGATGTAGAACTAATGATGTAGAATTAATGATGTAGAGCTACTGATGTAGAATTAATGATGTAGAATTAATGATGTAGAACTAATGATGTAGAACTAATGTTTTTTAATACTTGCATGAGAAAACCATATGTTGGTACACCTCTCCCTAGAGTTACCAAGCGATCTCCAAAAAAAGAGAGAAAAAATCGCCTTGACATCGAGAAAATCGTAAGAGGGGGGGAGTGGCGTTAGGGAACTGGGCTGTTTAATGAATGAATCATCATTTTACAATCACGTCGATAATAATTTTTAATAATGTGCTTTTTCTAATAAAATTGTTCGTTATTTTGTTTAAATAACATTTTTTTTTCAAATATCCAACATATGAAAGATCGTTCCAACTGGTTTGAACAACCATCACTTGCACGCGAAAAATCTGTATTATGTCACTGCTTTTCTTTTCTTGATGAGTCTGGTTCCTGTAGTGGTTTTTAATAGTATCTTGCCAAATCGGTAGTCCATAATTTGATAACTAGACTAACTGTTGATACACCACCAAACAAGATTCCTTTTTTTTCAAAAACACGCGACATTTATTTCGTGACACATCTATGTTGAAACTCAATTTTTTTATTGTTCAATTAGTACAATGTTAATGTCGTGATTTCATTGGAAGTAATTCTTATCATCCCTGAGGATATCTCTAAATGCCAGTTCAAGAATTCTTTGAAACTTGCTTGCCCACAATTGTCCGTATCTGTGAAATCAAGCTCTATATCTTATTCATTTTGCTTGGCTGCCTTTTTATCTTTGATCACAGTTATGAAAGAGTCGGTTAATTTAAGGTAGTTTCTGTTACATACACAATAATGTTTATTATAGTGTTCGATTGATCAAATGAAGTGAGTTCACCCGACATTCAACCGAGGCCGCTAGATTTTAAGTTAGTCTGATTTTTGTGCCTTTTAACTTTTCTTTTATTCCACCTCCTTTTTTTTAAATTCAAAAGACATAATTAACGTGATAATACAAAGGGGGCCAGCTTTTTTGTTCAGTGCAACAATACAACAAATACTTCCGCAAGTCAGTTAACAAAACACTGTCGGCACTAATTAGGTTCTCAGAGAAACGCTCGTGGACATAGCTGTTATGGTAGATTGACGCTTTTTATGTTTAATTACAAGAGGACACATTGCATTTATGACGATTACACTTAAAAGGAACTAAAAGATGGAACTATAACACAAATTTCAATAGATAAAAAAATTATTTAATTTGTATTTTTTATTAAAGTACTGCCTCCACTCAGCGTAAGTGACATTTTCATTGATCGAAATTTCCTTACATATCGTTAATTGTGGTGTACTAGGAATGTCGTTTGGAAAGAAAATGTAAAAAATTGTATGAGCTATTTTAAAATTTGATATTTCATAGTGCTGATTAAAATTTTCAGGTCCTATCTACCATTTTCAACGATAAAACGAGCAATACATCAAAGTTTCTGTTACCAATTTTATCACAATTTTCTTCAAGTTCAACAAATAGGGATATATTTTTGTGGTATTTTTGGGTTTAAAAAATGGGATCCATGCCTGACACCACGTTATAAGTGGGTTAGCGAGAAATCAGGGCGTGAGTTATCAAGGGAGTGGTGTATATTAGTGACCTTTACCTCTGAACTGAAAGTAAACTTGCTTCTTCCTTATCCCAAGTGCAAGTCATGAAAAAAGTTTGATCTACGTCTGTGATGTAGAACTTTATTATGAGGAAACCATTTGTCTTTTTTCTACTACAGTGACCGCAGTCTTTGATCTCAAAGTCAACAGGCTTCTTCCTCAACCCAAGTGAAAATCATGCACAAAGAAGGTCCAGATATCTGATGTAGAATTGGTGCTTTTGTACAGAAACACTTTTGGGTTTTCAGTCACAGTGACCTTCTTTTCAAATCAGCAATGGTTGAAGTTACAAGCAAATTCCAGGAAAAATTACCATTCCCATGTATACTAGCTTAGAAGTCAGATGCAGACCGCACAGATCCAGACCTGCCATCAGGTAATGCATGGGCAGATCCTAGTCTTTGCAGTTTGCAAAGACTAATCAGCAGAAGAAACAACACAGACTCCAACCTGCCAGTGAATTGTGCATTGGAAGATCAGTATTTACGTTGTTTACAGTTGGACCCATCTTACAGGTGAGTATATAGGGCAATCCATTATCTGTATCACATTCATTATGAAATTGTTCTTCCAATCCAACATCAGTATATCACTTCTAGGGTAGCAACAATTGGTTTCAAATGATGGACCAAAAGGGTACAGATTTAACTGACATCCACATTTCATTTCCCTCATTCTCCCTCATTTACAGTGGTGTCATGAATACATGATTTTATGCCATATTCACATCCTAGTACAGAAACACATTGGTGATATTTGGGTTTAAGATTAAGTTTGGCTCTACAATGTGAATCTGTTGCTGTCCATTTTCATCAAGTTCTGCTTTTGTATTTATTATAATTATGATACTAAGTGATTTTGTCAACCTTGCTCTTCAGTAATATCTGGGGTGAGGGTCAGTAATATCTGGGGTGAGGGTCAGTAATATCTGGGGTGGGGGTCAGTAATATCTGGGATGGGGGTCAGTAATATCTGGGGTGAGGGTCAGTAATATCTGGGATGGGGGTCAGTAATATCTGGGATGGGGGTCAGTAATATCTGGGGTGAGGGTCAGTAATATCTGGGATGGGGGTCAGTAATATCTGGGGTGAGGGTTAGTAATATTTGGGATGGGGGTCAGTAATATCTGGGGTGAGGGTCAGTAATATCTGGGATGGTGCTCAGCAATATCTGGGATGGGGGTCAGTAATATCTGGGATGGGGGTCAGTAATATTTGGGGTGAGGGTCAGTAATATCTGGGATGCGGGTCAGTAATATCTCGGGTGAGGGTCAGTAATATTTGGGGTGAGGGTCAGTAATATCTGGGATGGTGCTCAGTAATATCTGGGATGGGGGTCAGTAATATCTGAAGTGAGGGTCAGTAATAACTGAAGTGAGGGTCAATAATATCTGAAGTGAGGGTCAGTAATATCTGAAGTGAGGGTCAGTAATATCTGGGATGGGGGTCAGTAATATCTGGGGTGAGGGTCAGTAATATCTGGGGTGGGGGTCAGTAATATCTGGGGTGAGGGTTAGTAATATCTGGGATGGGGGTCAGTAATATCTGGGGTGAGGGTCAGTAATATCTGGGATGGGGGTCAGTAATATCTGGGGTGAGGGTCAGTAATATCTGGGATGGGGGTCAGTAATATCTGGGATGGGCGTCAGTAATATTTGGGGTGAGGGTCAGTAATATCTGGGATGGGGGTCAGTAATATCTGGGGTGAGGGTCAGTAATATCTGGGGTGGGGGTCAGTAATATATGGGGTAAGGATCAGTAATACCTGGGGTGAGGGTTAGTAATATCTGGGATGGGGGTCAGTAATATTTGGGGTGAGGGTCAGTAATATCTGGGATGGGGGTCAGTAATATCTGGGGTGAGGGTCAGTAATATCTGGGATGGGGGTCAGTAATATCTGGGGTGAGGGTCAGTAATATCTGGGATGGGGGTCAGTAATATCTGGGGTGAGGGTCAGTAATATCTGGGATGGGGGTCAGTAATATATGGGGTGAGGGTCAGTAATATCTGGGATGGGGGTCAGTAACATCTGGGGTGAAGGTCAGTAATATCTGGGATGGGGGTCAGTAATATCTGGGATGGTGGTCAGAAATATCTGGGGTGGGGGTCAGTAATATCTGGGATGGGGGTCAGTAATATCTGGGGTGAGGGTTAGTAATATCTGGGATGGGGGTCAGCAATATCTGGGATGGGGGTCAGTAATATCTGGGATGGGGGTCAGTAATATATGGGGTGAGGGTCAGTAATATCTGGGATGGGGGTCAGTAATATTTGGGGTGAGGGTCAGTAATATCTGGGATGGGGGTCAGTAATATCTGGGGTGAGGGTCAGTAATATCTGGGATAGGGGTCAGTAATATCTGGGGTGAGGGTCAGTAATATCTGGGATGGGGGTCAGTAATATCTGGGGTGAGGGTCAGTAATATCTGGGATGGGGGTCAGTAATATATGGGGTGAGGGTCAGTAATATCTGGGATGGGGGTCAGTAATATCTGGGGTGAAGGTCAGTAATATCTGGGATGGGGGTCAGTAATATCTGGGATGGTGGTCAGAAATATCTGGGGTGGGGGTCAGTAATATCTGGGATGGGGGTCAGTAATATCTGGGGTGAGGGTCAGTAATATCTGGGATGGGGGTCAGTAATATCTGGGATGGTGGTCAGAAATATCTGGGGTGGGGGTCAGTAATATCTGGGATGGTGGTCAGAAATATCTGGGGTGGGGGTCAGTAATATCTGGGATGGTGGTCAGAAATATCTGGGGTGGGGGTCAGTAATATCTGGGATGGGGGTCAGTAATATCTGGGGTGAGGGGCAGTAATATCTGGGATGGGGGTCAGCAATATCTGGGATGGGGGTCAGTAATATCTGGGGTGAGGGTCAGTAATATCTGGGATGGGGGTCAGTAATATCTGGGGTGAGGGTCAGTAATATCTGGGATGGGGGTCAGTAATATATGGGGTGAGGGTCAGTAATATCTGGGATGGGGGTCAGTAATATCTGGGGTGGTGGTCAGAAATATCTGGGGTGAGGGTTAGTAATATCTGGGATGGGGGTCAGTAATATCTGGGGTGAGGGTTAGTAATATCTGGGATGGGGGTCAGTAATATCTGGGGTGAGGGTCAGTAATATCTGGGGTGGGGGTCAGTAATATCTAGGGTGGTGGTTAGAAATATCTGGGGTGAGGGTTAGTAATATCTGGGATGGGGGTCAGTAATATCTGGGGTGAGGGTTAGTAATATCTGGGATGGGGGTCAGTAATATCTGGGGTGAGGGTCTGTAATATCTGGGGTGAGGGTCAGTAATATATGGGGTGAGGGTCAGTAATATCTGGGGTGAGGGATAGTAATATATGGGATGGGGGTCAGCAATATCTGGGGTGAGGGTCAGTAATATCTGGGGTGAGGGTCAGCAATATCTGGGGTTGGGGTTAGTACTATCTGGGTGCAACTGTCACTGCCTTATATATGACATATTTCTGATTTTATTCAGAAATTTTTAATTTGGTTGTTGAAAGTCTCAAACTTAAAAAGATGTATGTTACATGGATCATCGTTGTCATGACAACATTTTGTCTGATTTGGTTTGAACATTCTCTGACAAGTTTGAAATTACATACATGTTGGTGGTTATGGAATTTACTTTGATAGCAGGTGGTTTCAACTTCAGCCTTAGTTAGGTTGTAGAGTTGGATGATAATGTTGCCATGGAAATAACATCAATAGGCAATTTCCTCTGACTGGTATGCATTATAGCTCTTTTGCCTTAGGCTCTCTCTCTCTCTCTCTCTGTTTAGTTACCATAGTAACATGCCAGCTGAATGTTTCCATAAACCCTAAAATATTTCTGTTGCTGGATAAGACACAGCACCAGAGTATTAAGGTCAAAGGTCAGATTCTAGATAAGTTGCATTTATTTACTTTTAAAAGTAAATGGCACATGAAGGATGTCTTATCCAATTGATATACTTGAAATTCCCTCTCAATCTGTTATCAAGTCTGCACAGCTTCTGAAAGAGTTTGGGAGATGGAATCTGCCCTGATGTTGGCCTGCTGCTGACTACCATCAAGGAATATTTACATAGCATACCTTAAAATATGTTGATCTGTTAAAGGCTGTTCTACATTGGAATAAAAATTACTATATATACTCATCCACAAGTTTGGACCAACTGAAAAATGCATAGACCCAGATATCACATAATGTGCTGGCAGATCTGGATTAATGCAGTAGTAAAATGAACATCACAGATCCTGATTCAATGGTGCATGATGCAACATCAGATCAGGGTGTATGTTTTCAATTGTATCCAATTCATACACAAGCATCTATTGTAATTTTCTAATGAGTCAGAGGTGGCTTTCAATGTATAAAGTTTGGTGAAACAGTTTAACATGGTAAATATTATACAATAAATACTTTCATACAAGTCTGATCAAATACCATATTGCATAAATTTGCTGTCACATAACCTAATGGTATCTATATAGTTTGTTTGGAGTAATCAGTATAACAAACAACAAAAATATTGATCTCATGGCATATTATGCAATGGCAGAACATGGTCTATGTTGCTGATTGGTCTTTTGGTCTATGTTGCTGATTGGTCTATTGCAGATTGGTCTATTGGTCTATGTTGCTGATTGGTCTTTGTTGCTGATTAGTCTATTGGTCTATGTTGCTGACTGGTCTATTGGTCTGTTGCAGATTGGTCTATTGGTCTATGCTGCTGATTGGTCTTTGTTGCTGATTAGTCTATTGGTCTATGTTGCTGACATCCCTAGGGTCTCTACCATAGAAATTACAAAAGTCCCTCATCCCATGTCTTGTTTCTCATCCATGTCTTTATTAACTAGATACATATAGTGTCCTGGTATGTCATTATGTTAGATCCATGTCTTGTTAACTAGATACATATAGTGTCTTGGTATGTCATTATGTTAGATCCACGTCTTGTTAACAAGATACATATAGTGTCTTGGTATGTCATTATGTTAGATCTATGTCTTGTTAACTAGATACATATAGTGTCTTGGTATGTCATTATGTTAGATCCACGTCTTGTTAACAAGATACATATAGTGTCTTGGCATGTCATTATGTTAGATCCACGTCTTTATTAACTAGATACATATAGTGTCCTGGTATGTCATTATGTTAGATCCATGTCTTTATTAACTAAATACATATAGTGTCCTGGTATGTCATTATGTTAGATCCACGTCTTGTTAACAAGATACATATAGTGTCCTGGTATGTCATTATGTTAGATCCATGTCTTTATTAACTAGATATATATAGTGTCTTGGTATGTCATTATGTTAGATCCATGTCTTTATTAACTAGATACATATAGTGTCTTGGTATGTCATTATGTTAGATCCACATCTTTATTAACTAGATACATATAGTGTCCTGGTATGTCATTATGTTAGATCCACGTCTTGTTAACAAGATCCATATAGTGTCCTGGTATGTCATTATGTTAGATCCAGGTCTTTATTAACTAGATACATATAGTGTCCTGGTATGTCATTATGTTAGATCCACGTCTTGTTAACAAGATACATATAGTGTCTTGGTATGTCATTATGTTAGATCCATGTCTTGTTAACAAGATACATATAGTGTCTTGGTATGTCATTATGTTAGATCCATGCCTTTTTTAACTAGATACATATAGTGTCTTGGTATGTCATTATGTTAGATCCACGTCTTGTTAACAAGATACATATAGTGTCTTGGTATGTCATTATGTCAGATCCATGTCTTTATTAACTAGATACATATAGTGTCCTGGTATGTCATTATGTTAGATCCATGTCTTTATTAACTAGATACATATAGTGTCCTGGTATGTCATTATGTTAGATCCACGTCTTGTTAACAAGATACATATAGTGTCTTGGTATGTCATTATGTTAGATCCATGTCTTTATTAACTAGATACATATAGTGTCCTGGTATGTCATTATGTTAGATCCACGTCTTGTTAACAAGATACATATAGTGTCTTGGTATGTCATTATGTTAGATCCATGTCTTTATTAACTAGATACATATAGTGTCCTGGTATGTCATTATGTTAGATCCACGTCTTGTTAACAAGATACATATAGTGTCTTGGTATGTCATTATGTTAGATCCATGTCTTGTTAACAAGATACATATAGTGTCTTGGCATGTCATTATGTTAGATCCACGTCTTGTTAACAAGATACATATAGTATCTAGGCATGTCATTATGTTAGATCCACGTCTTTATTAACTAGATACATATAGTGTCCTGGTATGTCATTATGTTAGATCCATGTCTTTATTAACTAAATACATATAGTGTCCTGGTATATCATTATGTTAGATCCACGTCTTGCTAACAAGATACATATAGTGTCTTGGTATGTCATTATGTTAGATCCATGTCTTTATTAACTAGATACATATAGTGTCCTGGTATGTCATTATGTTAGATCCACGTCTTGTTAACAAGATACATATAGTGTCTTGGTATGTCATTATGTTAGATCCATGTCTTGTTAACTAAATACATATAGTGTCTTGGTATGTCATTATGTTAGATCCACGTCTTGTTAACAAGATACATATAGTGTCTTGGTATGTCATTATGTTAGATCCATGTCTTTATTAACTAGATACATATAGTGTCCTGGTATGTCATTATGTTAGATCCACGTCTTGTTAACAAGATACATATAGTGTCTTGGTATGTCATTATGTTAGATCCATGTCTTTATTAACTAGATACATATAGTGTCCTGGTATGTCATTATGTTAGATCCACGTCTTGTTAACAAGAGACATATAGTGTCTTGGTATGTCATTATGTTAGATCCATGTCTTTATTAACTAAATACATATAGTGTCTTGGTATGTCATTATGTTAGATCCACGTCTTGTTAACAAGATACATATAGTGTCTTGGCATGTCATTATGTTAGATCCACGTCTTTATTAACTAGATACATATAGTGTCCTGGTATGTCATTATGTTAGATCCATGTCTTTATTAACTAAATACATATAGTGTCCTGGTATGTCATTATGTTAGATCCACGTCTTGTTAACAAGATACATATAGTGTCTTGGCATGTCATTATGTTAGATCCACGTCTTTATTAACTAAATACATATAGTGTCTTGGTATGTCATTATGTTAGATCCACGTCTTGTTAACAAGATACATATAGTGTCTTGGCATGTTATTATGTTAGATCCACGTCTTTATTAACTAGATACATATAGTGTCTTGGTATGTCATTATGTTAGATCCACGTCTTGTTAACAAGATACATATAGTGTCTTGGTATGTCATTATGTTAGATCCATGTCTTTATTAACTAGATACATATAGTGTCCTGGTATGTCATTATGTTAGATCCACGTCTTGTTAACAAGACACATATAGTGTCTTGGTATGTCATTATGTTAGATCCATGTCTTTATTAACTAGATACATATAGTGTCCTGGTATGTCATTATGTTAGATCCACGTCTTGTTAACAAGATACATATAGTGTCTTGGTATGTCATTATGTTAGATCCATGTCTTGTTAACAAGATACATATAGTGTCTTGGCATGTCATTATGTTAGATCCACGTCTTGTTAACAAGATACATATAGTATCTAGGCATGTCATTATGTTAGATCCACGTCTTTATTAACTAGATACATATAGTGTCCTGGTATGTCATTATGTTAGATCCATGTCTTTATTAACTAAATACATATAGTGTCCTGGTATATCATTATGTTAGATCCACGTCTTGCTAACAAGATACATATAGTGTCTTGGTATGTCATTATGTTAGATCCATGTCTTTATTAACTAGATACATATAGTGTCCTGGTATGTCATTATGTTAGATCCACGTCTTGTTAACAAGATACATATAGTGTCTTGGTATGTCATTATGTTAGATCCATGTCTTGTTAACTAAATACATATAGTGTCTTGGTATGTCATTATGTTAGATCCACGTCTTGTTAACAAGATACATATAGTGTCTTGGTATGTCATTATGTTAGATCCATGTCTTTATTAACTAGATACATATAGTGTCCTGGTATGTCATTATGTTAGATCCACGTCTTGTTAACAAGATACATATAGTGTCTTGGTATGTCATTATGTTAGATCCATGTCTTTATTAACTAGATACATATAGTGTCCTGGTATGTCATTATGTTAGATCCACGTCTTGTTAACAAGAGACATATAGTGTCTTGTTATGTCATTATGTTAGATCCATGTCTTTATTAACTAAATACATATAGTGTCTTGGTATGTCATTATGTTAGAGCCACGTCTTGTTAACAAGATACATATAGTGTCTTGGCATGTCATTATGTTAGATCCACGTCTTTATTAACTAGATACATATAGTGTCCTGGTATGTCATTATGTTAGATCCATGTCTTTATTAACTAAATACATATAGTGTCCTGGTATGTCATTATGTTAGATCCACGTCTTGTTAACAAGATACATATAGTGTCTTGGCATGTCATTATGTTAGATCCACGTCTTTATTAACTAAATACATATAGTGTCTTGGTATGTCATTATGTTAGATCCACGTCTTGTTAACAAGATACATATAGTGTCTTGGCATGTTATTATGTTAGATCCACGTCTTTATTAACTAGATACATATAGTGTCTTGGTATGTCATTATGTTAGATCCACGTCTTGTTAACAAGATACATATAGTGTCTTGGTATGTCATTATGTTAGATCCATGTCTTTATTAACTAGATACATATAGTGTCCTGGTATGTCATTATGTTAGATCCACGTCTTGTTAACAAGACACATATAGTGTCTTGGTATGTCATTATGTTAGATCCACGTCTTTATTAACTAGATACATATAGTGTCCTGGTATGTCATTATGTTAGATCCATGTCTTTATCAACTAGATACATATAGTGTCCTGGTATGTCATTATGTTAGATCCACGTCATGTTAACAAGATACATATAGTGTCTTGGTATGTCATTATGTTAGATCCACGTCTTGTTAACAAGATACATATAGTGTCCTGGTATGTCATTATGTTAGATCCATGTCTTGTTAACAAGATACATATAGTGTCTTGGAATGTCATTATGTTAGATCCATGTCTTGTTAACAAGATACATATAGTGTCCTGGTATGTCATTATGTTAGATCCACGTCTTGTTAACAAGATACATATAGTGTCTTGGTATGTCATTATGTTAGATCCATGTCTTTATTAACTAGATACATATAGTGTCCTGGTATGTCATTATGTTAGATCCATGTCTTTATTAACTAGATACATATAGTGTCTTGGTATGTCATTATGTTAGATCCATGTCTTGTTAACAAGATACATATAGTGTCCTGGTATGTCATTATGTTAGATCCATGTCTTTATTAACTAAATACATATAGTGTCCTGGTATGTCATTATGTTAGATCCACGTCTTGTTAACAAGATACATATAGTGTCTTGGTATGTCATTATGTTAGATCCATGTCTTTATTAACTAGATACATATAGTGTCTTGGTATGTCATTATGTTAGATCCATGTCTTGTTAACAAGATACATATAGTGTCCTGGTATGTCATTATGTTAGATCCATGTCTTGTTAACAAGATACATATAGTGTCCTGGTATGTCATTATGTTAGATCCACGTCTTGTTAACAAGATACATATAGTGTCTTGGTATGTCATTATGTTAGATCCATGTCTTGTTAACAAGATACATATAGTGTCTTGGTATGTCATTATGTTAGATCCATGTCTTGTTAACAAGATACATATAGTGTCCTGGTATGTCATTATGTTAGATCCACGTCTTGTTAACAAGATACATATAGTGTCTTGGTATGTCATTATGTTAGATCCATGTCTTTATTAACTAGATACATATAGTGTCTTGGTATGTCATTATGTTAGATCCATGTCTTGTTAACAAGATACATATAGTGTCTTGGTATGTCATTATGTTAGATCCATGTCTTTATTAACTAGATACATATAGTGTCCTGGTATGTCATTATGTTAGATCTATGTCTTGTTAACTAGATACATATAGTGTCTTGGTATATCATTATGTTAGATCCATGTCTTGTTAACAAGATACATATAGTGTCCTGGTATGTCATTATGTTAGATCCATGTCTTTATTAACTAAATACATATAGTGTCTTGGTATGTCATTATGTTAGATCCATGTCTTTATTAACTAGATACATATAGTGTCTTGGTATGTCATTATGTTAGATCCATGTCTTGTTAACTAGATACATATAGTGTCTTGGTATGTCATTATGTTAGATCCACGTATGGTTAACATGATACATATAGTGTCTTGGTATGTCATTATATTAGATCCAATTCTTGTTAACAAGATACATATAGTGTCTTGGTATGTCATTATGTTAGATCCATGTCTTGTTAACAAGATACATATAGTGTCCTGGTATGTCATTATGTTAGATCCATGTCTTGTTAACAAGATACATATAGTGTCTTGGTATGTCATTATGTTAGATCCATGTCTTTATTAACTAGATACATATAGTGTCTTGGTATGTCATTATGTTCGATCCATGTCTTGTTAACAAGATACATATAGTGTCCTGGTATGTCATTATGTTAGATCCATGTCTTGTTAACAAGATACATATAGTGTCCTGGTATGTCATTATGTTAGATCCACGTCTTTATTAACTAGATACATATAGTGTCCTGGTATGTCATTATGTCAGATCCATGTCGTTATTAACTAGATACATATAGTGTCCTGGTATATCATTATGTTAGATCCACGTCTTGTTAACAAGATACATATAGTGTCTTGGTATGTCATTATGTTAGATCCATGTCTTGTTAACAAGATACATATAGTGTCCTGGTATGTCATTATATTAGATCCATGTCTTGTTAACAAGATACATATAGTGTCCTGGTATGTCATTATGTTAGATCCATGTCTTGTTAACTAGATACATATAGTGTCTTGGTATGTCATTATGTTAGATCCATGTCTTGTTAACAAGATACATATAGTGTCCTGGTATGTCATTATGTTAGATCTATGTCTTGTTAACAAGATACATATAGTGTCCTGGTATGTCATTATGTTAGATCCACGTCTTTATTAACTAGATACATATAGTGTCCTGGTATGTCATTATGTCAGATCCATGTCTTTATTAACTAGATACATATAGTGTCTTGGTATGTCATTATGTCAGATCCATGTCTTGTTAACAAGATACATATAGTGTCTTGGTATGTCATTATGTTAGATCCATGTCTTGTTAACAAGATACATATAGTGTCCTGGTATGTCATTATGTTAGATCCACATTTTTATTAACTAGATACATATAGTGTCCTGATATGTCATTATGTCAGATCCATGTCTTTATTAACTAGATACATATAGTGTCTTGGTATGTCATTATGTCAGATCCATGTCTTGTTAACAAGATACATATAGTGTCTTGGTATGTCATTATGTTAGATCCACGTCTTGTTAACAAGATACATATAGTGTCTTGGTATGTCATTATGTTAGATCCATGTCTTGTTAACTAGATACATATAGTGTCTTGGTATGTCATTATGCCATTATGGTGTGTAATTATGTCAAATCATTATAACAAAATGTGTGTATGATTGTGCAGTATTAACAAGTATAACTACTAGTAACAGGTTATAATGCCTTATATAATGTAACTGGCAGAATAAGGCACACAGTTTTTCTTCCCCACTTTTAATTAAATTCTAATGCCACTAGTTCTACATTTTGACTCCTTAGGGGATGTTTGACCCCATCTTATCAAGGATCCTAACAGACTTCAGTGAAAGTATTCCCTGAAGACTTTTTTGCTAAACTTACAATCTGATGGTTAACTGCATACCTTTATCTAACCCTAGTCTACATACCAAAATGCACAAAACCTAAATTCTGTAACTAAATTATAGCCACGTATCCACTCTCCACAAACTCCTTTGCAACCTTTAATGTGTACTGGGTTTCTGAAACTGTTATATTATGTAGGAAAGTATTTGTAAAATGTATCCTCATGAGCTAATTAAATCCAAATTAAACGGTAAGTACCTAACTCTAATTGAAGCACTTTACATCAATTAAGAGAGCTTCAAATTTCACAACAATTGGTCATCAAAATAAATGAATAAGCTATTGACAGAAACTTGCTTTCATTATTTTGATTCTACAAATACACAATCTTGCCAATATAAAGACTTTATTTCAGTTGCCACAGCCTGAACAAATGTAATCTTTCCTCTCTGCCCCTGTGAGCTGATAACACCATAACCCTGATAACACCATAACCCTAACCCTGATAACACCCTAACCCTAACCCTAACAGGAATCACTGCCCCTACATTTAACAATAAAGATGGATGTACAAATCCTATTTCATAGATATTACATTATTATATTCACCAAGACAATTTAGAATTTACATACAAATGTATCTTCTTTTCTAAAACCATGTAAAATAACACGGCATCTTAAATAATTAAATTTGCCCTATAATTAGCAACTAACTTTAATGATATCTCTCAAGACTTGTTTGGTGACTAAATCAAATAATACTTCATTATCAGACATTACCAGAAATGCCTGTCAACTAATGTTGTTTATTTTTAAGATGGTCAGTCTGCTTCTTGTCAATTAATAAGTACATTTTTAGAAACAGCTGAGTGGAAAAAAATACTTCTCTTGGACAAAATTTTGCAGCAAAGTAATCAAAACAAAATATTTTATTAATAATTGTTTTGAGAACCAGTGATTTATGGAAGTATCATACTAATAATAAAGCAGCAGCAAATCCAGAAACCAAGAATGATTTTCTGGTTCATCTATTAATTAAGTGTCTCAGTGATTTTGTTTTTGTCAATTAAGTGTCTCAATGATTTTGTTTTTGTCAATTAAGTGTCTCAATGATTTTGTTTTTGTCACACATTATTCCTCCTATGAATATGTTATTTTAAATTCACAAATGTATCACAACCATGTTTCTTTTTTGGGGGGGTTGGGTGGGGGAATTGTAATGTAATAGTCATTAGAATGTCAGAAACACACACAGTCAGTCAACTTTACCATTTTAAATAAATACTAATAAAGACTTCCTTCTCTACATGGTTTAACAGCCACATTATGAATTTTCATTTTTGTTTATCTATCAATGTATATACAAGCATACCATACATACATGTATGTCCCACATGAAGAGCCATAATGTTGGACACTTTAATGGTGATGAATGCTTGTTTTATTATTTGAATAGTGAAAAAGTAAAAACAGACATTCAAAACGAGGTCAACTTAACAGCAATGAAAACAAGCATTAGCTGTCTCAGTGGAAAATACCATTCAAACACCATATATACTAGGTTACAAGTCCTATACAACTTCCAACTACATAAACCCATATCTGCTATTGCAGTACATAATATGCCCAGAGATCTATGTATATGCAGTTTGTTGGAGTAATTAGTAGAACAAATTGCCCAGAGATCTATGTATATGCAGTTTGTTGGAGTAATTAGTAGAACAAATAACACAGATCTCTGTCTATCCAGTTTGTTGGAGTAATTAGTAGAACAAACACCATAGTCCCTGATCTGCTGGCACATTATGTGATGGCAGATAATGGTTTATGTTGTTTACAGTTGGATTGGAGCTATAAGCAAGTATATATGGTGGGATCCCTGCAGATTTACATGCTTTACCACTTCTAATTCAATTAGTATTTTTATCACCACAAGCCAGCCCCACTCCTTTCTATTGATTTCAATTAGCATTTATCAGTTCCCTATGATAGCATTTAGATCGCCAGCCCCATTCCTTTCTACTGATTTCAATTAGTATTTATCACTCCCCTATGATAGCATATTGATACCCAGCCGCACTCCTTTCTATTGATTTCACTTAGCATTTATCACTCCCCTATGATAGCATATAGATCAGCCAGCCCCACTCCTTTCGATTGATTCCAATTAGTATTTATCATTCCCCTATGATAGCATATTGATACCCAGCCCCACTCCTTTATATTGATTCCAATTAGTGTTTATCATTCCCCTATGATAGCATATTGATACCCAGCCCCACTCCTTTATATTGATTCCAATTAGTGTTTATCATTCCCCTATGATAGCATATTGATACCCAGCCCCACTCCTTTATATTGATTCCAATTAGTATTTATCACTCCCCTATGATAGCATATTGATACCCAGCCGCACTCCTTTATATTGATTCCAATTAGTATTTATCACTCCCCTATGATAGCATATTGATACCCAGCCGCACTCCTTTATATTGATTCCAATTAGTATTTATCACTCCCCTATGATAACATATAGATCAGCCAGCCCCACTCCTTTCGATTGATTCCAATTAGTATTTATCATTCCCCTATGATAGCATATTGATACCCAGCCCCACTCCTTTATATTGATTCCAATTAGTATTTATCACTCCCCTATGATAGCATATTGATACCCAGCCGCACTCCTTTACATTGATTCCAATTAGTATTTATCATTCCCCTATGATAGCATATTGATACCCAGCCCCACTCCTTTATATTGATTCCAATTAGTATTTATCACTCCCCTATGATAACATATAGATCAGCCAGCCCCACTCCTTTCTATTGATTTCAAATAAAACACTCCTTCACTATAAGCCCTTCATGGGGTGGTCATGGATCCCATTCTATCAAGTAAATTATATGCATCGTGTACTTCATTATAAGGTGGTCTCACTACAAGGTTGTTGTTATGAGTCTAAATTAATAACAGAAAGAAGCAAAACCAATAAGTTTTGTGAAACTTAACAAATAATTTAATTCTCTATGTAATAAAATTAAACTTTTAGAGGAATGTACGGTGTTGTGAATTAAATCCAAAATAATTCTAAAACTTTATCACAAGTATACAAGAATCAAGTGTTCTGAATGGTTTCCAAGTCCTCAAATGTGCTGATGTACCAATATCCTTGAATGAGTTGAATTGCCAACAGTCTTGATGCATCAGAATGGAACTATTCAAAACTCCTTTGAATAAATTCACACTAACCCTAACCCAGAATAACATTTTAGTCCACTTTGTAATTTCAGTGAATAATCCAAACAAATAAGTCCTATAAATTATATCTAAACACAACATTGAATACATCTGTAGACTGATTTCAAAACAAGAAAATAGGAAATGGGTATGAATTAACTGACCAGCTCTTCCTCTTTATATACATTCTTATGGCTCCACAATGCAATATTTTCCTACTTGATCTATGTTGCAATATCTCCCACATGACATATTTCACAATACCTTACATCACAACATAACCCTCCTGACTCAGTCATTCTTTGGGAAATAACCCCATACTTGGAAACAGGTTTATAGGTAAGAATGATTTTAAAACTTGTCAACAGCTATTTATGGCTCATATGCAATCTACAGTCTTGAACCAAAAGAAAAAGACTCAATACAGATATACATAACAGTCATTCATTGTAATTCTTTCGATAATAAAATTCCGTATATTCATGTATCTCATTTCATTAACTGTTAATAAAAAAATATATGCATGATTTTCATTATAAGCCTCACATCACATGTATACTCTATTGCTTCCAATCATTACATTATAATGAGGGACTAATATGCTATTATCCCAATACAATGCAGTACACTGTATGGGTCCGATGGAGAGCATTAAAACAAGGGAATACTGTTTACTTTCAATGAGGCAAGTTCCCTTTCAATGAAGCCTGTTGTGATTGAGATGTGTGCACTTACTTAACAAAAATGAGGGGGATGTAGGTTTTATGGCATGTGCATTTATAATGTCGAATGTGTTCACTTCATTTGCACTCATCAATTTCTCTTAAATCAAACTCATCAATCAACAAATGTTTGTCCTGAATTATTCCTCAAGTTTGCAATCCAACATGTCAGTATAAATCACATCATCGATGCTGTATAATAACTTATGACTAAATTCTACATCATGTAGCATCTAGCAAGAAACGGGGTTAGCACACTGTCTCAGGACAGTACACCTGAATCATAAAGAACAAAAACAGCAAATGAAAAACCATATACTGGAATTTAAGACTCACTCCTGAATATATTTAAAAATCATGCATGATGCAATCCAATGCATGTGATTCTGACAAGTCTCCACACATTCAAATACTCATTGCATGTGATTCTGACAAGCCTCCACACATTCAAATACTCAATGCATGCAATTCTGACAAGTCTCCACACAATCAAATACTCATTGCAAGTGATTCTGACAAGTCTCCACACATTCAAATACTCATTGCAAGTGATTCTGACAAGTCTCCACACATTCAAATACTCATTGCAAGTGATTCTGACAAGTCTCCACACATTCAAATACTCATTGTGATTCTGACAAGCCTCCACACATTCAAATACTCATTGCAAGTGATTCTGACAAGTCTCCACACATTCAAATACTCATTGTGATTCTGACAAGCCTCCACACATTCAAATACTCAATGCATGTGATTCTGACAAGTCTCCACACATTCAAATACTCATTGCATGTGATTCTGACAAGTCTCCACTCATTCAAATACTCATTGCAAGTGATTCTGACAAGTCTCCACACATTCAAATACTCATTGTGATTCTGACAAGCCTCCACACATTCAAATACTCAATGCATGTGATTCTGACAAGTCTCCACACATTCAAATACTCAATGCATGTGATTCTGACAAGTCTCCACACATTCAAATACTCATTGCATGTGATTCTAACAATCCTCCACACATTCAAATACTCAATGCATGTGATTCTGACAAGCCTCCACACATTCAAATACTCATTGCAAGTGATTCTGACAAGCCTCCACACATTCAAATACTCAGTGCATGTGATTCTGACAAGTCTCCACACATTCAAATACTCAATGCATGCGATTCTGACAAGTCTCCACACATTCAAATACTCATTGCAAGTGATTCTGACAAGTCTCCACACATTCAAATACTCATTGTGATTCTGACAAGCCTCCACACATTCAAATACTCAATGCATGTGATTCTGACAAGTCTCCACACATTCAAATACTCATTGCATGTGATTCTGACAAGTCTCCACACATTCAAATACTCATTGCAAGTGATTCTGACAAGTATCCACACATTCAAATACTCATTGTGATTCTGACAAGTCTCCACACATTCAAATACTCATTGCATGTGATTCTGACAAGTCTCCACACATTCAAATACTCATTGCAAGTGATTCTGACAAGTCTCCACACATTCAAATACTCATTGCAAGTGATTCTGACAAGTCTCCACATATTCAAATACTCATTGTGATTCTGACAAGCCTCCACACATTCAAATACTCACTGCAAGTGATTCTGACAAGTCTCCACACATTCAAATACTCAATGCATGTGATTCTGACAAGTCTCCACACATTCAAATACTCATTGCATGTGATTCTGACAAGCCTCCACACATTCAAATACTCAATGCATGTGATTCTGACAAGCCTCCACACATTCAAATACTCATTGCAAGTGATTCTGACAAGCCTCCACACATTCAAATACTCAATGCATGTGATTCTGACAAGCCTCCACACATTCAAATACTCATTGCATGTGATTCTGACAAGCCTCCACACATTCAAATACTCACTGCAAGTGATTCTGACAAGCCTCCACACATTCAAATACTCATTGCAAGTGATTCTGACAAGCCTCCACACATTCAAATACTCATTGCATGTAATTCTGACAAGCCTCCACACATTCAAATACTCACTGCATGTGATTCTGACAAGCCTCCACACATTCAAATACTCAATGCATGTGATTCTGACAAGCCTCCACACATTCAAATACTCATTGCATGTAATTCTGACAAGCCTCCACACATTCAAATACTCAATGCATGTGATTCTGACAAGCCTCCACACATTCAAATACTCATTGCAAGTGATTCTGACAAGCCTCCACACATTCAAATACTCAATGCATGTGATTCTGACAAGCCTCCACACATTCAAATACTCATTGCATGTGATTCTGACAAGCCTCCACACATTCAAATACTCACTGCAAGTGATTCTGACAAGCCTCCACACATTCAAATACTCAATGCATGTGATTCTGACAAGTCTCCACATATTCAAATACTCATTGTGATTCTGACAAGCCTCCACACATTCAAATACTCACTGCAAGTGATTCTGACAAGTCTCCACACATTCAAATACTCAATGCATGTGATTCTGACAAGTCTCCACATATTCAAATACTCATTGTGATTCTGACAAGCCTCCACACATTCAAATACTCACTGCAAGTGATTCTGACAAGTCTCCACACATTCAAATACTCAATGCATGTGATTCTGACAAGCCTCCACACATTCAAATACTCATTGTGATTCTGACAAGTCTCCACACATTCAAATACTCATTGCATGTGATTCTGACAAGTCTCCACACATTCAAATACTCACTGCAAGTGATTCTGACAAGCCTCCACACATTCAAATACTCATTGCAAGTGATTCTGACAAGCCTCCACACATTCAAATACTCATTGCATGTAATTCTGACAAGCCTCCACACATTCAAATACTCAGTGCATGTGATTCTGACAAGTCTCCACACATTCAAATACTCATTGCATGTGATTCTGACAAGTCTCCACTCATTCAAATACTCATTGCAAGTGATTCTGACAAGTCTCCACACATTCAAATACTCATTGTGATTCTGACAAGCCTCCACACATTCAAATACTCAATGCATGTGATTCTGACAAGTCTCCACACATTCAAATACTCAATGCATGTGATTCTGACAAGTCTCCACACATTCAAATACTCATTGCATGTGATTCTAACAATCCTCCACACATTCAAATACTCAATGCATGTGATTCTGACAAGCCTCCACACATTCAAATACTCATTGCAAGTGATTCTGACAAGCCTCCACACATTCAAATACTCAGTGCATGTGATTCTGACAAGTCTCCACACATTCAAATACTCAATGCATGCGATTCTGACAAGTCTCCACACATTCAAATACTCATTGCAAGTGATTCTGACAAGTCTCCACACATTCAAATACTCATTGTGATTCTGACAAGCCTCCACACATTCAAATACTCAATGCATGTGATTCTGACAAGTCTCCACACATTCAAATACTCATTGCATGTGATTCTGACAAGTCTCCACACATTCAAATACTCATTGCAAGTGATTCTGACAAGTCTCCACACATTCAAATACTCATTGTGATTCTGACAAGTCTCCACACATTCAAATACTCATTGCATGTGATTCTGACAAGTCTCCACACATTCAAATACTCATTGCAAGTGATTCTGACAAGTCTCCACACATTCAAATACTCATTGCAAGTGATTCTGACAAGTCTCCACATATTCAAATACTCATTGTGATTCTGACAAGCCTCCACACATTCAAATACTCACTGCAAGTGATTCTGACAAGTCTCCACACATTCAAATACTCAATGCATGTGATTCTGACAAGTCTCCACACATTCAAATACTCATTGCATGTGATTCTGACAAGCCTCCACACATTCAAATACTCAATGCATGTGATTCTGACAAGCCTCCACACATTCAAATACTCATTGCAAGTGATTCTGACAAGCCTCCACACATTCAAATACTCAATGCATGTGATTCTGACAAGCCTCCACACATTCAAATACTCATTGCATGTGATTCTGACAAGCCTCCACACATTCAAATACTCACTGCAAGTGATTCTGACAAGCCTCCACACATTCAAATACTCATTGCAAGTGATTCTGACAAGCCTCCACACATTCAAATACTCATTGCATGTAATTCTGACAAGCCTCCACACATTCAAATACTCACTGCATGTGATTCTGACAAGCCTCCACACATTCAAATACTCAATGCATGTGATTCTGACAAGCCTCCACACATTCAAATACTCATTGCATGTAATTCTGACAAGCCTCCACACATTCAAATACTCAATGCATGTGATTCTGACAAGCCTCCACACATTCAAATACTCATTGCAAGTGATTCTGACAAGCCTCCACACATTCAAATACTCAATGCATGTGATTCTGACAAGCCTCCACACATTCAAATACTCATTGCATGTGATTCTGACAAGTCTCCACATATTCAAATACTCATTGTGATTCTGACAAGCCTCCACACATTCAAATACTCACTGCAAGTGATTCTGACAAGTCTCCACACATTCAAATACTCAATGCATGTGATTCTGACAAGTCTCCACATATTCAAATACTCATTGTGATTCTGACAAGCCTCCACACATTCAAATACTCACTGCAAGTGATTCTGACAAGTCTCCACACATTCAAATACTCAATGCATGTGATTCTGACAAGCCTCCACACATTCAAATACTCATTGTGATTCTGACAAGTCTCCACACATTCAAATACTCATTGCATGTGATTCTGACAAGTCTCCACACATTCAAATACTCATTGCAAGTGATTCTGACAAGTCTCCACACATTCAAATACTCATTGCAAGTGATTCTGACAAGTCTCCACATATTCAAATACTCATTGTGATTCTGACAAGCCTCCACACATTCAAATACTCACTGCAAGTGATTCTGACAAGTCTCCACACATTCAAATACTCAATGCATGTGATTCTGACAAGTCTCCACACATTCAAATACTCATTGCATGTGATTCTGACAAGCCTCCACACATTCAAATACTCAATGCATGTGATTCTGACAAGCCTCCACACATTCAAATACTCATTGCAAGTGATTCTGACAAGCCTCCACACATTCAAATACTCAATGCATGTGATTCTGACAAGTCTCCACACATTCAAATACTCATTGCATGTGATTCTGACAAGCCTCCACACATTCAAACACTCAATGCATGTGATTCTGACAAGCCTCCACACATTCAAATACTCATTGCAAGTGATTCTGACAAGCCTCCACACATTCAAATACTCAATGCATGTGATTCTGACAAGTCTCCACACATTCACATACTCACTGCATGTGATTCTGACAAGTCTCCACACATTCAAATACTCAATGCATGTGATTCTGACAAGTCTCCACATATTCAAATACTCATTGTGATTCTGACAAGCCTCCACACATTCAAATACTCATTGCAAGTGATTCTGACAAGCCTCCACACATTCAAATACTCAATGCATGTGATTCTGACAAGTCTCCACACATTCAAATACTCATTGCAAGTGATTCTGACAAGTCTCCACATATTCAAATACTCATTGTGATTCTGACAAGCCTCCACACATTCAAATACTCATTGCAAGTGATTCTGACAAGCCTCCACACATTCAAATACTCATTGCAAGTGATTCTGACAAGCCTCCACACATTCAAATACTCAATGCATGTGATTCTGACAAGCCTCCACACATTCAAATACTCATTGCAAGTGATTCTGACAAGCCTCCACACATTCAAATACTCAATGCATGTGATTCTGACAAGCCTCCACACATTCAAATACTCATTGCAAGTGATTCTGACAAGCCTCCACACATTCAAATACTCATTGCAAGTGATTCTGACAAGCCTCCACACATTCAAATACTCAATGCATGTGATTCTGACAAGCCTCCACACATTCAAATACTCATTGCAAGTGATTCTGACAAGTCTCCACACATTCAAATACTCAATGCATGTGATTCTGACAAGTCTCCACACATTCAAATACTCACTGCATGTGATTCTGACAAGTCTCCACACATTCAAATACTCACTGCATGTAATTCTGACAAGCCTCCACACATTCAAATACTCATTGCATGTGATTCTGACAAGCCTCCACACATTCAAATACTCAATGCATGTGATTCTGACAAGCCTCCACACATTCAAATACTCACTGCAAGTGATTCTGACAAGTCTCCACACATTCAAATACTCAATGCATGTGATTCTGACAAGTCTCCACACATTCAAATACTCACTGCATGTGATTCTGACAAGTCTCCACACATTCAAATACTCACTGCATGTAATTCTGACAAGTCTCCACACATTCAAATACTCACTGCATGTGATTCTGACAAGCCTCCACACATTCAAATACTCACTGCATGTGATTCTGACAAGCCTCCACACATTCAAATACTCAATGCAAGTGATTCTGACAAGCCTCCACATATTAAAATACACATTGCAAGATCATAAACAGCTGCAGATCCGTAAATTGATAACTAGGTCATTGTGTGTGTGTAGATTATTAAATTATCAACCGTCATCCAAATTATGTGACTGAGCTACAGTTATGAATTACACTGATAGCTGTCTTTGTTATCTTATTGCCCTTGTGATGTTCATGTACGCAATGCCCCAGTAACTGGATGTGATTATAAAATGATTTTTCCCCACTATAGTCTCCTTGTATTACGCTAATTTCTATTTTGTTCCAAACAATGTTTAAAAATAAGTGGAAAATGAAACATTTTAATATGTGCATCTAACTCTCTAAAATCAATAGAACTGTGCAAAATAAATTCTAACTCTGTCATCACCATTTTGCATTCTTGTCATCAAATATTTGCAAAATGGCAGTTATTGATCATTTTAAATTGTAAACAGGTTTGCAAGTTATCCAGGTACAAGTCAATGTAGGAGCTGTGTATAGATCCTGTCACATTATGACAGTGCTGTCCAACCCGCAGCCCGCCGTATGCAGCCCGTGGGCTGATTTTAAATGGCCTGCCAGAGCTCGAGCAGCTATATAGTCGGTGCTTTTCAGTTTTCTGCTGCAGCCCTCGGGTTCAAGAAAAACATTTTTCAGTGACCCATGGTGTCAAAAAGGTTGGACAGCACTGCATTACGAGCAGGTTTGCAAGTTATCCAGGTACAAATCAATGTAGGAGTCTTTTATAGATTCAACGGGTACCTGGGTACTCACCCGTTCATAATTACCTGGGTAATAAAATTAGCTATAGGATATCCGTTTAGTTCATGTCACAAAACCCCTCAAAACAGCATGTTTCCAAGTTCAGATCAAAGTATATATCTGATAATGTCAGGAGCAAGCAAGACACATGATATTGAGTACAAGTCGAGACTCGTGTCATTTGACAATGATCCATCATAGACCTCCGACTTCTGATCTTATATTTTCAAAGTCTGTATCACTATGTATTTCAAAGTTTGTGACCATTTCACTATGTATTTTTAAGTCTGTGACCATTTCACTATGTATTTCGAAGTCTGTGACCATTTCACTATGTATTTCGAAGTCTGTGACCATTTCTCTATGTATTTCGAAGTCTGTGACCATTTCACTATGACTATTTCGAGCTGTTTCCTTATTTTCTATTTACAATAACTGTACAAAACATGTTACATTTCTAAGAATACAGACAGGTTTATTGCATTTAATACAATGTATCAGAGATTCATTATGGTGTAATATACATTTAAGTAACAGACCAGTCTATACTGAAAAACAAAACGTGGCACCAAATATTAAGTGAAACGGGCTCTATCGATATGAATGGTGATTGCTATGTGGAAAAAGTGTTAAGAGGAGAGGGATTTTTTTAAACTGAAGAATATGCTGCATTAGGAAAAGGACAAATCAACAGCACTTTACAAATTTTGAAAAAGGAATTCTTTAGTCCCATTATGAGCAGGTTTGCAAGTTATCCAGATGCAAATCAATGTAAGATTATCGTAAAGGTCTCGTGACATTATGAGCAGATTTGCAAGTTATCCAGGTGCAAATCAATGCAGAAGTTTCATAAAGATCTCATCACGTTATGACCAGGTTTGCAAGTTATCCAGGTACAAATCAATGCAAAAATTTCATAAAGATGTCATCACGTTATGACCAGGTTTGCAAGTTATCCCGGTGCAAATCAATAGTAGTTGTGTATACACCTTATCACATTGTAAGATGGTTTGCATGTTATCTAAGTACAAATCAATTGGGAGTTATGTATATATCTTATCACATTGTATCTTTAAACTTGACTGCTAAAAGTTTATATCATTATACACAATGCATTATTAGTATTCTAATGAGGGCAAACAGGATGCCTTAATAAGTTAACCTTTCATACTTATATACACAATGCATTATTAGTTTTCTACTGAGTGCAAACAGGATGCCTTAATAAGATAACCTTTCATACTTTCCATATGTGATTGTCTGGTATTTGTATTGCTATTTGCTCATGTGTACCATAATAGGATAAGCTTGAAAATAAATATTGATAAGCCTTTTTATTGTTCTTTGAACCATAACATGACAAGCTTAAAACTTAGTATTGTTTAGTATTTGTATTGTTATCTGTACCATAATAAAAAGCTTGAAGGTTAATAATGCTAAGTATTTGTATTGTTTTTTTTTTGTACCATAATATGATAAGCTTGAAAATAAATATTGTTAAGCCTTTTTATTGTTCTTTTTACCATAATATGACAAGCTTAAAAGTTAATATTGTTATTTGAACCATAATACGACAAGCTTGAAAGTTAATATTGTTATTTTTACCATAATATGACAAGCTTAAAAGTTAGTATCATTAAGTATTTGTAGTGTTATTAAATCATAATATAATAATATTGAAAGTTAATAATTTTAAGCATTTGTATTATTTGTACCATATATGACAAGCTTGAAAGTTAATATTGTTATTTGTACCATAATATGACAAGCTTGAAAGTTAATATTGTTATTTTTACCATAATATGACAAGCTTAAAAGTTAATATTTTTTTGTACCATAATATGACAAGCTTGAAAGTTAATATTTTTTTGTACCATAATATGACAAGCTTGAAAGTTAATATTTTTTTGTACCATAATATGACAAGCTTGAAAGTTAATATTGTTATTTGTACCATAATACGACAAGCTTGAAAGTTAATATTGTTATTTTTACCATAATATGACAAGCTTAAAAGTTAGTATCATTAAGTATTTGTAGTGTTATTAAATCATAATATAATAATATTGAAAGTTAATAATTTTAAGCATTTGTATTATTTGTACCATATATGACAAGCTTGAAAGTTAATATTTTTTTGTACCATAATATGACAAGCTTGAAAGTTAATATTGTTATTTGTACCATAATATGACAAGCTTAAAAGTTAATATTGTTATTTGTACCATAATATGACAAGCTTGAAAGTTAATATTGTTATTTTTACCATAATATGACAAGCTTGAAAGTTAATATTGTTATTTTTACCATAATATGACAAGCTTGAAAGTTAATATTGTTATTTGAACCATAATACGACAAGCTTGAAAGTTAATATTGTTATTTGTACCATAATACGACAAGCTTGAAAGTTAATATTGTTATTTTTACCATAATATGACAAGCTTGAAAGTTAATATTGTTATTTGAACCATAATATGACAAGCTTGAAAGTTAATATTGTTATTTGTACCATAATACGACAAGCTTGAAAGTTAATATTGTTATTTTTACCATAATATGACAAGCTTAAAAGTTAGTATCATTAAGTATTTGTAGTGTTATTAAATCATAATATAATAATATTGAAAGTTAATAATTTTAAGCATTTGTATTATTTGTACCATATATGACAAGCTTGAAAGTTAATATTGTTATTTTTACCATAATATGACAAGCTTGAAAGTTAATATTGTTATTTGTACCATAATATGACAAGCTTGAAAGTTAATATTGTTATTTTTACCATAATATGACAAGCTTGAAAGTTAATATTGTTATTTGTACCATAATATGACAAGCTTGAAAGTTAATATTTTTTTTGTACCATAATATGACAAGCTTGAAAGTTAATACTGTTATTTTTACCATAATATGACAAGCTTGAAAGTTAATATTTTTTTTGTACCATAATATGACAAGCTTGAAAGTTAATATTGTTATTTTTACCATAATATGACAAGCTTGAAAGTTAATATTTTTTTTGTACCATAATATGACAAGCTTGAAAGTTAATATTTTTTTTGTACCATAATATGACAAGCTTGAAAGTTAATATTGTTATTTTTACCATAATATGACAAGCTTGAAAGTTAATATTGTTATTTGAACCATAATATGACAAGCTTGAAAGTTAATATTTTTTTGTACCATAATATGACAAGCTTGAAAGTTAATATTGTTATTTTTACCATAATATGACAAGCTTGAAAGTTAATATTGTTATTTGTACCATAGTATGACAAGCTTGAAAGTTAATATTTTTTTTGTACCATAATATGACAAGCTTGAAAGTTAATACTGTTATTTTTACCATAATATGACAAGCTTGAAAGTTAATATTTTTTTTGTACCATAATATGACAAGCTTGAAAGTTAATATTGTTATTTTTACCATAATATGACAAGCTTGAAAGTTAATATTTTTTTTGTACCATAATATGACAAGCTTGAAAGTTAATATTTTTTTTGTACCATAATATGACAAGCTTGAAAGTTAATATTGTTATTTTTACCATAATATGACAAGCTTGAAAGTTAATATTGTTATTTGAACCATAATATGACAAGCTTGAAAGTTAATATTGTTATTTTTACCATAATATGACAAGCTTAAAAGTTAATATTTTTTTGTACCATAATATGACAAGCTTGAAAGTTAATATTGTTATTTTTACCATAATATGACAAGCTTGAAAGTTAATATTTTTTTTGTACCATAATATGACAAGCTTAAAAGTTAATATTGTTATTTGAACCATAATACGACAAGCTTGAAAGTTAATATTGTTATTTTTACCATAATATGACAAGCTTGAAAGTTAATATTGTTATTTTTACCATAATATGACAAGCTTGAAAGTTAATATTTTTTTTGTACCATAATATGACAAGCTTAAAAGTTAATATTGTTATTTGTACCATAATACGACAAGCTTGAAAGTTAATATTGTTATTTTTACCATAATATGACAAGCTTAAAAGTTAGTATCATTAAGTATTTGTAGTGTTATTAAATCATAATATAATAATATTGAAAGTTAATAATTTTAAGCATTTGTATTATTTGTACCATATATGACAAGCTTGAAAGTTAATATTGTTATTTGTACCATAATATGACAAGCTTGAAAGTTAATATTGTTATTTTTACCATAATATGACAAGCTTAAAAGTTAATATTTTTTTGTACCATAATATGACAAGCTTGAAAGTTAATATTGTTATTTTTACCATAATATGACAAGCTTGAAAGTTAATATTTTTTTTGTACCATATTACAAGCTTGAAAGTTAATATTGTTATTTTTACCATAATATGACAAGCTTAAAAGTTAATATTTTTTTGTACCATAATATGACAAGCTTGAAAGTTAATATTGTTATTTTTACCATAATATGACAAGCTTGAAAGTTAATATTGTTATTTTTACCATAATATGACAAGCTTGAAAGTTAATATTGTTATTTGTACCATAATACGACAAGCTTGAAAGTTAATATTGTTATTTGTACCATAATATGACAAGCTTGAAAGTTAATATTGTTATTTGAACTGAGTAATTTAACTTCAAGGTGAAGAACTGCAACCAGATAATACAGGTAAATGGATAATACGGGTAACTGGATAATACAGCTAATTGGAAAACACAGGTAATCAAATAATACAGTCAATCGGATAATACAGGTAATCAGATCATACAGGTGTGTCATTAAATGAAAAAGATCTGACAGTTACATATTGTGTATTGACTAAGTTAACTAAAAGACTTGAGAAAAAATTCTGGTACACATAATCAATTATCTAACTAAAATAAAATGCATGTCTTACATGTGTGTGGTAAAGTGTAACTACTGGTAAATTAAAATGCATGTCTTATATGTGTGTGGTAAAGTGTAACTACTGGGTAAATTAAAATGCATGTCTTATATGTGTGTGGTAAAGTGTAACTACTGGTAAATTAAAATGCATGTCTTATATGTGTGTGGTAAAGTGTAGCTACTGGTAAATTAAAATGCATGTCTTATATGTGTGTGGTAAAGTGTAACTACTGGGTAAATTAAAATGCATGTCTTATATGTGTGTGGTAAAGTGTAACTACTGGTAAATTAAAATGCATGTCTTATATGTGTGTGGTAAAGTGTAGCTACTGGTAAATTAAAATGCATGTCTTATATGTGTGTGGTAAAGTGTAACTACTGGTAAATTAAAATGCATGTCTTATATGTGTGTGGTAAAGTGTAACTACTGGTAAATTAAAATGCATGTCTTATATGTGTGTGGTAAAGTGTAACTACTGGTAAATTAAAATGCATGTCTTATATGTGTGTGGTAAAGTGTAACTACTGGTAAATTAAAATGCATGTCTTATATGTGTGTGGTGAAGTGTAACTACTGGTAAATTAAAATGCATGTCTTATATGTGTGTGGTAAAGTAACTACTGGTAAATTAAAATGCATGTCTTATATGTGTGTGGTAAAGTGTAGCTACTGGGAAAATTAAAGTGGAGCTAAATTAAAATAAACTTCTTACATGTGTGGAAAAAGGTAACTAAATTCAAATGGACTCCTCATGTGTGTTTGGTAGAGTTAAATAAACTAACATGGACTTCTTTTATGTTGTTAAGTATAACTAAATTAAACTGGGCTTCTTATATGTTTGGTAAAGTGTAACAACACTAAAAATGGACTTCTTTACACATGTGGTAAAGTGCATATATTTATGAACATCAATTCTGTATGAATATTTATACATGAGGTAAAGTGTGTATATTTATGCATATCAATTCTGTATGAATATTTATACATGTGGTAAAGTGTGTATATTTATGCATATCAATTCTGTATGAATATTTATACATGTGGTAAAGTGTGTATATTTATGCATATCAATTCTGTATGAATATTTATACATGTGGTAAAGTGTGTATATTTATGCACATCAATTCTGTATGAATATTTATACATGTGGTAAAGTGTGTATATTTATGCATATCAATTCTGTATGAATCTTTATACCTGTGGTAAAGTGTGTATATTTATGCATATCAATTCTGTATGAATCTTTATACATGTGGTAAAGTGTGTATATTTATGCATATCAATTCTGTATGAATATTTATACATGTGGTAAAGTGTGTAAATTTATGCATATCAATTCTGTATGAATATTTATACATGAGGTAAAGTGTGTATATTTATGCATATCAATTCTGTATGAATCTTTATACATGAGGTAAAGTGTGTATATTTATGCATATCAATTCTGTATGAATATTTATACATGAGGTAAAGTGTGTATATTTATGCATATCAATTCTGTATGAATCTTTATACCTGTGGTAAAGTGTGTATATTTATGCATATCAATTCTGTATGAATCTTTATACATGTGGTAAAGTGTGTATATTAATGCACATCAATTCTGTATGAAAAACTCTTTAGTGCATATTGCATATATAAACCTCAAGCACATTTTTTGAATAGCCCTTGAGATTTTTTCTTCTTCCAAATTTTCTTAAAGAGACTATTTTTTTATGTGTCATTTTGTTAATGAATGAATAAAAAGGCAAACCAATAGAAAAACCCCACAACTATTGACAGCATAACTAGAATAAACCCATCTATTGACATTATAACTAGAATAAACACATCTACTGACATTATCACTAGAAAAAACACAACTATTGAGAGTATAACTAGAATAAACACAACTATTAAGAGTATCACTAGAAAAAACGCAATTATTGACATTATCACTAGAATAAACACAACTATTGAGAGTATAACTAGAATAAACACAACTATTGAGAGTATCACTAGAAAAAACGCAATTATTGACATTATCACTAGAATAAACACAACTATTGAGAGTATAACTAGAATAAACGCAATTATTGCCATTATCACTAGAATAATTACAATTATCAAGTGTTATCACTAGAAAAAACACAATTATTGAGAGTATCACTAGAAAAAACGCAACTATTGACATTATCACTAGAATAAACACAATTATTGAGAGTATAACTAGAATAAACGCAATTATTGCCATTATCACTAGAATAATTACAATTATCAAGTGTTATCACTAGAAAAAACACAATTATTGAGAGTATCACTAGAAAAAACACAATTATTGCCATCATCACTAGAATAAACACAACTATTGAGAGTATAACTAGAATAAACGCAATTATTGAGAGTATAACTAGAAAGAAACTACTAAGAGTATCACTAAATAACCCAACTATTGATTGAAAAAACCTATTAAGGGAATAACTTAAAAAACCCAACCAACGAGAGTATCACTATAAAAAAATCAAGTATTGAGAGTATCACTAAAAAACCCAACTACTGAATCACCAGAGGAAAGAGGACTACTCCATACCATGTCATGTAGCAGTTGATCCAACCATTTTTATCCCCTTCATTTATTTATTAATGTTTTAAATATGTAAGTAAGAAAAGAGTCTGAATTTAAATAGTGATGCACTTTACTCACTTGTGAAGTCTGTATCAACTCAAGTAGATACTTTACTCACTTGTGAAGTCTGTATTAACTCAAATAAATTCAAGGAGTTTTCAAGGATAAAACCATAATTTAAATTCAACGAGTTTTCAAGACAACCTCTCAAATTCAAGATTGTACACATAAAGATGTAGAGGCATATGTACAAGTTATTCTGAGCCAGAAAAATGTTTACACTGGCAATGCATGCCAGAAAAAGGTTTACACTGGCAATGCATGCCAGAAAAAGGTTTACACTGGCAATGCATGCCAGAAATGCATGACAAAATGAAAGGAAATGCATGACAAAACTAATGGAATTGCATGACAAAATTAAAGGAAACTTATGACAAACAAGAAATGTATGGCAAAATTCAAACAAAAATAAAAACATATAAACAAGCCAGGCTAAGCTATTAATTTTTTAACCAAAACCTGATCACCAAAATTAGAAATATAACAAAACTAGTTTCCTCTACAATTTCTGTTTTCAATCAAACTTTGTCATGATCAATAATGCCGGCAGGTTTGCATTTGCCAATGGTGGATTATTATTCATTTTGTACCATTTTTCTAAATGATTCCTAACTCTGATAATATGATGTAAACAGAAAAAATGTCACCTTCACTGCATTTTCATACCTATCCTATAAATGTATGTATGTAATGCCCATTTCCTGAATTTAAGGACTTTTATGCTTTCGGGTAAAATCCATGCATTTTTTCAATACACGAGTAAAATTCTTCAAAGACTGTGAGACACATCAAAAGTTCTTGAACTTCTTGTGACACATAAAGTTTCAGGACTTTTTAAGACACATCACAAAGTTACAGGATTCTTTAAATACAATTTTGAAGTTCCAGCACTTCTGATACACATTGTGAAGTTCCAGGACTTATTATGAAACACTGTAGTTCCAGGACTACAAAAATCATGCAAAACAAAAGGATATAAACAAATAACAATGATTAAAATTTTTAGAAGCTGATCCTCCAGAACCACTACAAATGAACATTGCTGTCATAAGAATGATTGATTTCCAAGAACTACCACAGCTATTACAAAGAACATTGCTGTCATAAGAATGGCTGATTTCCAAGAACTACCACAGCAATTACAATGAACACTGTTGTTATAAGAATAGCTTTTTTCCAAGAACTACTACAGCTACCATAAATGAACATTGCTGTCATAAGAATAGCCTATTTCCAAGAACTAACACAGCAATTACAATGAACATTGTTGTTACAAGAATGGCTGATTCCAAGAACTACCACAGCTATTACAATGAACATTGCTGTCATACGAATGGCTGATTTCCAAGAACTACCACAGCTACCATAAATGAACATTGCTGTCATAAGAATGGCTAATTTCCAAGAACTACCACAGCAATTACAATGAACATTGTTGTTATAAGAATGGCTGATTTCCAAGAACTACCACAGCTATTACAAAGAACATTGCTGTCATAAGAATGGCTGATTTCCAAGAACTACCACAGCTATTACAATGAACATTGTTGTGACAAGAATGGCTGATTTCCAAGAACTACCACAGCTACCATAAATGAACATTGCTGTCATAAGAATGGCTGATTTCCAAGAACTACCACAGCAATTACAATGAACATTGTTGTTATAAGAATGGCTGATTTCCAAGAACTACCACAGCTATTACAAAGAACATTGCTGTCACAAGAATGGCTGATTTCCAAGAACTACCACAGCTATTACAATGAACATTGTTGTGATAAGAATGGCTGATTTCCAAGAACTACCACAGCTATTACAATGAACATTGCTGTCATAATAGTAGCTTATTTCCAAGAACTACCACAGCAATTACAATTAACATTGTTGTTACAAGAATGGCTGATTTCCAAGAACTACCACAGCTATTACAATGAACATTGTTGTTATAAGAATGGCTGATTTCCAAGAACTACCACAGCTATTACAATGAACATTGCTGTCATAAGAATGGCTGATTTCCAAGAACTACCACATCTACCACAAATGAACATTGCTCTCATACGAATGGCTGATTTCCAAGAACTACCACAGCTATTACAATGAACACTGCTGTCATAAGAATGGCTGATTTCCAAGAACTACCACAGCTATTACAATGAACATTGCTCTCATAAGAATGGCTGATTTCCAAGAACTACCACAGCTACCATAAATGAACATTGCTGTCATAAGAATAGCTTATTTCCAAGAACTACCACAGCAATTACAATGAATATTGTTGTTATAAGAATGGCTGATTTCCAAGAACTACTACAGCTATTACAAATGAACATTGTTGTTATAAGAATAGCTTATTTCCAAGCACTACCACAGCTACCATAAATGAACATTGCTGTCATAAGAATAGCTTATTTCCAAGAACTACCACAGCAATTACAATTAACATTGTTGTTACAAGAATGCCTGATTTCCAAGAACTACCACAGCTACCATAAATGAACACTGCTGTCATAAGAATGGCTAATTTCCAAGAACTACCACAGCTACCACAAATGAACATTGCTCTCATAAGAATGGCTGATTTCCAAGAACTACCACAGCTACCACAAATGAACATTGCTCTCATAAGAATGGCTGATTTCCAAGAACTACCACAGCTATTACAATGAACATTGTTGTTATAAGAATGGCTGATTTCCAAGAACTACCACAACTATTACAATGAACATTGCTGTTATAAGAATGGCTGATTTCCAAGAATTACCACAGCTATTACAATGAACATTGTTGTTATAAGAATGGCTGATTTCCAAGAACTACCACAGATATTACAATGAACATTGCTGTCATAAGAATGGCTGATTTCCAAGAACTACCACAGCTACCACAAATGAACATTGCTCTCATACGAATGGCTGATTTCCAAGAACTACCACAGCTATTACAATGAACATTGTTGTTATAAGAATGGCTGATTTCCAAGAACTACCACAGCTATTACAATGAACACTCTGTCATAAGAATGGCTGATTTCCAAGAACTACCACAGCTATTACAATGAACATTGTTGTTATAAGAATGGCTGAATTCCAAGAACTACCACAGCTATTACAATGAACATTGCTTCATAAGAATGGCTGATTTCCAAGAACTACCACAGCTATTACAATGAACATTGCTGTCATAAGAATGGCTGATTTCCAAGAACTACCACAGCTATTACAATGAACACTGCTGTCATAAGAATGGCTGAATTCCAAGAACTACCACAGCTATTACAATGAACATTGCTGTCATAAGAATGGCTGATTTCCAAGAACTACCACAGCTATTGCAATGAACATTGCTGTCATAAGAATGGCTGATTTCCAAGAACTACCATAGCTACCACAAATGAACATTGCTGTCATAAGAATGGCTGATTTCCAAGAACTACCACAGCTACCACAAATGAACATTGCTGTCATAAGAATGGCTGATTTCCAAGAACTACCACAAATGAACATTGCTGTCATAAGAATGGCTGATTTCCAAGAACTACTATAGCATTTGCAAATGAAAAAGAGTTTCAGAGGAATGCTTACAACAGTGATTACAAATGAAAAAGAATTTTAGAGGAATCGTTGATAAACCAAACCAAACCAAAATCTGAACTCAAATCACCTTCTGTATAAATGGTAACCAGGCTGTGCTGTATGCTAATGGCATGGGACTGCATTTGTATAAATGGTAACAAGGCTGTGCTGTATGCTAATGACATGGGACTGCATCTGTATAAATGGTAACCAGGCTGTGCTGTATGCTAATGACATGGGACTGCATCTGTATAAATGGTAACCAGGCTGTGCTGTATGCTAATGACATGGGACTGCATCTGAATAAATGGTAACAAGGCTGTGCTGTATGCTAATGACATGGGACTGCATCTGTATAAATGGTAACCAGGCTGTGCTGTATGCTAATGACATGGGACTGCATCTGAATAAATGGTAACCAGGCTGTGCTGCATGCTAATGACATGGGACTGCATCTGAATAGATGGTAACCAGGCTGTGCTGTATGCTAATGATATGGGACTGTTCTGGTATAAAAGGTGACCAGGTCAGGCTATGTGCTACTAGTTCTGTATAAAGGGTCACCAGGCTATCATGGCCGCACACCTTTATTGTTTTATCCACAGTAAACTGTGAATGCTTGGATTGTTGATTGCTTTGATTTTCAACTGCATACTAGCACATTAAGAAGATATAGTGTTGAGGCAATTCAAATAAAATGTCTTGCCCTAAGATGCACTATGGCAGTTGACCTGAAATGACTTGCACAGATTTGAATCTGCAATTCCACCTGCTAGCAAATCTGGTACATTGATCACTCTGCTCCCTAGATTTCATGGATCCCTTGAACATTGCTGAGACTCTCCACAGACCACTCAATGATCTTAACTCATTGTTGATTGTACCATTAGCTAACTACTACAACTTTCCACAGACCACCTGAATGGAGCTTGTGGATCACCATTAGTCAACATACCACAATTTAAGGTACCTCTGTCCTAGATTGTTGGTTGCCTCATCCATTTTACAAAATTCCCTCTGCATACAATGAAAACACTAAATCCCCAAATCATAAAATGAGAACATCAAATCCCCAACATAAAATGAGAACATGGAATCCCCAACATAAAATCAAAACAATGAATCCACAACATAAAATGAGAAAATGGAGTCTCCAAAATAAAATCAGAACACTGAATCCACAGCATAAAATGAGAACATCAAATCCCTAACATAAAATGAGAGCATCAAATCCCTAACATAAATGAGAACATTGACTCCATAAAATAAATGAATACCGAATCGCTAACATAAAATGAGAACACCGAATCACTAACATAAAATGAGAACACAGAATCCCTAACATAAAATGAGAACACTAGTCCCTAACACAAAATGAGAACATTGAATCCCTAACATAAATGGAGAACACTGAGTCCCTAACATAAAATGAGAAAACCGAATCCATATAACAAAAAATTAGAACACTAAATCCCTAATGTAAAATTAGAACATTGAATCCCTAATCTAAAATAGAATAACGAATCCCTAATGTAAAATGCCTTTGTCATAAATACTGTTTCTCTCAGGGCACATGCATAAATGTGCAAAAATGTACTTTTGCTAAAGTACAAAAACTGATGCCCATGAAAAGAAATGAATTCCCAGCACATGAAATAAGAAATAAAATCATATAAGAGATCTCTCACAGGGTATTATTATTATCACTATTACAGTCAAGTCCTTGTGTAAATAAATTATACATATTTCTTACTGATCTTGCTGTTGTACTCACCTGTATTGATTACTCAGTTTTGAAGATTTTACTATGAACTCAGCATGTGCATTGTTGTCTTCAATACAGATATTAAGATTTAATGCGTGATTCCCAAGCCATAATTTGACCAGTCATTGTGTGACCCAAACCATGTACATACATATAATTTATCAAGCAATAATCTCACCTGACAACAGCGTAACTATCTGTACGTCAATGTCATCACAATATACTGTCATCAAATCATCATGGCCATCACCTTATTTCAAATATAAAGACTGACAACACTCACAGATTGCATCTGAGTTTACGATTTTGGCTTCCTTTTGTTCAGCATTGCTTTGTGTTGTTAGAAGTTTATTACCCTTGTCTCAGATAACGGTATGAGTGCTAAAGGGTATTCAATTCTACGGTATAAACCTGTATAAATATTTAAGGTAGCATTAAAACCAAATCAATCTCAACATTGTTTTCACAAATTTTAACCGAAAACATGGACTGAAATCTATGGTAGGCAAGAAAAACTGTCCCCATCAAAATCTTAGTATTAGTTGGGATCTAACTGTGAGATGTACTGACACGTGCAATATTGAACTTTTACAAGTTTGTTACAATCATCAAGGGATGGAAGGACATTTATCTAAAATTAGATAATAGTGATGTCTGATCTTTAGTCAGGCACAGTAAAAATATTTTGTGGTCATTAAGTTTTCAGGTATGCAATTATTTCAGAAATTAAAAAAATATACAAGAGTTCTGATTCAATTTAGGCATCAACGTACCATTCCTATGATCAATATAACATTCCTAGTGTCTGCATTATTTTTACGGTATGTGTAGTTATCAAATTCCTTCTAAATGGAGACTGCTTACTCTGACCGACCTCTGACCTATTGGAGCTTTAATGCATACAAAATAATATTGCAAAGGCAAAGTGTCAATTCATCAATGTTTGCGGCTCATGGGAGTGGTGCTAGATCAGTTAGTACAGCATCGGTACCCACACAGGCCATCCCAGTTTGGTTGCCTCAAATTGAGTAAGGCACTTGTGATCATGTTTTGTCGGCATAATATAACCTATAATGTGCTAAAAAGTCTAAAGTTGATTTCATAGCGCTGTTTTCAATGAAACACACCTTTATTGTACATGCAATCATCTTGTTCTCTTTCTTGGGGGCAGTATTCCAATAATTTTTGTAATGCATTTAGAATATCAAAATGATTGTTATAAAAACCAAATAGTACTTGTGATGCATTTAGAATATCAAAATAATTGTAATAAAAACCAAATAGTACTTGTGATGCATTTAGAATATCAAAATAATTCTAATAAAAACCAAATAGTACTTGCATGTGGACATATACACTAGATCTCTATATCTAAATCACTACCGTATGTGGACTTTTGTAGGGACACATATAGTACAGTTAGATTAATGACTTTTATAGTGACACATATGGTACATTTAGATCAATCGAAAGACTTTTGCAGGGACATATACGGTACATAGAGATCACTCTAAAGACTTATGTTACAGGGACACATGGTATATCTATCAGATCATTCAAAGACTTGCTGGGACACATACGGTTTATCTAGATCACTAAAGATTTTGTTGGGACATATGGTATATCTATCTGGTTCGCTCAAGACTTTTATAGGGACACATATGGTATATCTTATCTTCCTCAATTTACTGTGATGGGATAAATAGGGTTCAAGCACAAAAGAGTTAATGGTAAGTTAAATCAACACTATTAGAAACTGCATCCTCTTGTAGCAACTACCTAAACATACTAGTTTCCAACAGTCATATATATATATATATATATATATATATATATATATATATATATATATATATATATATATATATATGTCTGCAGTGATATATAGTAACAGATGTACAATACTATTCCCTGGTGTACCTTCAAAACTTGTTAGTTTATTTTCATAGCAAGTCCACATAACACAATGGTTAACATGTCCACATAAAAAAATGTTAATAAAGGTTAAAAAATCCCACAAAACAAAACTGCCAACAAGTCCACATAACACATGGCAACAAGTCCACATAACAATATGGCTAACATGTCCACATAACAAAATTGCCAACAAGTCCACAAAACATAATGGCTAAAACATCCTGATGACTGATATATACTTGACTCTGAATTGCTGTAAGATACAAGAACAAGAGTTCCAAGTGTGCCTAATACCACTCATCTGGTTGATATCTACCAAACAATAGTAGTGTGACTTAATAAAGTATATCAGTTGGAGGCACACAGTAAAGGTTTGTATCTTGTATTCTTTTTGGATATACTGCAAGAATCAGTTGGAGATGTCATACCTGTCAACCATTTGCGAAATAAACCTGAAAGCCAGACCAACAAAAACTTTACAAAGATCAAAAAACCTTACACGAAAAAATGTATTCATACATTATATAAGATCAACAGTTTTAAAACAAAAAATGCCATAAATTAACTAAATTTCATTTTATTATTATGATTTTCAGTGTGTTGTAACACACACACACACACACACACAATCACATTATTATATGCAATAATCCTCAAACTCATCTTCAAGTGCTTTATGATCCAGGTGTGGAGCAACTCAAAAATGAAAGTGTCGCTACTAGTATAAAAAAAAAGATATGTGCAAGGAATTTTGGAAAAGAATTTTTAAAGTGTAATGTTAACTTCTTTGGATTTATCATGGTCTCATTATCACATATTTATATTTTCCCCCATAAACCCTTAATCCTAACATATAAGATATCAATATGATACTTATTTTTCTCATTATCACGTATTTATATTTTCCCCCATAAACCCTTAATCCTAACACATAAGATATCAACCTGATGTTTATTTTTTGGGCCTTGAGGTCTTACTGCCCTTGACAGCACTGTGTAGCGTGTTCTGATGTCGATTAACTTCGGAACGATAAGTCAAATTTTCAGGAATATATCCCGCACTTGGCATCCCATATCGGCGGTTTTCGAAAATTAAAGTCATAATATGTCTCAGACTTTACTTACACAGATGTATTTTTCCTAATAAATTCAAATAACTACACAAGCAAATGGACATGATTTCCATTGGCCTACATTTCAGTTGGCTGGAATGCGATGGAAGCTGGAAATATTGAAATCAGTTAAGTAAGAATCTGGAATAAAATGAAGCTATCCAAACACTTTCTTCAATATTAATGTATTTTTATTTATTTCATTTAAGAAAGATACTTTTACTTAACCTCGTTTGGGCATTCCTGGCTTCCGTTGCTTTCCAAAGCATATTAGAGTTATTCCCACGTTGATTGTGCATAGCTTAAAAAGATTCTGGATCAAGCTCGATTTTTAAAAACAATTACTGCTTGAATATTAAAAAATTAAGTCCAGATTCCTGGGATTAACCGCCAAAAATTGTAAAAATAAAAACAGAAAGGTTAATTTTTATAAGAAAAAAAACATAAAATGGTTGTATGGCTGGCTGTACAGGCGAAAATAAAACAAACAAACAAAACCGTACAAATTATGGGTAAACTATACAAGTTGACAGGTATGAGATGTACAGTGGAAGTTTGTCTATTCTTTTTGTATACACTGCCAGAATCAGTGGAAGATGTACAGTGAAGGTTTGTATCTTATATTCTTTCTGCATACACTGCTAGAATTAGTTGGAGGCATATGGTAAAAGTTTTTATCTGATATTTCTGTATACAATGCCAGAATAATTTGGAAGCATATAGTAAAACTTTTAATCTGATATTCATTTTGTACACAGTGCAAGAATTAGTTGGAGGCATATGGTAAAAGTTTCTATCTTGTATTCTTTTTGTATACATTGCAAGAATGATAAAAGGCTGAGGTAGATAAGACAACCAGTTTTATTTTAACTGCCTGAATAGAATCAAACCTAATCTCCCATGTATCCATTAGCCAACTGAACTCTTTGACATTGTTAGGATATAATTTCATCCAATTGAAAACAAGACACACATTCCAGGTGCATATTTTCTCAAAAATGCAATATAATCTTGGATCCCTTGATCTCTGTTTTGTAACTGAAAGCCAGCTACACACTTAATTAGGTACCGCCCCCCAACCCAAATGTGTTTCCTATTGCACTGGTTTTAAAATTGGGGTAGGTAGGTATTTTTTTAATTTTTAAAAACTTTATATATATATATATGTATGTAATAAACTGACTATGACAAGTGCTAAACTATATACATATATATAAGCACGTCAAGTACTGTACTAGACCAGCTAAATCAGATGCAGAAATCTACTTTGGGAATTTTATTTTTAAAAAATTTCTTTTTGTACCCCTAGGGGAACAAGTGCTAGGGTCTGCAATGAAAAACAGTGATGGTTGGCCACTGGAACATATTTATTTTTTGGCCTCAGCAAGTTTTCACAACAAAAGTCTCCTTCTTAAATCTACCTGAGACTTTTTAAAAGATCTTGCACCCTCTGACGTGATATGGGTTGGATTTCCGAGAGATTTTATGATCTGCAACTTAAATTCATAAAAGAAAATTATTGCTTTTCATTGACAACAGGTTAGGAATGGCCAAAAGGTTTTGGGGATTTATTTCTATGCTGCAATCAATTTGTACATTTGGAAAATGGATTTCTCCCATTAATGCAAAATGATGCCAATTAGGTTACTATGCAAGCATTCTGACTTAATGCTACTAAATCAACCAACTCTAATAGAATGGGCATGTAGCACATGAACTCTAATAGACTGGGCATGTAGTACACCAACTCTAATACACTGGGCATGTAGTACACCAACTCTAATACACTGGGCATGTAGTACACCAACTCTAATAGACTGGGCATATAGTATACCAACTCTAATAGACTGGGCATGTAGTACACCAACTCTAATACACTAGGCATGTAGTACAACAACTCTAATACACCTGGCATGTAGCAAATCAACTCTAATACACTGGGCATGTAGTGCACCAACTCTAATACACTGGGCATATAGTACACAAACTCTAATAGACTGGGCATGTAGTACACCAACTCTAATACACCTGGCATGTAGCAAATCAACTCTAATACAATGGGCATGTAGTGCACCAACTCTAATACACTGGGCATATAGTACACAAACTCTAATACACTGGATTGTAATACACCAACTCTAATGTAGTGCACCAACTCTAATACACTTGGCATGTAGTACATCAACTCTAATAAACTGGGCATGTAGTACACCAACTCAAATACACTGGGCATATAGTATACCAACTCTAATACACTGGGCAAGTAGTACACCAACTCTAATACACTGGGCATGTAGTACAACAACTCTAATACACCTGGCATGTAGTACACCAACTCTAATGCAATGGGCATATAGTACACCAACTCTAATACACTGGGCATGTAGTACACCAACTCTAATACACCGGGCATGTAGTGCACCAACTCTATTACACTTGGCATGTAGTACACCAACTCTAATACACTGGGCATATAGTATACCAACTCTAATACACTGGGCATGTAGTACACCAACTCTAATACACTGGGCATGTAGTACAACAACAACTCTAATACACCTGGCATGTAGTACACCAACTCTAATACACTGGGCATATAGTACACAAACTCTAATAGACTGGGCATGTAGTACACCAACTCTAATACACTGGTTATGTAGTACACCAACTCTAATACACTGGGCATGTAGTACACCAACTCTAATACACTGGGCATATAGTACACAAACTCTAATAGACTGGGCATGTAGTACACCAATTCTAATACACTGGGCATGTAGTACACCAACTCTAATACACTGGGCATGTAGTACAACAACTCTAATACACCTGGACATGTAGTACACAAACTCTAATACACTGGATTGTAGTACACCAACTCTAATACACTGGGCATGTAGTAAATCAACTATAATACACTGGGCATGTAGTGCACCAACTCTTATACACTGGGCATGTAGTACACCAACTCTAATACACTGGGCATATAGTACACCAACTCTAATACACTGGGCATGTAGTACACCAACTCTAAAATACTGGGCATGTAGTACACCAACTCTAATACACTTGGCATGTAGTACACCAACTCTAATACACTTGGCATGTAGTACACCAACTCTAATACACCGGTCATGTAGTAAATCAACTCTACTACACTGGGCATGTAGTGCACAAACTCTAATAGACTGGGCATGTAGTGCACCAACTCTAATAGACTGGGCATGTAGTACATCAACTCTAATAAACTGGGCATGTAGTACACCAACTCTAATACACTGGGCATATAATACACCAACTCTAATACACTGGGCATGTAGTACACCAATTCTAATACACTGGGCATGTAGTACACCAACTCTAATGCACTGGGCATATAGTACACCAACTCTAATACATTGGGCATGTAGTACACCAATTCTAATACACTGGGCATGTAGTACACCAACTCTAATACACTGGGCATATAGTACATTTCTTTGATGTACATAAAGACAATGGATTTGAAAGTTGCTGTGAAAATGTTGTTTAATTCCTGAATGAATACTGTTTAAATTTGACAATTACATAGTCAAATTTTAAACACACACATATATATATATGTGTGTGTGTGTATATATATATATATATATATATATATATATATATATATATATATATATATATGACAGTAGAACCTATCAAGACATACCAATGTTTTGTAAGATAACCTGTCTTGAGAGACCATTTTTACTGTACAAGAATACCATGAACATCACATTATATTACTGTCCTAAGTTTAAGAGTCCTTTATACTGGCACTAGTATGGCATGATATGCATGTCCCATGTTTAAAAGACCTTTATACTGGCACTAGTATGGCATGATATGTCTGTCCCAATTTTAAGTCCTTTATACTGGCACTAGTATGGCATGATATGTCTGTCCCAATTTTAATAGTCCTTTTTACTGGCACTAGTATGGCATGATATGTCTGTCCCAATTTTAATAGTCCTTTATACTGGCACTAGTAGTAGTGATGGGAATCGGTCAGAAATTCATAATCGATAATCGGTTCCACTTAACCAACTGATAATCGATTATAATTAGTTACCAAGAGCAAATTTTAATTTTTGCTTGTTATAGTTATATCTTTGATCAACAGTTCAAGATGTTAGTAAATGTACAGGAGTAATCTCTTTTAATGACATGTATACTTTAACCTGATAATAGTATTACATTTTTGTCTATTCTGTTGTGTGTTATTTTTGTTCTACATCTTTGTTAAATGAACGCAACTTTTTATGGCTGATAAGTCATATGACACTGAAATACTGCTACAATCCCCCAAAATCCTTTCATTCATATGTTATGTGTCTATAATTTTAAGTGTAGAAGGACATGGTTTTCTTGTTTGTCATTGTTTACGAATACTACAAATAATGTTGCATTTAAAACTGAAACAAATCATCAAAATGTGATTAAATTTATTAACTCAACTATTTAACAACTTGATCATGTAATAATGGCTATATGTTCCTAATTATGAAATTTTGCACCTATGAAATATCATATGGTTTTATATTTATAGTTGTGAAGGGAATTAACAAATTTCAGGTCAACTTTAGTGGCTGGGAGTTTTACTAACCTTTGTGCTTTGCATACAACTAAAAAGGAGTCTCCCTTCACACATAATTGATAATAGAGTTTCACAATCGATTATCTTATTGGTTCACTCAACCAAATGATGATCGATTATAATTGATAATCGGAACAACACTAACTAGTAGGGCATAATGTACCTGTCCCAATTTTAATAGTCCTTTATACTGGCACTTGAAGGGCATAATGTGCCTGTCCCAATTTTAATATTCCTTTATACTGGAACTAGTAGGGGATGACATGCCTGTCCCAAGTTTAATAGCCTTTTCTACTGGCACTAGTAATGGATCACATGATATGTATAGATAAGTAAGAAAGGTGTATTTGTAGTATGTGCAAGGGCTTACAGTGTTATGTATAGATAAGTAATAGAGGTGTATTTGCAGTTCCTGTAAGTAATTGCAGATTAACATGACTCCTGCTGTAAATGGTAAGGTGACTTAAAGTTGGTGATACATGGTAAAGTTTTGTATCATGTATTCTTTTTATATTACATTGATAAAAGGCTTAGAGGAAGTTGAAAGCCTCGCGTAGATGTAACTAAATGTCAATCCTCTCATGGACCTATTGACAATCCTCTCATGTACCCATTGACAATTCTCTCATGTACCCATTGACAATCCTTGCATGTACCCATTGAAATCCTTTTATGTACCCATTGACAATCCACTCATGTACCCACTGACAATCCTCTCATGTACTCATTGACAATTCTCTTATGTACCCATTGACAATCCTTGCATGTACCCAGTGAAATCCTTTTATGTACCCATTGACAATCCTCTCATGTACCCATCAACAATCCTCTCATGTACCCATTGACAATCCTTGCATGTACCCACTGAAATCCTTTTATGTACCCATTGACAATCCTCGCATGGACCCATTGACAATCCTCTCATGTACCCATTGAAATCATTTTATGTACCCATTGACAATCCTCTCATGTACCCATTGACAATTCTCTCATGTACCCACTGACAATCCTTGCATGTACCCATTGAAATCCTTTTATGTACCCATTGACAATCCTCTCATGTACCCATTGACAATCCCCTCATGTACCCATTGACAATCCTCTCATGTATCCATTGACAATCCTCTCATGTTCCCATCGACAATCCTCTCATGTACCCATTAACAATCCTCTCATGTGCCCATTGACAATCCCCTCATGTACCCTTTGACAATCCTCTCATGTACCCATTGACAATCCTCTCATGTACCCATTGACAATTCTCTCATGTACCCATTGACAATCCTTGCATGTACCCATTGAAACCCTCTTATGTACCCATTGACAATCCTCGCATGGACCCATTGACAATCCTCTCATGGACCCATTGACAATTCTCTCATGTACCCACTGACAATCCTTGCATGTACCCATTGAAATCCTTTTATGTACCCATTGACAATCCTCTCATGTACACATTGACAATTCCCTCATGTACCCATTGACAATCCTTTCATGTATCCATTGACAATCCTCTCATGTTCCCATCGACAATCCTCTCATGTACCCATTAACAATCCTCTCATGTGCCCATTGACAATCCCCTCATGTACCCTTTGACAATCCTCTCATGTACCCATTGACAATCCTCTCATGTACCCATTGACAATTCTCTCATGTACCCATTGACAATCCTTGCATGTACCCATTGAAATCCTCTTATGTACCCATTGACAATCCTCGCATGGACCCATTGACAATCCTCTCATGGACCCATTGACAACCCCCTCATGTACCCATTGAAAATCTTCTCATGTACCCATTGACAATCCCCACATGTACCCATTGGCAATCCTCTCATGTACCCATTGGCAATCCTCTCATGTACCCAATAACAAACTCCTCATGTACCCATTGAGAATTCTCTCATGTACCCATTGGCAATCCTGTCTTGTACCCAACGACAATCCTCTCATGTACCCAATGACAATCCTCTCATGTACCCATTGGCAATCCTCTCATGTACCCATTGACAAACTAACTTGGACACTGTTACCAATCTGTTTGGCAAAACTGAATGTGATTGTGTCCATGTGCTAGGAACTACTTTTAAAAAGAAGAAACACTTGTCTTCTGCAGCGCCTGATGGAGTAGTTTTAAAATCCAACGACAACAACAACGGATACCTAACAAAAGGAAACTCATTAAAAAAATGTAAGGTCTCTCCAACTTTAATAACACACTATACTAAACATTTTGACACACCAGACACAGACACACATGCACAAGTCAAGTTATTTGTTGGAGCTCCAGACACACAGGCAATACACATCACTGGCTACACAAACCCAAACTGGCAAAAACCTTATGTCAAACTAACCATCCTTGATGCCCTCTATTATGTACATAAAAAATACACGCTAATAATATGTTCACACACACACACACACACACACACACACACACACACACACAAAAGTAAATTAACAGTAGATAAACAACTATTCACATAAATGCTACATTGGCTTGCTGCAGAATTGAAAATGAAATACAGGAGGTGGGTGGTGTAACATGTACTTTAATAAGTACACCATTTTTTATGATTTCATCCATCTAATACCTATTGTCAAAGGAAAAGATTAAATATCATGTGGCATGTTATTCCAAACAAGCACACCTGAAAACTGAAAGCTACTTTTGAATAGCTCCTTTTTTTGTCTTGGGGTACTTTGAAATTTCACCCTTTTAATGATCTTAGATTTGGGGTACCAGTAGATTCTATCCTGGAAAATGGTGTTTAGGCAAGTGGGTCAAATTTTTAAAAACCTTGTACATTATTTTGGCCTTTCTCAAAATTATTCTTTTATGTACTGGTAATACTTTGAATATAAGCATTGCAGTTTGAACATTTTCTGTTTGCTAATCAAGATTTATTTTACGTGTCTTTTCTGGAGTCTACAAATTTTTCTCATATTTATAGCAGTTGTGTTCCCCAAAATTATATTACAATAGTCAAGATGCGGTTGAAGGTAACTTTTGTAAGTAATGGTATGAAGGCCTTGATTTTCTTTAGGAACCAAAGATAAAGAGCTATTTTTATTTTTATTTTTTTTTGCTTAATGGACCCGTCATTTTTGTATGGAGACCACTCTTTATTCCAAATGTCTACCTTATCCTAGTTTTTACAAAGGTTCACCTGTCTGTGTGCAGTTCAGACCGGTCTGCCTTAGATCTGAGGCCAAAAGGTCTCAAATCCAGACACAAAATCGGGATTCTGACCTGAAGCGAATTTGGGGTGAAAAAAAAATTGGTCCAGAAAATTAGGTTTTTTCCTCTATATTTTGTAGTGCAACTAGAATGTCCAGATTAGTTGGTATCATTGTAGAACTACATCTGTCTGCTGTTTTGTAATACTACCCATTTTGGTGTATCTTAAATGACCTTCATGCTGCAGAGCTTGGAAGTAGGGTATAGCATCATCACGCCTACAGACTGGAATGGGGCTGAATGAGTTAAGAATGAATAAAAAACCTTAGTGAACAGTCCTCCTATGCTGGGATATCAAAATACATAACTTGACTGGAACGGGTCATCATGAACAGCCACACACATGTACATTTACAGTTTTTACTTAGTTTGTAAATGTTTACATGTGTCAATTTTGTAGTCTTATTCCTGAAGTCAATATACTGTATAGAAGTCAATATACTGTACCGAAGTCAATATACTGTGTAAGTCAATATACTGTACTTAAGACAATTTACCATACTGAAGTCTATATATTGTACAAGTCAATATACTGTACTTAAGACAATTTACCATACTGAAGTCAACATATTTTAGAGAAGCCGATATACTGCTGTTGTTGTTGTGGGGTTTAATGCCATTTTTCAGCACACGATAGGCTATAAATGGCGGCCAGTATTAATGGTGGAGGAAGAATCCGGAAAACCCTGGGAAGAACCACCGACCCACGAGAAGCTACTGGCAAGCTTTCTCACGTACCCACATTGGCCGAATCCTAGACTTGAACCCACGAAGACAGAGGTGAGATAGCAGTGATCTGTAACAGAGAGCACTTTAGTCCACTTGGCCACTCGGGGCCCCCCGATATACTGTATAGAAGTCAATATACTGTACAACTCAATACACTGTACTTAAGTCAATATACTGTATAGAAGTCAATATACTGTACTGAAGTCAAGATACTGTAGTGAAGTCAATATACTGTAAGTCAATATACTGTTAAGTCAATATACTGTACCTAAGTCAGTATACCATATTGAAGTCAACATATTTTAGAGAAGCTGATATACTGTATAGAAGTCAATACACTATACTGAAGTAAATATATTATACTGAAGTCAATACACTATACTGAAGTCAATACACTATACTGCAGTAAATATACTATACTGAAGTAAATATACTATACTGAAGTCAATACACTATACTGAAGTCAATACACTATACTGAAGTCAATATACTATACTGAAGTAAATATACTATACTGAAGTAAATATACTATACTGAAGTCAATATACTATACTGAAGTCAATACACTATACTGAAATAAATATACAATACTGAAGTCAATATAATGTAAAGAAGTCAATATACTGTACTGAAGTCAAGATACTGTAGTGAAGTCAATATACTGTAAGTCAATATACTGTACCTAAGTCAGTATACCGTATTGAAGTCAACATATTTTAGAGAAGCTGATATACTGTATAGAAGTCAATACACTATACTGAAGTAAATATATTATACTGAAGTCAATACACTATACTGAAGTCAATACACTATACTGCAGTAAATATACTATACTGAAGTAAATATACTATACTGAAGTCAATACACTATACTGAAGTCAATACACTATACTGAAGTCAATATACTATACTGAAGTAAATATACTATACTGAAGTCAATATACTATACTGAAGTCAATACACTATACTGAAATAAATATACAATACTGAAGTCAATATAATGTAAAGAAGTCAATATACTGTACTGAAGTCAAGATACTGTAGTGAAGTCAATATACTGTAAGTCAATATACTGTACCTAAGTCAGTATACCGTATTGAAGTCAACATATTTTAGAGAAGCTGATATACTGTATAGAAGTCAATACACTATACTGAAGTAAATATATTATACTGAAGTCAATACACTATACTGAAGTCAATACACTATACTGCAGTAAATATACTATACTGAAGTCAATACACTATACTGAAGTCAATACACTATACTGAAGTCAATATACTATACTGAAGTAAATATACTATACTGAAGTAAATATACTATACTGAAGTCAATATACTATACTGAAGTCAATACACTATACTGAAATAAATATACAATACTGAAGTCAATATAATGTATTGAAGTCAAAATACTGTAAAGAAAATATACTGTACTTAATATAATGTATAGAAGTCAATATACTGTATAGAAGTCAGTATACTGTATTGAAGTCTATATACTGTATTGAAGTCAATATAAAGGTACTATATTGTTGAGATTTGCTACACACTTTTAATTCTTTTTTCAATAATTAATAATAATAATAATAATAATAAATTTCTAAAATTTGCAAATAAACTTTCTAAGCTCCTTGTATCTACAAACAACGTTGTTCTTCTTGGTAGCTGACAAGTGTCAGCTTGTCAATGGCAATACACACATGCATTAAAAATAGAGAGGAAAGAAAAGATTTGTACACATAGTGTTATATTGTCCATTAATGCTGCAATTTATTGTCCTTTCTAGACCATTATTTAGAATCACTTTCTCATCACAAATGGACATATCATTTTTAAGGTCATGGATTTCTTTGCTCTCAACAAGAAAATCTGGAAGTGTTTAAGGATGAAAGCATATTGGATTCTAGTATTTTCATTAGTTAAAATTAAAAAAATATGAAATATACATTTAAAGTATTTGTGGATTAAGGTAATGAATATATGCAATGCCTTAAAATAATGAACAATAATTTGATAGTGTTGATACAGCAAATGTTTTAGGAGAAATGATACAAGTTATGTCTACATTAATAACAACAGCACAGTTTGATGGTTAATTGACATCACTGGTAGAGATCTAAAAGCACCCTGGATGCTTTCTGTCAATTTCATGAAATTTTGTTGATTATTATTTGAGAAAGAAAATGGTTTTCAGTTTTTCTTCTTCTGACAGCCATTGGCAGTCTAACATCATTTGAAAAATCTGAAAGCCCAAGGAATGTTTTCTGAAAACTGGGTTGAATTCTGTTGATTGGTTTTTGAGGCAAAGTAAATTAATGTTTTCCCAGTTTTGATAATGGCAAATGTTTTCTATTTTTAGCACCGGTGGCCATACTTGAAAGTAGTTGGCATAATGTGAATAAAATCTTCAACACTTTCATGCCAGGATGCTTTTCATAAAATTTAGTAACCATCTTTCGAGTAGCTCTGAAGACATTATTTCAAGGTAGTTCTGTTTTAGTAACTGCGACATATTTGCTGGTGGGTTGGCATACTTTGAACAAATTTCAAAGACTTTCAAGGTAGAATGCTTTCTGTCAAATTTGGTCAATTCTCTTGGGCAGTAATTGCGAGGGTTTTTCAATTATTTAAAAAAAAAATTATTTTAAATTTTTTTATTAATAGTGACCATAATAAATTGTGCCATATTTGATGGCAGAACAGCACTATTTGAATAAACATTAGAGAATATCATGCTTTCTATCAAATTTAGTCCAATTTTCTTCAGTAGTTTGCTTTTGAGAAGTTGTAAATAGCAATTGTGAATGGACAATATGACAGATGATAGATTAATCATGGCTGACAAGGGACAATATGACAGATGATAGATTAATCATGGCTGACAAGGGACAACATGACAGATGACAAATGAATCATAGCTGACAAGGGACAATATGACAGATGACAGATTAATCATGGCTGACAAGGGACAATATGACAGATGATAGATTAACCATGGCTGACAAGGGACAATATGACAGATGACAGATTAATCATGGCTGACAAGGGACAATATGACAGATGATAGATTAATCATGGCTGACAAGGGACAATATGACAGATGACAAATGAATCATAGCTGACATGGGACAATATGACAGATGACAGATGAATCATGGCTGACAAGGGAGAATACGACAGATGACAGATGACTCATGGCTGACAAGGGACAATATGACAGATGATACATTAATCATGGCTGACAAGGGACAATATGACAGATGACAGATTAATCATGGCTGACAAGGGACAATATGAGATGATACACTAATCATGGCTGACAAGGGACAATACCATAGATTTAGTCATGGCTGACAAGGGACAATATGACAGATGATAGATTAATCATGGCTGACAAGGGACAATATCATCAGTCAATTTCACCTTATTGCCAGGTGATTTACAAATTAGAGTGGATGAAAAATTAGAGACAATGTGGCAATATTAGTTTCTTTTCTTCCAAAATAAAACAAATGAAATCAGTACCATGTCATATGTAAAATCATTCTTAACATTATGGTGCCAAAGTTACCTGCTTGAGATTTATATTCAAAGATGAAGTACTCTGTGGAACAGTGTACATTTCATTCAGATGGAATACTCTGTGGAACAGTGTACATTTCAATCAGAGTTGTCTTTGTGTAATTGACAAGCAAATCAGTCCACTTTGTTGTACTCCGAATAAATTTGAATCATCCACTGCACTACACAAAAAATGTCAATAAAGTCTTATTTTTTACGAAAATTTATTCAATAAATAGTACATTTATGTACATGTATACAGCCATAACTTATTACTGAACTCAAAGCAAAAAAAAACCATACCTACAAAATATACCTTATTACAGGTAACTAGTGTGTATAATTGACATACATAAGCATAATGATTTGGGGAATCAAAACAAGCACTAGAATAAAACAAAACTGTACCATTTTACTCATGAATTACATATCATTGCTTTAAATTTCTTTTATAGAAGTTTAAGTTTACTCAGGGCAAGCTGACTGGAAATAGAAACAGCCTTTGGGATATTTGAGCTTGCCCCAAATAACAGCAACACAATACCACAACTAAAGTTTAAACATTAGGTAAATTCAAATAAAGGACGTTTGAAAAAATTGCATTTCTTTTACAAATTAAAAAATTTGTTTCCTTTCATCTTGTTTTACCTCTTAAATTCATGTGCCTGTAATTAAAGTAATCAAACAAGATTAAATTGTACATGTAAATAGATGTTTCGATGAGAAGAAAAGGATTCTTAAGTTTAGAATCATGTACACTGTACATTTAAATTTATATATATATGGATTGCTAGAAAACCATTTTAGATTAGAAAGAGAGAGGATTGGTCTGGTTTTGTGCTTTATGGTATAGCAACATATTAAGCAGATAATTTAGTGCCAAGGCAATTGAAGTGCCTTATTATTTAGTGCCAAGGCAATTGAAGTGCCTTATTATTTAGTGCCAAGGCAATTGAAGTGCCTTATTATTTAGTGCCAAGGCAATTGAAGTGCCTTATTATTTAATGCCAAGGCAACTGAAGTAAAGTGCCTAAACAAGGACACACCACTGCAGCTGACCTAGACTGGTCCTATGGTAGGATTTAAATCCAGCATTCTAATAAATGAGTCACTGCTGAGAGAGAGAGAGAGACAGAGAGAGAGAGAGAGAGAGGGAGAGGGAGAGTTTAGGTATAAGACCTTGAACTGACACAAGTTTTCTTTCAAACAGGTTCATTACATATTTTTGGGGGTAAAACTTCAGCAGGTTACCTTTTCTATGCAACCAGACTCATCTCTTCAACTATATGAAAAGTAATGAAAGCAAGACTTTGGTAACGATTTATTTGTACTCATAACTGAATGATATGTGAATACTTATGTCATCCATTTACCTAGCATTTATCACCTAGTCATACTAAAACTGGAGATGTGCATCAAAATAATCTTTCACTTTTGAGAGTGATTTTAGACCATTTATTATTTATTTGCCAAACAAGTAGTTGTAGATCTCCTGCAATTATCACATAAACAACACTGGGGGTGGGGGGTGCTAGACTTTCAACTGGGTTTTCAAAGTTATCCAAGACGTTCATCATTATGCATGAGTGCCTTTTATTTGCCAATTTTGTAGAGTTGGCAAGCTTAGAATGTATCAGAGCTCATCAAATGCCCATGGCTAAGTTAGGACTTGAAAGTCAGTGAGTCTTGTCTAAGTGTCAAATACTCATGGCTAAGTTAGGACTTGAAAGTCAGTGAGTCTTGTATAAGTATCAAATGCCCATGGCTAAGTTAGGACTTGAAAGTCAGTGATTCTTGTCTAAGTATCAAATGCCCATGGCTAAGTTAGGACTTGAAAGTCAGTGAGTCTTGTCTAAGTGTCAAATGCTCATGGCTAAGTTAGGACTTGAAAGTCAGTGAGTCTTGTATAAGTATCAAATATATAGGTTAAAATGTAACAGATAAGTTAAAATATAAATATTTATTCACTATATGTCAAAACTTGTTTCAAACAAATGTTCACATTAACATGTTCGCATAAGAAAATAAGTGACTGACCTTGACATTGACTACAAAATGGAAAAGACAGACTCTGACAGTATACTATCTGCAATAAGGGATCGATAGATGAATGTGATGATATATATATACATATATATATACAAATATTCATTGTGGCAAGACTGCAGGGTCTAAAACTTGGAGACAATAAAGCATTAGAATTTATACATGTCCTTCTCTCTCACAATGTTTTGGCATTGCCCATGGCAAGTATCATACACAACTGAGCTTGTCTGTGAGCAAATTAAAGTTTGTCATGGACACCAGGTTAGTGGAATTGTACAGTCCTGATTATACAACCAATACAATTTAACTAGGTCATGCTGACCCTGGTGACTGTTGACCCATAGGACTCAGATCAGGTATGAAGTCTTGAACTAAACTGAGCAGAAAGCAAAAATTTGTTTTTAGACTTATCCCAACCTCGACCTCTGAACTTTAGATCTCAAAGTGCTCTTTTTTCCTTCTTAACCTAAGTGCAAGCCATTTGTAAAATTTGCTAAAAAAAATTAACTTCTGTACAACATCATTGTGCAAAACCCATTTGTATTTGAGTCACAATGACATTTGACCTTTGGCCTCAATGTCAACAAGCCTTGCTCATCGTAAGTGCAAACCCTCCAGAAACTTTGATGAAGGTACATCATCTAGAACAAATTAATGATGCAAATACCATTTGTCTTCTTTTAGCCACAAAAGTTGGTATAAGTACATGATCAAGAACTCAAATTTTTGTCCAGAAACTCTACTGACCACAATATGAACAAGTTCCTTTCTAGTCTCAAACACAAGCCATACACAAAGTAAGGTCATGATTTGTTGCATAGGGCATTCGTTATTTTGTGAAAAGCAATTTCCTTCTCACTGACTCTGACCTTTGACCTTTTAACCCCTATTAGTAATAGATGTCTTCTCTCAAATACAAGACATCTACTAAGTTTAGTTAGGGCATATGGCACAGCACTTGCATAGTTGGCGGAAATTATTTCCCCTTCTTTTGGTCTCTTTGAATTTAACCTGTGACTTTCTGACTCTAAAATGGATAGGTGTATTCTTCGTCTCAAATGCAAACCATCCAAAGCACTTGATCAATGAAGGAGAGACCCCCCCCACCAATCGCCCAAGATATCATACAGCACCGTCCCATTTTTTTGTTTTTGTGAGTCAAAGTTATTTTGAACTTTTGATATAACTGACACATAAGTCAATTTATAATATGAAAATCTTCTTTAGTACCTATGATTTTGCACTTTTACCTAAAAATGAATGGGATTTTTTAAAACCCAAATGTACAGTACTCACAGCTAGAAATAGGTCTACCTACTGTGTAGAAGTAGGATCAGATGGAGAGATGTGATGGACAATATAATAGCATGTGCTACATACAACATAATAGCATATGCTACATACAACATAATAGCATATGCTACATACAACATAATAGCATATGCTACATACAACATAATAGCATGTGCTACATACAACATAATAGCATATGCTACATACAACATAACAGCATATGCTACATACAACATAATAGCATGTGCTACATACAACATAACAGCATATGCTACATACAACATAATAGCATATGCTACATACAACATAATAGCATATGCTACATACAACATAATAGCATATGCTACATACAACATAACAGCATATGCTACATACAACATAACAGCATATGCTACATACAACATAATATCATATGCTACACTTAGGAAAAGACAATTTTAAAAAAAGGTGGAAATTAAATTCTTTACAAAATAGAATAGCTATGTTTGCTTTACTCTGAACCATTCATACCTCACATCAAAACTTTTCTTGTCCTCTTCAACCAAATTGTCTAAATTTGTGTAAATAAAATTCACGTTACAATAGTCCTTTTAAAAAAAGAAAATGAGACTTCTAACTTGCCCCACCCCACCATCCCCATAGGCTGCATCCACAATCAGAGTCCTTTTCTGTCATTTACTTCTTACCAATCAACTGAGTTCAGGTCAAAATGAAACTGACAGACTGATGGACAGACACATGTATGGATGAATATCATTGATTAGAAAACATGCACAAAAAGTGCAGATATATATATAAATGATAGATACAAAAGGGATACATATATAAGATACAGATACAAAAAGGATACATATACAAATAATGGATACAGACCATGTATTGTAATTTGGTTGGTTAGAAAAACATGTCCTCTGGATTTTTGATTTTCAAATACAAATTTCTTTTTGCAAGTGCATACATTCAATGTATCTATCAATCTCCATGTAAACTATATGTATATATGTTGTGTATATATCTATTTCCATGTCCACTATCTGTGTATATGTCATTTATCAATTTCCATGTCCACTATATGTATATATGTAGTGTACTTATTAATTTCTATGTCCGCTATATGTATATATATAGTGTATTTATCAATTTCCATGTCCACTATATGTATACATGTAGTGTATTTATCAATTTCCTTGTCCACTCTATGTATACATGTAGTGTATTTATCAATTTCCTCGTCCACTCTGTGTATACATGTAGTGTATTTATCAATTTCCTTGTCCACTCTATGTATACATGTAGTGTATTTATCAATTTCCTTGTCCACTCTGTGTATACATGTAGTGTATTTATCAATTTCCTTGTCCACTATATGTATACATGTAGTGTATTTATCAATTTCCTTGTCCACTATATGTATACATGTAGTGTATTTATCAATTTCCTTGTCCACTATATGTATACATGTAGTGTATTTATCAATTTCTATGTCAACTAAATATAGATACAGTGTATGTATTTTATGGATCAATTTCCATGTCCACTATATGTATACATGTAGTGAATTATCAGTTTCCATGTCAACTAAATGTATTTATGAATGAAGTATATATCAATTTCATATGAAATATATGTACAGTATTTATGTACATTGGACGTCAATCTCCATATCAACTAATATACAGTCAACTCTCCAAGCAATTGATGTGATGTCACAGGTTCAAGTGCAAAAAACAGATGATTATGTATGACTCAAATGTATACAATACAGAAAATAATCTATTAAAATAAAAAAATTAAAAAAAATTAAAAATCACAGGTTATGATGTACCACCTAATGGCGTAAATAGGAATTTCACAGGTAATCATATTCTACCAAATGGTGTAAATAGGAATTTCACAGGTAATCATAGTCTACCTAATGGTGTAAATAGGAATTTCACAGGGAATCATATTCTACCTAATGGTGTAAATAGGAGTTTCACAGGTAATCATGTCTTATCTAATGGCGTAAATAGGAATTTCACAGGGAATCATATTCTACCTAATGGTGTAAATAGGAATTTCACAGGGAATCATATTCTACCTAATGGTGTAAATAGGAATTTCACAGGTAATCATGTCTTACCTAATGGCGTAAATAGGAATTTCACAGGCAATCATATTCTACCTAATGGTGTAAATAGGAATTTCACAGGTAATCATGTCTTACCTAATGGTGTAAATAGGAATTTCACAGGCAATCATCTTCTATCTAATGGTGTAAATAGGAATTTCACTGGTAGTCATGTCTTACCTAATGGCGTAAATAGGAATTTCATAGGCAAATCATGTTCTATGTTCTACCTAATGGTGTAAATAGGAATTTCACAGGTAATCATGTCTTACCTAATGGTGTAAATAGGAATTTCACAGGTACTCATGTTAGACCTAATGGCTTAAATAGGAATTTCACAGGTAATCATGTCCGACCTAATGGATTAAATAGGAATTTCACAGGTAATCATGTCTGACCTAATGGATTAAATAGGAATTTCACAGGTAATCATGTCCGACCTAATGGCTTAAAGCCTTCCTCTTGAAATGTGTCTATACAACATGGATAGTCTGTAAACATGGTGGACTGGAGAGGACTTTGCTGAAATTCAAAAATGCATGCGCAACCCTAACTCCAAAATTTAAAAAAAATAAACAAAAACTTACAGGTAATCATGTACCAACTAATGTCTTAAATAGGAATTTCACAGGTAATCATGTACCACCTAATGTCTTAAATAGGAATTTCATTGGTAATCATGAATGACCTGACGGCTTAAAGTCTTGATTATAATCATCAGGGTGTTTGACACACATACCAAGCTTGATTATAATTGTCAGAGTGTTTGACACACATACCAACCCTGATTATAATCATCAGGGTGTTTGACACACATACCAAGCTTGATTATAATTGTCAGGGTGTTTGACACACATGCCAAGCTTGATTATAATCATCAGGGTGTTTGACACACATACCAAGCTTAATTATAATTGTCAGGGTGTTTGACACACATACCAAGTCTGATTATAATCATCAGGGTGTCTGACACACATACCAAGCTTGATTATAATTGTCAGGGTGTTTGACACACATACCAAACCTAATTATAATCATCAGAGTGTTTGACACACATACCAAGCCTGATTATAATCGTCAGGGTGCGAACAAGCTCTGCTTAACAGATGACAAAATGCCCAATTCATATGAGCAGTTATTGCTCATAATTAAATTAATTAAAGATCTGGATGATAAATGCTAATTGGATGACAGAATGTCTAATTAATATGCAAATTTCTTACTAGTATGAAATTCAGTATCTGACGATATAAAAATGTATACAAATTTTAATACAGGTATAATCAGAAAAATATGGCCTCTAGAATTGTAACCAAGCTCAACCAATCAGATGCAAGCATGACTCATTAATATACATGCATGCTGCTCATCATCAAAACTGCCAAGATCACACGCTAAAATCAGCCAAGATCACACGCTAAAATCGGTTTACGTAATCAGTTTGATCAGACCAATCTCCAAAGTAACAAGTTTGGAAAATCAGAGACTTGGTCCAATGAAGGTTTTATTCCGATGGTTTACACAGAAAAAGGTGGTATAATATATATTGTCATAAATTATGCTTTAAATAAAGTTCTAAATGAACATTTGGGAATTTATTAATATTTTTAAATACAAAAAGTATATTTATTTTTTCTATATGCAAATAATCAAAAGCTGCAAATATTTAAATTGCATAAATTATACATCTTTTTGACTTTTTTAAAATATTTAAATTGCATAAATTATACATTTGTTTGACTTTTTTTTAAATATTTAAATTGCATAAATTATACATCTGTTTGACTTTTTTGTGATATAATACCATCTTGGGATCTAATTAATGACATATACACTCACTATGTATGTTTTCTGAATTTTCTGTTTCAGTTTTATTTTTGTTGATGAATCGCCTATGACACCCATAACATTTTTCTTTTAGTTTCTTAACAATTTCACCTTAAGTAATTAAGGACTCATAACGTGGAACACATATGTTCACATAATACATATTAATGCTTACAAAATACAATCATGCCTTCTATACAACTATTTTGATTAGATTTCCTTCAAACACTTATTCAATTACTTGAATACAATATACCATGTCTGAATTAATTCTGAAATAAAAAATAAATAAAGCATCTAAAATGGTATCAAGTTTATCCGATCAGATTACAGATCATTTCATTAATTAGTGAAGGTCACTCTAAGCTTATACATTGAGGCTGCCCTCTAGTGTGGAAACATGCTTATACATTGAGGCTGCCCTCTAGTGTGGAAACAAGCTTATACATTGAGGCTGCCCTCTAGTGTGGAAACAAGCTTATACATTGAGACTGCCCTCTAGTGTGGAAACAAGCTTATACATTGAGGCTGCCCTCTAGTGTGGAAACAAGCTTATACATTGAGACTGCCCGCTAGTGTGGAAACAAGCTTATATATTGAGACTGCCCGCTAGTGTGGAAACGAGCTTATACATTGAGACTGCCCTCTAGTGTGGAAACAAGCTTATACATTGAAACTGCCCTCTAGTGTGGGAACAAGCTTAGCCAATCAGATACAAGATCACCTCATTCATAAGCCTCAATGTTACTAAAACAATCAAATCCATCTAATGTTGATGATATAAGCTTACATACCAGGTCTGACCAAAGTCTGATTTGATATATGACTTCCATAGTGGCAATGAAATTGGCTAATCAGATACAAGAACACTTCTTCACTATGCATGGATATGGCTTACAATTTCTCTTCAGATCTTGAGGATATAAGCTTACATGCCAAGTCTGATCAAAATCTGATCATAAATGAAGCCTTTAGTGCTCAGATATGGGTGTTGAATAAAAGACGACAACCCAACAGACCCCTTTTGATGGACACAATATGTCATGATAGAATGAATGGAAATAGGTAACACCACACACCCATTCCATCGATTGTGGTGTGGAAACAAAATAACATCAGAAATTAGGTTGAATAATGGCCTGGAAATAAAATAACATCAGAAATTATGCTGAATATGGCCTGTAAATAAAATATCAGGCATTACACTAAATATGGTGTGGAAATAAAACATCAGGCATTACACTAAATATGGCCTGGAAATAAAACATCAGAAATTACACTTAATATGGCCTGTAAATAAAATATCAGACAATACACTAAATATGGTGTGGAGATAAAACATCAGACTGTAAATCTAAATGACTTGTCATCTTCATCTTCTTCCGACATGATCTCCAGTAAATTATGATCCAGTTTACTTTTCCAGGTTTTCTTGACCTTAGAATCTGCTTTCCAGTTTATTTTCTCATGGAAAATATTGACATTTCCCCCTCTAGGGGTATGGTCAGCATTGTCCAATGAGCCCACTTTTGGATTTGCACGTTTGTTCCAGTCGACATAAAAATTGGGAACTCTAAATCTGCGTTTTCTGGGTGTATAATCTGTTTTATCAAGGGAGTTAATCTTTGGTTCTGACTTCCAACTGAGTTTTTGGGTCAGAATTTGTACATTACCGCCACCAGGTTTGTGGTCTAGTTTCTCTAAAGAGCCAATTTTTGACTCAGAGACCCATTTTTCTTTGTAGTGAGGTATTGTAACGGTTCCTCCATAAGACTGGAAACTAATGTTCTCAAAGGATCCAACTCGTGGCTTACTCTGAATCTTTTTCTTTGTGATGATGACGGGTCCTGATGGATTGTAATGAAAAGATGTGAAACCATCTGTATCAGCAGTGGCCCCATAACGTGGTTTAATCTTTGGCAATTTTAAACTTAGCCCACTTTCAGGAGTATCTCTCTGGGTTGATGGATAACTCTTAGATGTTTGTGGAAGTGACCCAATTTTCGCTTCAGCTTCCCATTTGATCTTAAAAGTTGGCACTTTTTTCATCCCTCCTCCAGGAGTATGGTCTGTATTTTCCAGGGAGCCAACTTTAGCCTGAACAACTGCATAACGATTTTTTATTGGTGGAAGATAAGGTTCATGAAAAGACTTTTTGGCTGATCTTTCAATGTATTTTTCCTTTGTAGACCAATTCCATGGAGGTTTAATATAATGATATCTGGGTGAATCGTCAGCATATCCATCTTTGTCGGCATTCTTAATATCATCAAATTCACTTGTGAATTTTGTGTGAATTGGCTTTTGTTCTATAACTACATACTTCCCATTAGCACGTCTGTGAACTGAAACCAAAGGATATTTTCCCTGGAATTGTCGTTTATGTGGAACGTACACCACTGTAGGAATAGGCACATCTGTGTCTTCAAATTTTCTCTCTTGCACTGCAAATTGTTTTGGGAGCTTAAGGCGTGGTAAAACCAACTCGGAATCTTCGTCATTAGTATATTTTTCTGACCACATTGTGTAATTGTACTTATTGCTTGAAATAAATATACAAAGTTAATAAGCCAATCAATTTCTCAGATAATTACTGTTTCTAAATTCCTTTTGAGGTTTAAATATCTGCCTGTTTATCCAATAATGTAATCACATGGATTGTCTTAATACCTGACATTTTGAATCCTGCATTAAAAAAGAGCTGTTCACATCTATCAACTCTTCAGATTCATAAATTAAGGAAAGTCAAGAAGAGGAAATAGCTCTTCATGTTGTGAAGTTAAAAAAAGTCTGGATCACATGACAAATTCAGTCTCATGCTTCTGGTACCAATCAAAGATATGGCATTCACCACAAAATAAACTGTTTGTTCATTCCAAACATTCACAATGAAAAATCCTGTCTTCTATAACCAAGTGGTTACTATATTTAAAATCTCTCACTGATGTGTAAAAAATAAAAAGCCTAGATTACCTGATAGTTATAAATCTTTTCAATTTGTTGGTCAGAAAGAGTTATCCATGAAATATATAATCCACGTCTTAGTTTGATGCCTTTCATATGTAACCAAACTGTTCAATATTTTCATACAAACATCATTATAACATATGAATACAGTACAGGGCAACAGTTTACGATAGCATGTGTCAATTATCTTTTGTTAAATAATTCTTTTCTATCTAAGATTCATAAAGACCCAAATGTAAAACTTGTGATCAAAACAGATGAAATTCAATCCTTGTTTTGAAAACCAGCATGACACTTTCTTTCCTTCCAATACACAATAAAAGAATAGGGAATTCAATTCAATCCCATTCAAAATCAATCAGGCACTTAGGTTTTGGTTAATACACAGGTAAACTCTTGCTACATGTATATACAAGTAAAATTCTACTATAATTTAAAATTGCTACAACCTCAAAATAGACTGATTGTATTAAAATTTATTAGTATGAAGAAAATTATCAAAATTAGAAGAAGAATGTTTTTTATTTATACTAAAACTGACTTTTAAATGAAAACTCTTGAAGTGCCAGTTATCAAATCCAAATGCATACAAGACATAATGTAAATCTGCCATACAAATACTATTCACTTTAGAATGAAGTACAATCTGTAAAAGTGTTTTAGTTTGTAGACAAAACGGTCATTACTCAAATTTCTGGTCTCTGGGTCATAAATACATCTATCTTCTGTAAGTAGAGTTTGATAATAGCACCTATCCCTTGTAGGTAAAATTTGATAAAAGCACCTTTCCCCTGTAAGTAAAGTTTGATAATAGCACCTATCCCTTGTAGGTAGAGCTTTATCAGTTTGTTTTTCAACACATGAATTTTCTTGTCACTTAAAACTGTAATTTAAGAAAGTTGAAAATAAAACACCAATATATTTAAATAAAACTTCCCTCTTTGATGGCATGTAATGGGAGGTTGGGTTTAAATCAGAATGTCACTGAGTGCCTGCAATCGAATCATACACCCCCCAAAAAGCACTAAACAAAAGATGTTTTTTTTTTTTTTAAATCAACATGTCACTGCAATCGGATCATACACACTCCAAAAAGAACTAAATAAAAGAAATTATTCAGGGCCTAAATGACTCTTTTAAAATATTTCTTTTTTCTTTTCCTTTTTTGCCTGTAACCTGTGCCTAATGTACACATTCAAGTGCTTGCATGACAGTTTTTTCAAAATATGCACTCTCATTATTTTATATATTTCTGTATTGGAATTAGTATGACAATATATGTGTATTGGAATTAGTATGAATATATGTGTGTATTGGAATTAGTATGACTATATGTGTGTATTGTAATTAGTATGACTATATGTGTGTATTGGAATTAGTATGACTATATGCGTGTACTGGAATTAGTATGACTATATGTGTGTACTGGAATTAGTATGACTTAAATGTCTGTACTGGAATTAGTATGAATATTTAGTTTTAGTAATGAAACTTCACATGTAAATCACATTGCTGATCTCTTGCTGGATGATGAAGTTTGTACATGACAGAATGTTGCCTGGTGCTAATCCAATGCCAGATGTTGAAGTGTATATGTGTCAGAATGTTGCCTGAAGCTAATCCAATGCCAGATGTTGAAGTCTATATGTGTCAGAATGTTGCCTGAAGCTAATCCAATGCCAGATGTTGAAGTCTATATGTGTCAGAATGTTGCCTGGAGCTAATCCAATGCCAGATGTTGAAATCTGTATGTGTCAGAATGTTGCCTGGAGCTAATCCAATGCCAGATGTTGAAGTCTGTATGTGTCAGAATGTTGCCTGGAGCTAATCCAATGCAAGATGTTGAAGTCTGTATGTGTAAGAATGTTGCCTGAAGCTAATCCAATGCCAGATGTTGAAGTGTATATGTGTCAGAATGTTGCCTGGAGCTAATCCAATGCCAGATGTTGAAGTCTGTATGTGTCAGAATGTTGCCTGGAGCTTAAATCCAATGCCAGATGTTGAAGTCTATATGTGTCAGAATGTTTCCTGGAGCTAATCCAATGCCAGATGTTGAAGTCTGTATGTGTCAGAATGTTGCCTGGAGCTTAAATCCAATGCCAGATGTTGAAGTGTATATGTGTCAGAATGTTGCCTGGAGCTAATCCAATGCCAGATGTTGAAGTCTGTATGTGTAAGAATGTTGCCTGGAGCTTAAATCCAATGCCAGATGTTGAAGTCTATATGTGTCAGAATGTTTCCTGGAGCTAATCCAATGCCAGATGTTGAAGTCTGTATGTGTCAGAATGTTGCCTGGAGCTTAAATCCAATGCCAGATGTTTAAGTTTACATGTGTCAGAATGTTTATTATTACAGATCAGAACTTTCCAAGCCATCATGCTTTTTCATGCTGTTATGTATTTATGTAGTCCAAAGAATAAAAAATCTAGTCCATATAAATCACACATGTGCTGAATCCAAACATCAAATCTCCAAGACTAGCCTGAATTACTTATATGTTTCTCACATGACAAAAACACATTTTCATCTTATCTGAAATAAATTCAGAACCAAACATATCAATAAGCAAATATCCATTTTTGACCAGCCATACACTGAGAATTATTGACACCCAAGATATAGTCCTCTTGGCTTGCTAAACAAACTTTCATTCATGAATAGAATGGGTAATTTACTGTTTAAGAGTTGAATGACTTAATTTAAGGTGCTATCTTTTATCACTTTTCCTATGAAATGTCTCCAATTTAAACAAGATATATATGTTTAACATAAACTCCTGTAGTGGCATGTAGATAGGAATGTTTATTTTATGTACAAGGAATATGGTTCGAGCTTGACATATGTACTCTTGTATCAGGTGCGCTCCGTTTCAAAGAGCATAGACCAGAGCTGGTTTAGTCTAATGTCCTAACAGATTAGGGTCTATGTCATTCACTGTCAGCATGTGATTTCATTCAAAAAGCACAGACCCAGACCTGGAATCACATAATCTGCTGACAGATCAAGGTCTATTCGATTCATGGTCATTTTTTGATTTCATTAAAAAGGCACAGATGCAGAACTGGAATCACATACTCTGCAAACAAATCAGGGTCTATTATATTCATTGACAGATTGTGATTTCAAGAAAACAGCAGAGACCCAGACCCGTTATCATATAATATGCCAACAGATCAGGGTCCACTGACAATTAAATATTTCAAGAAAACAGGGACATTGACCTAGCTGTGAATTACACAGTGTAGCAGATCTCTTATGACAGTGCTTACAAAGTGATGTATATTTTAGTAGTTTTCACTATAAGCTGCCTTATTATAGCAGTTCTCATTATAATGTGCTTGAATATAGCAGCTTTTCATGATATGGTGACTTAGTATAGCAGAGTACTTGTATATAGGGTGCCTCAGTATGTGACAGTCTCATTATAAAATGCCTCAGTGTATGACAGTCTCATTATAAAATGCCTCAGTGTATAACAGTCTCATTATAAAATGCCTCAGTGTATGACAGTCTCATAAAATGCCTCAGTGTATGAGTCTCATTATAAAATGCCTCAGTGTATGACAGTCTCATTATAAAATGCCTCAGTGTATGACAGTCTCATAAAATGCCTCAGTGTATGACAGTCTCATTATAAAATGCCTCAGTGTATGACAGTCTCATTATAAAGTGCCTCAGAGTATGACAGTCTCATAAAATGCCTCAGTGTATGAGTCTTATTATAAAATGCCTCAGTGTATGACAGTCTCATAAAATGCCTCAGAGCATGACAGTCTCATAAAATGCCTCAGTGTATGACAGTCTTATTATAAAATGCCTCAGTGTACGACAGTCTCATAAAATGCCTCAGAGTATGACAGTCTCATAAAATGTCTCCGTAAATGACAGTCTCATTATAAAATGCCTCAGTATATGACAGTCTCATTATAAAATACCTCAGTATATGAGTCTCATCATCAAATGCCTCAGTATAAGAGTCTCATTATAAGATGCCTGTGTATGACAGTCTCATAAAATGCCTCAGTGTATGACAGTCTCATCATAAAATGCCTCAGTATATGACAGTCTCATTATAAAATGCATCAGTGTATGACAGTCTTATTATAAAATGCATCGGTATATGTCTCATTAAATGCCTCAGTAAATGACAGACTCATTATAAAATGCCTCAGTATATGACAGCTTCATAATAAGATGTCTGTGCATGACAGACTCATTATAAAATGCCTCAGTGTACGACAGTCTCAATATAAAATGCCTCATTATACGAGTCTCATTAAATGCCGCAGTTAATGACAGTTTCATTATAAAAAGCCTCAGGAAATGACAGTCTCATTGAATGCATCAGCATATGAGTCTCATTGTAAAATGCCTCAGTATATGACAGTCTTATAAAATGACAGTATTTTTCTCATTAAATGCCTCAGTAAATGACAGACTCATTATAAATGCCTCAGTATATGACAGTCTCATACAATGCTGCAGTTAATGACAGTTTCATTATAAAAAGCCTCAGGAAATGACTCTCATTATAAAATGCTTCAGTAAATGACAGTTTCATAAAATGCCTCAGTATGTGACATTCTTATTATAAAATGCCTCAGAGTATGACAGTCTCATAAAATGCCACAGTGTATGACAGTCTCATTATAAAATGCCTCAGATTATGACAATCTCATTATAAAATGCATCAGTGTATGACAGTCTCATAAAATGCCTAAGTGTATGACAGACTCATTATAAATTGCATCAGTGTATGACAGTCTCATTATAAAATGCATCAGTGTATGAGAGTCTCATTATAAAATGCCTCAGTATATGACAGTCTCATTGAATGCCTCAATATATAACAGTCTCATTACAAAATGCCTCAGTATATGAGTCTCATTATAAAATGCCTCAGTATGTGACAGTCTCATAAAACGCCTCAGTATATGACAGTCTCATTATAAAATGCCTCAGTATGTGACAGTCTCATTATAAAATGCCTTAGTATATGACAGTCTCATTGAATGCCTCAGTATATGACAGTCTCATCATAAAATGCCTCAGTATATGACAGTCTCATTATAAAATGCCTCAGTATGTGACAGTCTCATTATAAAATGCCTTAGTATATGACAGTCTCATTACAAAATGCATCAGTGTATGACAGTCTTATAAAATGCATCATTGTATGAGAGTCCCATTATAAAATGCCTCAGTATATGACAGTCTCATTGAATGCATCAGCATATGAGTCTCATTGTAAAATGACTCATATAACATATTCATTCTAAAATGCCTCAGTATATGACAGTCTCATTGTAAAATGCCTCATTATATAACATGTTCATTATAAAGTGCCTCAGTATATGACAGTCTCATTATAAAATGCCTCAGTATATGACAGTCTCATACAATGCTGCAGTTAATGACAGTTTCATTATAAAAAGCCTCAGGAAATGACTCTCATTATAAAATGCCTCAGAAAATAACATTATCATAAAATGCCTCAGTGTATGACAGTCTCATTAGAAAATGTCTCAGTATATGACAGTCTCATAAAATGCTGCAGTTAGTGACGGTTTCATTATAAAAAGCCTCAGGAAATGACTCTCATAAAATGCCTCAGTAAATGACAGTATCATAAAATGCCTCAGTGTATGACAGTTTCATTATAAAATGCCTCAGTAAATGACAGTCTCATAAAATGCCTCAGTGTATGACAGTCTCATTATAAAATTCCTCAGTATATGAGTCTCATTATAAAATGCCTCAGTGTATGACAGTCTTATTATAAAATGCCTCAGTATATGACAGTCTCATTATAAAATGCCTCAGTATGTGACAGTCTCATTATAAAATGCCTCAGTATGCAACAGTCTCATTATAAAATGCCTTAGTATATGACAGTCTCATTATAAAATGCATCAGTGTATGACAGTCTTATTATAAAATGCATCAGTGTATGACAGTCTTATTACAAAATGCCTCAGTATGTGACAGTCTCATTATAAAATGCCTTAGAATATGACAGTCTCATTATAAAATGCATCAGTGTATGACAGTCTCATTATAAAATGCATCAGTGAATGACAGTATCATTATAAAATGCCGTAGTGTATGACAGTCTCATTATAAAATGCCGTAGCATATGACAGTCTCATTATAAAATGCATCAGTGTATGACAGTCTTATTATAAAATACCTCCGTATGTGACAGTCTCATTATAAAACGCCTTAGTATATGACAGTCTCATTATAAAATGCATCAGTGTATGACAGTTTTATTATAAAATGCATCAGTGTATGACAGTCTCATTATAAAATGCCTCAGTATGTGACAGTCTCATTATAAAATGTCGTAGTATATGACAGTCTCATTATAAAATGCATCAGTGTATGACAGTCTCATTATAAAATGCCTCAGTGTATGACAGTCTCATTATAAAATGCCTTAGTATATGACAGTCTCATTATAAAATGCCTCAGTATGTGACAGTCTCATTATAAAATGCCGTAGTATATGACAGTCTCATTATAAAATGCATCAGTGTATGACAGTCTTATTATAAAATGCATCAGTGTATGACAGTCTCATTATAAAATGTCTCAGTATGTGAGTCTCATTATAAAATGCCTTAGTATATGACAGTCTCATTATAAAATGCATCAGTGTATGACAGTCTTATTATAAAATGCATCAGTGTATGACAGTCTCATTATAAAATGTCTCAGTATGTGAGTCTCATTATAAAATGCATCAGTGTATGACAGTCTCATTATAAAATGCCTTAGTATATGACAGTCTCATTATAAAATGCATCAGTGTATGACAGTTTTATTATAAAATGCATCAGTGTATGACAGTCTCATTATAAAATGCCTCAGTATGTGACAGTCTCATTATAAAATGTCGTAGTATATGACAGTCTCATTATAAAATGCATCAGTGTATGACAGTCTCATTATAAAATGCCTCAGTGTATGACAGTCTCATTATAAAATGCCTTAGTATATGACAGTCTCATTATAAAATGCCTCAGTATGTGACAGTCTCATTATAAAATGCCGTAGTATATGACAGTCTCATTATAAAATGCATCAGTGTATGACAGTCTTATTATAAAATGCATCAGTGTATGACAGTCTCATTATAAAATGTCTTAGTATATGACAGTCTCATTATAAAATGCATCAGTGTATGACAGTCTTATTATAAAATGCATCAGTGTATGAGTCTCATTATAAAATTCCTTAGTATGTGACAGTCTCATTATAAAATGCCTCAGTATGAGTCAGATTATAAAATACCTAAATTCCTTAAGTCTAACTTTTTCAAGGTCTTATCAATATAAGTGACACAAAGCTGAACAAGAAGGGCCATAACTCTGTTCAAATTGAACGGAGACAAAAAATATAAAAAGTACATCACGGTCTATGAAACAATGTTTACATCGAATTGCATCAGAAAATGTTGAACGGTTCTGGCATTAAGCATTATCCCATGTAAGGGTATGAATTGAACTGACAATGGCCACAACTCGATTAAAAAATAGAGAATGTGAAGCAAAACCCACAAATGGCACACAAAGGTCAATGAGATAAAGTTCTTACCGAACAAATCCATTAGAATAAATTGAATGGTTCATGAACTATGACGACAGCAAGCATCATTCCAAGCTTCTATGTGAAGAAATTGCCGAACAAGAGCCATAACTCTGTTTACAAATTCCAAGCTTCTATGTGAAGAAATTGCCGAACAAGAGCCATACCTCTGTTTACAATGGAGTAGATGCGACTAAATCCATAGAAAATACATGTAAACTCTGTGAGACAGTGTTAGAACAAACTGCAACAGAATATGCCAAATGGCTGCCAGTTACAATGAACACCACATATGAAGTTAATTAAAAAGGGCCACAACTCTACCCAAACTGGAGCTCATAAAACAACACATAAAAAATACAATAAGGTATATACAACAATGTACACACCAAAATTGTGATGACTTTGTGCCCAACAATGATGCTGACTATGGGTCCATGCTGGATCGATATAAGCAAACAGCATGCGACTCAACCTGTGTTTAGTGGTATTTCAAAATTAAAAGTAGAAACAGCGAGTACCAAGTTTATAGACCATCTCAAGCTATTTACTGATGATTTCTTGCATGTTACTACAGATCAAAGAAATCTTTATGCAGACCATAGATCAAACAAATCTTTATGCAGACCACAGATCAAAGAAATCTTTATGCAGACCAGATGGGGCAGATTTGACTCCCAACAGCTGAGAAAATGGAAGCTGATTGCACCTGGTGAATTTAAGCACTTTTAATCTCATTAAGTGAATATTACATGACAGACACAGAATAAAATATACAAAAACTGCAAAGCTTTGTGAACATCTATTTATTACTGAGGAACAACTGAAACAATCATTTAGTTGTCATGCAACCTCCACATGCCTCTGAGATTGCTCAAGCAAGTGTGAAATGAACATACATGCTGCATGATTTCATAAGCAGTTTTTTATCAACTGGCAGAGATGTTGATTCTTCTCTCTGGAAAATTAGTCATTAAAAATATGAAAACTCTCATACCCACTCTTCTGAATATTCTATAAAATCCCCCCCCCTTTGAATATTTTATAAAATTCCCCCCCTCCCCGTCTCCTTTGAATATTCTATAAAATTCCCTTCCACCCACTCTTCTGAATTTTCTATAAAATTTTGTATCTTAAATTAAGAAATCTTCTTAAAAAAGAAAATGAAAAAAAAACAACATTAAAATACACAGATATGTTTAGATGATTTGATTGTCTTCAATCAGCAATTATGAACATGTCAGATCTCAACATGACGTGCTACAATTTGCATGTATTGTGTTGATGTCACTAAGTTACCTGTTCTAAAATTCAATTTTAGGTCAGTGAAGTACAATTATCATTTAGTAACTTTCAGGATATTTTTGGTTGCAGATTTACTGGACATTTTAAGCGTCTAAATTTCATGTTATATATTCCCAACTCCTCTGTGTCACTTTATTTCACCTACTCCTATTTTTACTTATGTATATATGTATCGGTGATACAAATCTGAAATATTTTGTATCTGTTTTATATGTATTGGTACACTTGTGGTACAAACCTGGTGAAATATTGCATCTTGTTTCTATTATATATGCATCAGTATACATGTGATATAATACAAATCTGGTGAACTATTTGGTAGCTATTTTATATGTACTGGTATACATGTGATGTAATGCAAATCTAGTAAAGTATTTTATATGTACTGGTATACATGTGATGTAATGCAAATCTAGTAAAGTATTTTATATGTACTGGTATAAATGTGATGTAATGCAAATCTAGTAAAGTATTTTATATGTACTGGTATACATGTGATGTAATGCAAATCTAGTAAAGTATTTTATACATATTGGTATACGTGTGATGTAATGCAAATCTAGTAAAGTATTTTATACATATTGGTATACGTGTGATGTAATGCAAATCTAGTAAAGTATTTTATATGTATTGGTATACATGTGATGTAATGCAAATCTAGTAAAGTATTTTATATATATTGGTATACATGTGATGTAATGCAAATCTAGTAAAGTATTTTATACGTATTGGTATACGTGTGATGTAATGCAAATCTAGTAAAGTATTTTATACATATTGGTATACGTGTGATGTAATGCAAATCTAGTAAAGTATTTTATATGTACTGGTATACATGTGATGTAATGCAAATCTAGTAAAGTATTTTATATGTACTGGTATACATGTGATGTAATGCAAATCTAGTAAAGTATTTTATACGTATTGGTATACGTGTGATGTAATGCAAATCTAGTAAAGTATTTTATATATATTGGTATACATGTGATGTAATGCAAATCTAGTAAAGTATTTTATACATATTGGTATACGTGTGATGTAATGCAAATCTAGTAAAGTATTTTATATATATTGGTATACATGTGATGTAATGCAAATCTAGTAAAGTATTTTATACGTATTGGTATACATGTGATGTAATGCAAATCTAGTAAAGTATTTTATACGTATTGGTATACGTGTGATGTAATGCAAATCTAGTAAAGTATTTTATACGTATTGGTATACGTGTGATGTAATGCAAATCTAGTAAAGTATTTTATACGTATTGGTATACGTGTGATGTAATGCAAATCTAGTAAAGTATTTTATACGTATTGGTATACATGTGATGTAATGCAAATCTAGTAAAGTATTTTATAAGTAATGCATTATGAAAAGTGTTGTACATAGAAGCGAGTCATGTTGACTGGACTAGGTACAATATATGGCTGTCAAGGATTCATGTTGACTGGACTAGGTGCAACATATGGCTGTCAAGGAGTCATGTCGACTGGACTAGGTACAATATATGGCTGTCAAGGAGTCATGTCGACTGGACTAGGTACAATATATGGCTGTCAAGGAGTCATGTTGACTGGACTAGGTACAACATATGGCTGTCAAGGAGTCATGTCGACTGGACTAGGTACAATATATGGCTGTCATTGAGTCATGTTGACTGGACTAGGTACAATATACAGCTATCAAGGAGTCATGTTGACTGGACTAGGTACAATATATGGCTGTCAAGGAGTCATGTTGACTGGACTAGGTACAATATATGGCTGCCAATAAATCCTTATCTGTATGGATTGTTCTGTTATGCTTGAATGATAATCGTCTTTGAGCTGTCTTAAAATTCCTGTGTGAAAAGCATAATTGATAAATGTTCAGTCCCTTTACAAGGCATAAGAAACTGTGTGATAAGTGTACTAGGAATAAGATATTATCTAATTGTCATTTGTTGTCAGCAAACAAGTAAAGCTTTCTTTTTGGCTTTGAGATTAATGAAGAAAAGAATGACTGTTAAATATCAGGTACCTGCATGGACAATGGAGGTCAAATGAGTACAGGTTTATCCCTTTGTACTTCACATAAAGCTATTTAGAAAGAAATGTGAAATAGTGTGTAGTGCATGATTTTTACATATTGAATTCAATGATTTATGTGGTGCCAATTTATGTGGATGCAACAAACTAATAGTTAAAGAATTAATTACTAATGATTGATCTATGGATCTGTTGTGACTTCTTCCCCAATCCATCTCTTTAAGTACCGACACAAACAACACTTATATGTTTAGTCTGTAAGTACCGACACAAATGACACTAATATATTTAGTCTGTAAGTACCGACACAAATGACACTAATATATTTAGTCTGTAAGTACCGACACAAATGACACTTATATGTTTAGTCTGTACGTACCGACACAAATTACACTAATATATTTAGTCTGTAAGTACCGACACAAATGACACTAATATATTTAGTCTGTAAGTACCAACACAAACAACACTTATATATTTAGTCTGTAAGTACCGACACAAATGACACTAATATATTTAGTCTGTAAGTACCGACACAAATGACACTTATATGTTTAGTCTGATAAATACTGACACAAATGACACTTATATGTTTAGTCTGTAAGTACCGACAAAAATGACACTAATATGTTTAACTACAAAAGCTGGTAGAAGATGCATTATGAATTCCCAGTAATGAAGGGAAATAACTCTAATAAATGTTACTGTTAAAAAATACTCCAATCCTCTTCAAGTACAGGACAACGAGAGACATTGGTAGAGTACAACATGGTGATTCACGCATGATCTGTATAATTAGTATGACCTTGGCTTTTGTTTTTTACAGTGCTACCTAGCAGGTCATCTTGTATTTCTGGGCCAATGCAACATACCAGATTTATCCAACAAAAAGGTCTTGGGGCCTACCCTATAAATACTATGAAAGCCTGTGGTGGGTAAGCATGGTTCAATAACTGAAAAGTACGGTACCTTGAGTTTGACCATGGGTATTGAGCTAATATGGAATGCTGGTTTAGAACAAAAGAAAGCTGATTAAATTATCTGTATACAGAATGATCTGGAACAATCATGTCACATTTCCAAACAAACAGCCCTCTACAGCTTTGTAAATGTACTGACATGGAAAGTAATCTAATTAGCTTTCCAAAATGATAAAGGTAAATGGCAACCTGATAATGGACATTACTGTGCAAGTCAATTATGACCCAGAACAGTAGATGTTAAAGCTAATGAAAGTCAGTGCATAATACAGGGTATGACAAATATTTCAAACTATGGCAACAAACTAGACAGATTTTATCTAGCCCTAAGCTACAGGTGGGGTAAACCAAGAACAAAAATACTGGTGTGATATAGCAAGAAGAAGGAAACAATGACTAGGGTAAATCAAGAACAAAATAAAATATAAAAAAACAATTGGGATACATTTATTTATAGATTACACATTTTCCAGTTTTTCTTTTGGTTAACTCTTCATGTAAGGTGTCTTATTATCAAAAAAACAAACAAACTAAAAATACAAATGACCTCCAGGTCATGATTCAGACATTAATGCAAACTGTCATATTATTGTTACAATCAATATTTTGTAGACTGATGCTCTGACTTGTTCTATTTCCTGTTCATTTGTAGACTGTGATACTTGGATGTGTTCTATTTCCTGTTCATTTTGTAGACTGTGATACTTGGATGTGTTCTATTTCCTGTTCATTTTGAAGACTGTGATACTTGAATGTGTTCTATTTCCTGTTTATCTTGTTGATCATTATACTTTGACATGTTCCATTTCCTGTTTCCACAAAATATCAGTCAGCATGTAATATTGGTATAATGGAGATCAAGGTGGGAGTGAATTAAATATTACACTTATTACAGTATCAAATGTCACCTGATATAGAATACACCTTTGTATAAAGGACACCTGGGGATAAAGGAAAATATTATATGCCAAACTGATGTCCATTACGAATATATTGCTTGACATGATCCAGTCAATTTATTACCTTACAGGATGTTGTCAGGCACTTATTGTGTGCTGTTAAGGACACGTAGGACCCAACAAGATTGTTGCTATGTAACATGACCTCACAATGGATCTATCATGATGTCAGGTCATACAATGTATGTATGTGAGATTCAGTCTTAACCTGAAACAAGATTGTTGCTATGTAACATGACCTCACATTGGATCTATCATGATGTCAGGTCATACAATGTATGTATGTGAGATTCAGTCTTAACCTGAAACAAGATTGTTGCTATGTAACATGACCTCACATTGGATCTATCATGATGTCAGGTCATACAATGTATGTATGTGAGATTCAGTCTTAACCTGAAACAAGATTGTTGCTATGTAACATAAACCTCACAATGGATCTATCATGATGTCAGGTCATACAATGTATGTATGTGAGATTCAGTCTTAACCTGAAACAAGAATGTTGCTATGTAACATAAACCTCACAATGGATCTATCATGATGTCAGGTCATACAATGTATGTATGTGAGATTCAGTCTTAACCGGAAACAAGATTGTTGCTATGTAACATAAACCTCACATTGGATCTATCATGATGTCAGGTCATACAATGTATGTATGTGAGATTCAGTCTTAACCTGAAACAAGATTGTTCCTATGTAACATGACCTCACAATGGATCTATCATGATGTCAGGTCATACAATGTATGTATGTGAGATTCAGTCTTAACCTGAAACAAGATTGTTGCTATGTAACATGACCTCACAATGGATCTATCATGATGTCAGGTCATACAATGTATGTATGTGAGATTCAGTCTTAACCTGAAACAAGATTGTTGCTATGTAACATGACCTCACATTGGATCTATCATGATGTCAGGTCATACAATGTATGTATGTGAAATTCAGTCTTAACCTGAAACAAGATTGTTGCTATGTAACATAAACCTCACATTGGATCTATCATGATGTCAGGTCATACAATGTATGTATGTGAGATTCAGTCTTAACCTGAAACAAGATTGTTGCTATGTAACATAAACCTCACATTGGATCTATCATGATGTCAGGTCATACAATGTATGTATGTGAGATTCAGTCTTAACCTGAAACAAGATTGTTGCTATGTAACATGACCTCACATTGGATCTATCATGATGTCAGGTCATACAATGTATGTATGTGAGATTCAGTCTTAACCTGAAACAAGATTGTTGCTATGTAACATAAACCTCACATTGGATCTATCATGATGACACGTCATACAATGTATGTATGTGAGATTCAGTCTTAACCTGAAACAAGATTGTTGCTATGTAACATGACCTCACATTGGATCTATCATGATGTCAGGTCATACAATGTATGTATGTGAGATTCAGTCTTAACCTGAAACAAGATTGTTGCTATGTAACATAAACCTCACATTGGATCTATCATGATGTCAGGTCATACAATGTATGTATGTGAGATTCAGTCTTAACCTGAAACAAGATTGTTGCTATGTAACATGACCTCACATTGGATCTATCATGATGTCAGGTCATACAATGTATGTATGTGAGATTCAGTCTTAACCTGAAACAAGATTGTTGCTATGTAACATGACCTCACATTGGATCTATCATGATGTCAGGTCATACAATGTATGTATGTGAGATTCAGTCTTAACCTGAAACAAGATTGTTGCTATGTAACATAAACCTCACATTGGATCTATCATGATGTCAGGTCATACAATGTATGTATGTGAGATTCAGTCTTAACCTGAAACAAGATTTCTCTTCCAATATATTTGTACTCACCTTACTTTAATGAAATTGAATATGTATTATTATTATTTACCAAAATGGGGGTTGAGGTTATGTTGGGGGTATATTATAAAAAAATTAGTGTTTCTTATGTTGAATACTGTGGTCTCTCCTGAAGAACATGGCCATGGCCTCTTGTACTTTAGTCTTGACCAAAATGTCCAACAGTACAAGCACTCTTGACCAAAATGTCCAACAGTACAAGCACTCTTGACCACAATATCCAACTGTACAAGCACTCTTGACCAAAATGTCCAACAGTACAAGCACTCTTGACCACAATGTCCAAGAGTGCAGTACCCTCTTCTCTTGCTTAATAACATATTTCTGTTGAATAATGGTTATTTATATGCTGAACTGTCCACTTGACCACTGTCTCAGTCTTCCTGAAATTAAGACCATGTGTTCATTCAATTTCTTTTCTTGCCTTAGTCATATGATAAAACATGATTTTCTTCAGGAGTCCAACTATTGCAATGGGGATGTGGTACATTAAAAAAGCAGGAATGAAAGATACTTTTAATGTATACAAAAACTGCCTACCTTTTTATCTCCCCCTCCTGGTCGATGGCCTACTTTTTCCATTGAACCTACTTTAGGCTGTGCTGCCTCCTTAAAAGCCAGTTTCTGTGATTCAATCTGAAATAACAGAGAATAAGGCTGCAAAGGTTAATATTTAGCACCCTAAAAGTTAAGAATAATTAACACTGATTGTGCATTAACAAATCATAATAATGAAAACACCAAATAACACAGTCATTATATCGTGTGACTTCATTTATTTTTCTGGTTGCTAATTTTTGTCAAAAGTGACATCTACATTGCAGATGTTTTAAAGCTAGTCCTATTGTTTCCATGGAAACAATCACTGTTCATTTGGTTTCTCTGCATTTTTAAAGCTATTCTTTTTGTTTCCATGGAAACAATCATTGTTCATTGAGTTTCTCTGTATTCTTAAGTGAAATAATGGATGAACAATTGCAGTTCAATTTCTGAACACACACATAGTGCATCATTTGTTATTAACTGCTCATAATGGTCGAAGTGCAGACTGGCTAACTATTTCATTTGTTTGAAAATGGTAGCACACTTCATAGATTGTAATATCCGTGATTATGATGGAAAAATTATTAAAGAAATCAATTTTATTTTTTTTCTTTTGCAGGAAGGCCTTAGTAGTCACTATTAATGAACCGACTGCCATACACACTTGCTTATAAGACGAATACAAACAACATATACCCTGATCTGACAATGCATAATGCACTGGGTCTATATTGCTTGTTCTACTGATTTCTCCAAACAAACATCATAGATCCAGTATAACAAAGTCCTTGATATAACATGGGTATGACTATAAAGTGTCTCAGTATAACAGTTCCTGATGTGACCTTAAAATGACTCAGTATAACACATTCCCTGATATAACACATGTATGACCTTAAAATGATTCAGTATAACACAGTCCCTAATATAACACAGTTATGATTATAAAGTGTTTCAGTATAACAGTCCCTCATATAACACAGGTATGACTATAAAATGACTCAATATAACACATTCCCTGAGATAACACAGGTATGACCATAATATTAATCAGTATAACACAGTCCCTGATATAACACAGTTATGATTATAAAGTGTTTCAGTATAACACAGTCCCTCATATAATACAGGTATGACTATAAAATGACTCAGTATAACACATTCCCTGATATAACACAGGTATGACCTTAAAATGATTCAGTATAACACAGTCCCTGATATAACACAGTTATGATTATAAAGTGTTTCAGTATAACACAGTCCCTCATATAACACAGGTATGACTATAAAATGACTCAGTGTAACACATTTCCTGAGATAACACAGGTATGAGCTTAAAATGATTCAGTATAACACAGTTATGATTATAAAGTGTTTCAGTATAACACAGTCCCTCATATAACACAGGTATGACTATGGACCCCATTATGGCTACATTCTGTTCTACATCAATTCACTTACCATTGTTTTGCTTTAAATCATCAAATAATTTAGACCCTTTTTTTAATATAAGTCATCTATGATTTGTATTATGTCATTGCTCATGCCCATTCCAGGCCAGCCACAAGAGACGGACATGGCTCTACTGAGAATCTCAAACTCTGCTAGATGTTACAGAACGGCATCATCCAAGTCTCCATTCTGCATCAATAAAATTCAGGCTGCATCTTAACGATTGAACTCAATTAATTATGTACAGCACTGTATGTGCCAAGTCCATAAACTGTCTTGACAAATATTTTCACACTATTCAACTGCTTCAAAAATGTAATAATCTGTGGTGTTTTATTTTTGTTTATGTTCTGTACATTTTCAACAGCAAATAATTGTATAAAACTTAGCTGTTTTTTTGTTAAACCTTCTTGAATTTTTTCTGCTTATGCGTGTGCATCCCCTGCTAATATATCAATTATTAAGGGAATAATTGCTTCATTATATGTTGTATGTTTGATGCTTGCATCCCTGACATTAAATGGGGTACATGTGTATACTGAGTTATATATTCCCACAATATATTCCAATATAAGGTGTGCACACCTATGTCACAAAACACTTTCATAGATCTCTCTGACAGTGTTGTAGTCAGGGAGTACAGTAGAGGGTGATCCCACATGTATCATAGTACACTTTCACCAATCCTCCTGACAGTGTTCTAGTCAGGAAGCACAGTACAGGGTGATCCCACATATATCATAGTACACTTTCACCAATCCTCCTGACAGTGTTCTAGTCAGAAAGCACAGTAGAGGGTGATCCCACATATATCATAGTACACTTTCACCAATCCTCCTGACAGTGTTCTAGTCAGAGAGCACAGTACAGGGTGATCCCACATATATCATAGTACACTTTCCTCCTGACAATATTGAAGGCAGAGAGCACAGCACAGGGTGATCCCACATATATCATAGTACACTTTCCTCCTGACAATATTGAAGGCAGATACCACAGTACAGGGTGATCCCACATATATCATAGTACACTTTCCTCCTGACAATATTGAAGGCAGAGACCACAGTACAGGGTGATCCCACATATATCATAGTACACTTTCCTCCTGACAATATTGAAGGCAGAGAGCACAGTACAGGGTGATCCCACATATATCATAGTACACTTTCACCAATCCTCCTGACAGTGTTCTAGTCAGAGAGCACAGTACAGGGTGATCCCACATATATCATAGTACACTTTCCTCCTGACAATATTGAAGGCAGAGAGCACAGTACAGGGTGATCCCACATATATCATAGTACACTTTCCTCCTGACAATATTGAAGGCAGATACCACAGTACAGGGTGATCCCACATATATCATAGTACACTTTCCTCCTGACAATATTGAAGGCAGAGACCACAGTACAGGGTGATCCCACATATATCATAGCACACTTTCCTCCTGACAATATTGAAGGCGGAGACCACAGTTCAAAGTGAGTCCATATGTAAATGGCAGTTTTTCTAAAGAAAAACAAAATACACGTGGAGTATTACCACACGGCTCAATCCTAGGCCCACTCCTCTTTCCCATTTTCATAAATGATGTGTCACTGTAAATAGGCAACTGTATTTCATCTACTTACTTATGTGCAGCTGATTCCACATTGCCAGTTTTCAAACTGCAAAAGTGAAATCTAGAGGTCTCCAATTTGATTGCATTACTCAGGACAGATTAATGGTCTATGCCAAACAGTATGAAAGCAACACAGACAGACTAAAGTATTAATGATTACTACCAAACAAAATAAGGTCAAAATCTAAGCATAGGTTAATATATTACAAATGCAATATACAACCATACCTAGACTACTGTAATGTTATTTGGGGTAACACTTCTGACAAGAATATTTACAAATTATTCTGCTTGCAAACAAAAGCTTGCAGACTTGTATCAGATAATGCTGAAAACATCCTAGATGCCATGGATGATATTAAAATGTTAACAGTGAGTAAACAAATATTGTTGAGAAAGGTAGGCTAATGCCCAAAGTTTCAACCAATATGGTCCCATTATATCTCAATGAACTATTTCATGCTAGAAGGCAACACTCCCAGTTTAAGATCAACTTCAGGAATTACCTTTCCATCTAAAAATCAAATAAAGAACTCTTTAAGAAAAGCTTTCAGTATTCAGGATCACTAATTTGGAAAAGAATCCCAAAGGAAATTAGAGAAAGTACAAATATAGATACATTTTATTATAATCTAATCTAATGGATGAGTGTGTGTGATTTGGATTTTTAACGTAGCTTTAACAATTTTTCAGTCATATCACAACGATGTCTGCAGTTTGACAGTTTATAGTGATGTCTAGCACTGTTGCATTATGCCGCAGACATGTAGCATGATGTCCCACCCAGTCACATAATCCTGACGCCAGGCCAACCAGTCCTAACACTAACCTCTTAATGTTGAGTGCCAAACGAGGCATCTGTTAGTACCATTTTTTTAAGTCTTTGGTATGACCCACGATCTCCCATATCCGAGGCAGATGCTCTAAACCACTAGGCCACTGAAGCAGTCAATTCAATGGATGAAAAGTGAAACCTGTTTGATTTGTCAAATACATTACAACTTAACGTATAAATTCACTAACATTCGATTTTGTTGTCTCACTACTTTTGTACTGTATATATACAATGTAACTATACAAAATGTACCTATACACAATGTGCCTATACACAATATTCATATACACAATGTACCTATACACAATGTACCTATACACAATGTTCTTATACACAATATACCTATACACAATGTGCCTATACACAATGTATCTACACACAATGTACCTATACACAATGTACATATACACAATGTATTTATACACAATGTACATATACACTGCCTCTGTCAACTAAAATCCAGCTCCTGGCCTTCGCGAGTGGCTTAGATTTGAAGCCCGGCAGACCATGTTTTCTACTAACAGGAGAAGGGGTGAAGGCGGCCCACTGGCGCCTTAAAACCAGTTGCTTCGGGTAGATGGGACTCGTAAACCTTGGATGGTAGCTCATCTAGGAGAAGGAAAACTCCGATTCCAAACCTCTGCTGCCTTGTGGCTATACCCACTCATGGGAAAGGCTAAGGGAGTAAACCCCGACAGAAAATCCGGAGATGGAGTCCCTAAGGCGGTATGACATTGACTTCAACGTCATTCCGGCAACTCCTGCGACGCCGTTGGTGCCAAGCTGTATCGGCATTCGTCGTTCCCTTGGGCACACCAGCTGCGTGGAGAGGGGGGATCTGCTGCATGGGCAACAGCTGATTCTCCATACCACCCTGCCCAGGCTTCATAGCTCCATTGGAGAGGACACTCCAGCGTCGTCGTACGGCGTCGGCACAACACGAGAAGTAGCAGTTTACCGGTTCTAAGTCAAAGCTCGATTGGCGCAGAGCTTGGCGCCAGGGGTTACTTCTGACGGTGGGAGAGATCATCAGGTCTCACTGGACAGCTACCGCCCGCCTCAAGCTGGGCAGCCCCCAGTCAGTAAGGTGCTGCCCGCCATGGCCTGCCTGCTTCACTGGGTGCGTGGAGCTTAGAGAACCATCTCGACAAGTGGGCCACAAAACTCTGCACCAGGAAAGACTAAAAGAAGAAATAAAAAGACTCCAACTCTTCGTTTTGCAACCTGGAACATCAGGACCATGTGTCCTGGATTGACCACTGACCTACAGCAGATCGACGATGCACGGAAGACTGCCGTCATTGACAGAGAACTCTCTCGACTGAACATCGACATTGCCTGCCTCCAGGAGACCCGACTGGCTGACAGCGGCACCATCAGGGAAGCCAATTACACATTCTTTTGGCAGGGGAAGCCCTTGGATGAACCTAGGCAGCATGGTGTAGGCTTTGCCGTCAAGAACACGCTAATCGCCTTCATTGAACCTCCATCATCAGGTACTGAGAGAATCCTTGCCTTCCGGCTGTCAACATCCTTAGGCCCGGTCAACATCTTCAGTGTGTACGCCCCAACCCTCTACTCCACCTACGAGGAGAAAGACAAGTTTTATGAGGCTCTGGATCAGGCAATATCTAGTATCCCCAACAATGAAAGCCTTTATTTACTAGGAGACTTCAATGCAAGAGTGGGAGCTGACCATGAGGCCTGGTCCACCTGTCTCGGCTTTTACGGAAGGGGCAAGATCAACGAGAATGGTCAGCGACTGCTGGAGATGTGCTGCTCCCACAGCCTATGTGTGACAAACACTTTCTTCAAATGCAAGGAGATTCACCAGGTGTCGTGGAGACACCCACGTTCACGCCACTGGCACCAGCTAGACCTCGTCATCACCAGGCGTGCAGAACTGGCCAGTGTCCTCCTTACCCGCAGCTACCACAGTGCCGATTGTGACACGGACCATTCCCTCGTGGCCAGCAAGGTGCGAATATTACCCAAGAAGCTGCACCACGCCAAGAAGAAGGGTCACCCACGTATCAACACCTACTGTGCAAGCAACCCAGAGAAAACACAGCAGTTCATCAGCAAACTGAAGGAAGCCCTCACCAAAGTGACACCTGATGACACCATTGATTCCAAGTGGTCCCATATCCGTGACTCTGTGTACAATTCAGCCATCACAGCTTACGGGAAGAGGGAGCGAAAGAATGTCGACTGGTATGAGGCAAACTGGGAGGAGATGGAGCCCGTGACTGAGGCAAAGAGGAAAGCCCTTCTGGCATACAAGGCTGCACCTAGCCCCAGAACACTACAAGCCCTCAGGATTGCAAGGAATAACGCCCAGAAGACCGCCCGCCGCTGTGCCAACACCTACTGGCTGAACCTTTGCAACAGTATACAGACAGCTGCTGACACCGGGGATACAAGAGGAATGTATGAGGGTATCAAAAAAGCGACAGGCCCCCCCAGCTACAAGACCGCCCCCCTCAAGTCCAAGACGGGTGAAGTCATCACAGACCAGGTGAAACAACTGCAGTGATGGGTTGAGCACTATCTTGAGCTATATGCAACCCAAAACAGTGTCACTGGAACTGCCCTGGACGCCATTCCAGACCTGCCTGTCATGGAGGAGCTAGACACACAGCCCACCCTGGAAGAGCTCGGAAAAGCCATCGATTGCCTTGCCTGTGGGAAGGCTCCTGGAAGCGACGGCATTCCGCCTGAAATCCTCAAGAGCGGAAAACCAGCACTGCTCCAGCCCCTACACACACTCCTCTGCCTTTGCTGGGAACAGGGATACATCCCTCAGGACGCGCGTGATGCCAACATCGTCACTTTGTACAAAAACAAAGGAGACCGTAGCGACTGCAACAACTATCGGGGCATCTCCCTCCTCAGCATCGTCGGAAAGGCCTTCGCCCGTGTTGCCTTGGCACCCTTGCAGATCCTAGCCTCCCGCGTCTACCCAGAATCCCAGTGTGGATTTCGAGCCGGCAGGTCAACTGTAGACATGATCTTCTCACTACGTCAGCTGCAGGAGAAGTGTCGCGAGCAGCGGATGCCCCTCTACATTGCCTTCATAGACCTGACGAAGGCGTTTGACATGGTTAGTCGGAGTGGACTCTTCAGACTCCTGCAGAAGATCGGCTGCCCCCCACATCTGCTTGCTGTCATTATGTTGTTCCACGAGAACATGCACAGCACAGTGTGCTTCAATGGCGCAACATCTCAAGCATTCCCAGTCGTTAGCGGAGTCAAACAAGGCTGTGTCCTTGCACCGACGCTCTTTGCCATCTTCTTCTCCATGCTTCTCCAGTACGCATTCAAGGACTGCAGCGAGGGAGTGTACATCCATACCAGGGCTGACGGCAAGCTGTTCAACATTGCCCGTCTCCGTGCTAAGACTAAAGTCACAGAGGTACTCATCCGTGAATTGCTCTTTGCCGACGATGCAGCCTTGACATCACACACGGAAGATGGACTTCAGCAGCTGGTATGCTGCCTCTCCCATGCATGTAAGGAATTTGGACTGACCATCAGTTTGAAGAAAACAAATGTCATGGCACAGGACAAAGACTCCCCTCCCTCTGTCTCCATCGATGGGTACAATTTGGAAGTTGTCGAGAACTTCACATACCTCGGGTCTAACATCTCCAGCTCACTCTCCATTGATTCTGAGGTGGGCGGCAGGATTGCCAAGGCAGCAGCAGTGATGGCCAGACTTAACCAGAGGGTCTGGAACAACCCCAACCTCACAGAGAAGACCAAACTGCGTGTCTACCAAGCGTGCGTGCTCAGCTCACTTCTCTACAGCAGTGAAACATGGACCACCTATGCAAGACACGAGAGGAAACTCAACAGCTTCCACCTGAGATGTCTGCGGCGCATTCTGCACATCCAGTGGCAGGACAAAGTACCCAACACAGAGGTTCTAGAACGCGCCAACATGAACAGCATGTTCTCCATACTCAGCGAGAGGCGCCTTCGCTGGCTCGGCCATGTCAAGAGAATGGACCCAGGTCGCATTCCCAAGGACCTGTTATATGGGGAGTTAGCAGAAGGTGCACGACCAACTGGACGACCACATCTGCGCTACAAAGATGTTTGCAAGAAGGATATGAAGACAGCAAACATCAATGTCAACGACTGGGAGAGCTGTGCAAACAACCGTTCCAGCTGGCGTCTAGCTGTCAGGCAGGGAGTTCAAAACGCAGAGGAAAAGAGAAGAATAAAGCAAGCTGAAAAGAGAGCTAAAAAGAAGGATAAGCAAAAGCGTACTTTGGAGCTATGCCATCGTCTCTCGTAGACGGACGGATGCCAAGCCATATACACAATGTGCCAATACACAATGTATTTATACACAATGTACCTATACACAATGTGCCAATACACAATGTTCTTATACACAATGTACCTATACACAATGTGCCAATACACAATGTATCTATACACAATGTACCTATACACAATATTCTTATACACAATGTACCTATACACAATGTACCTATACATAATGTGCCTATACACAATGTACCTATACACAATGTGCCTATACACAATGTACCTATACACAATGTACCCATACACAATGTTCTTAAACACAATGTACCTATACACAATGTGCCTATACACAATGTACCTAGCTGAAGCATGTTCATTTAAAATGTTCTGATTATTATGTCCATATCTTACTGCTTTGAGTGTTTAACTATGTACATGTACTTTGATATGCATATAAAATTAGGAGCCACAAGGAGGATTATTTCCATGCAACTAAATGTGTAACCCTCTTTAAATGAAGTTCATGTTTTTGTTATTATTATCATTACAGTACACTTTCACAGATCCTCATAATATTACAGTCTGGGACCCCAATGTAAGAGTGATTCCAGTATATCACAAAACACTTTCATAGATGCCCAGCCATATAACGAGGGACCCCATTCCAATGTGTCACAAAACACTTTCATAGATGCCCAGTCATATAACGAGGGACCCCATTCCAATGTATCACAAAACACTTTCACAGATGCCCAGTCATATAATGAGGGACCCCATTCCAGTGTGTCACAAAACACTTTCACTGATGCCCAATCATATAACGAGGGACCCCATTCCAATATATCACAAAACACTTTCATAGATGCCCAGTCATATAATGAGGGACCCCATTATCAAGCACTCTCATCTACATCTCAGAACACTTTCATAGATTTCCTTTCTCATGGTGAAAGACCCTAATATTTGGTGATCTTATCTATATCACAGTACACTTTCATAGATTCTGTTTGTTAATGATAGGAACCTCTGTATTGATAATGGGGACTAAGGGTAGAAGCAATGTTACCTGTAATACGTACTTGCTACCACAAGAAAAAGCAACAAACGAAACAAAAACTGTCTATAGGTTTATCAAACTATAAAGTGAAAATCAGTAATACAAAAAAGTAGAGTTTTTTGGGGGGTGGGGTGAAGGTGTTAAAGCTAATTTTAATTATGCAATACTTACCTGTCGCTATTGTGTAGCTAACCATGTTTGTGCTGAACCTTGTGTCTGTTCGATGTGAAATACATCCTCCCCCAGATTGGAGAAAATTCAGTATGACCTTTTGCAAACCATTCTATGCCACGTGCTCATGCGCAGAAGATAGATATTATGTGTCATCTTTTTCATAGATGAAGGCATCAGAGTGTGGTGGGAGGAGGGTATTCAGCAATAGTGGCAGGTAAGTATTGCATAATTAAACTTAGTTTTATCCCCCGACCCTCCAAACTACATTTTAATAGCAGCAATTACTTGTAGCTGAATTAGCTGAGTCAGCAGATGCTCTCATCAAACTGATCAAAGCAGAGAAACTGAGTTGTACTGTACTCACCATAGAGAAAGGCAATCCTCTACAGAAGGTAGATGTCTCTCTGAGATACATGTGCCATAATAATGTGCTGTAATAATGAGTCCCAGAGAGAACAAAAACCTGAGATGTGTTGCACTGCTTTACTTCCCTAATTGCTTGGAGCAAACTGCTGATGCAGTGATCAAGTTCACAAATGGGAATGCACAACCTGTGGTAGCAGTGCTTCACCTCCCTAATGGGAGGGTGTAATCTGCTGTTACAGTGCTCCATCTCCCAAAGAAAAAGCATGCAGCCTGATGCTGGCGTGTTCAACCTCCCTAATGGGACAGCCTGTGTGGTAAACCAGAGACAGCCAGTGTAAATAGACAAGCATAATCTCACTTCTTCACCTTGCAGAAGCTAGAGCATGTAGGAACACAGTTTTGAGTGTGAGGTCTTGAAAGGAAGCTTCAATCAATGGATCATGTGGGACATGGGTTAATGACCATAAAACACAAGCAAAATTCCATCTGGGCATAATGAAGCAGGAGACAGGTCTCTGGACCTCACAATACTTAATAAGATCGGCAAGGTGCAAATCTGAACTGATTCCGTGCCCTGATAGAATTTAAGTGTGTTGGAGAGGGCAGCTTGATACCCCTTGAGAGTGGATACTGAACATCTTTTGATCTTAAAAAATGAAAAGAAAGGAAATCAGCAATAAAAGTTATAAAGGGGTAATACTAAGGGGCTGATAATAACAACATGCTCCTACTGCATCAGTCACAGAAGATTCTCCACCTGGCATCATAAACTTTGGATGTAGAAGCTCTCCTGGCCTGAATGATGCAATTGGCAACTCGGCCCAAAATCTTCTGGTGGAGATAGCTATGAGCCAGGCATGAAGGTTGATAATGGATGAGTTGCGGTGGAGGAGGGATCTTCAGTGCTGCAACAGAACATCCTTCCTGTGAGGCAGAGACCTGTGTCTAAGAAATCGCTGAACCATGAACACAGGGGCCACAGGCGAAGCAATGAGGATGATCTAAGCAGCTGACTTTTTGCAGAACTTGTGGTAGCAGTCAGAAAGGTGGGAAGGAATAAGCAAATAGGCAATCCCAATGGAAGATGAATACATCTACTGCCCATGCTCTCTGACCTGGGACAGGAGGCATGTAAAAGGGAATTTTGTTATTGAGCCTGTTGCAAAGAGTTCCACTTGGGTCTTCCTGAGGGAGAACATGGACTCACTCTGTTACTGAGTGGTAAAGAGACCATTCTGTAAGGACGGCTTGGTGTGTTCTGGAAATGAACATGTTCATCTTGCCTGGAATGTGGTGAAATCTGATTGCAAAATTTTCTTAGGCTGTTCAAACGATGAGGTTCCAGACTTCCACACTAGGGAAGTGGCATGTGTGCCTTGATGACATAATAGATGTGTTGTCTGAGGAGGCCATGACACACTGGCCCCTTATTCTGTCAAAGCACCCATGTAATCCTCAAGATACTACTTCCATTTCTAGGGTGTTGAAGTGGAGGGACAATTCGGCCAGAATCAAAGAACTATGGACAATTATGCCCTCTGGCTCTAAATGAGCACCCCCACTGGAATCGGACACATCAGCGAACAAATAGCAGTGTGGATTGGGAAAATGCATGGGAATCCCACCTGGAATCTGTCTCAATTCATCCAGTGGTGGTGAAAATCTGGTCCATGAGGAATTGGGGTTGATAGAGATCTCTACCTTGCAAGAGGGAGCAACTGTAGAGGATCATATGCAGACATCCTAAGGAACCAATTGGCAGTGGAGTTCAAGATTCCGAGTAGGGAAAGATAAGTGTGAGCAGACAACAGGGTTATGTTCGTAGGGTCTATAGGAGAGCCAGGATTCGATCTACCCTATCCAAAGGATCCCAGACCAAGTTTGGTTCATGAGGAAGTTCATCCACACATAAACAAAGTCCTGACATGGAACAAGTTTCAACATCCTAAGGCTGAGTAAGAGACCCAACTGAATTACAATGAACCAAAATTGGAACATATCCTGTTGCTGTTGCTGTAGTAGGGTTTAACGCCATTTTTCAGCACACGATAGGCTATACATGGCGGCCAGTATAATTGGTGGAGGAAGAACCCGGGAAAACCCCGGAAAGAACCACCGACCCACGAGAAGCTACTGGCAAGCTTTCTCACATACCCACATTGGCTGAATCCGAGACTTGAACCCACGCAGACAGAGGTGAGATGGCAGTGATCCGTAACGGAGAGCGCGTTAGACCACTCGGCCACTCGGGGCCCCTGGAACATATCCTGATGAAGGACTAAACATTGATACTGTGAATCAGCCAGTTGTTGCAATGCTGGAGAACTGATGCTCCCAGTATTCAGAGGTAGGCCACTACCACTCCAATGATCTGGGTGAAGAATCTGGGTTCAAAAGAGATTCTGAATGACAGAAACTGAATTTAAAAACTTTGGCAAAAACAAGAGATATTTGCAGTGTGGAGGAAAAATTCAGGATGTGCAAGTGAACATCCTAAAGGTTGATGGAGATGGCCCTATCAAACAGATGAAGAGTATTCCAGATTGAGGAGGTTGTCTCCATGCTGAAGGGTTCCTCCAAGAGAAACTGGTTGAGCAGTGAGAGATGAATATGATTCAAAATTCTCATGTTTCAATAAGACTGGAGAGTAGGAGGGTAGACTGGTCTTCAAGACCCTCCTGACTGCCTCTTTCTGCAAACGGGTGTGCACCGTTTCCCTCAATTTCACCAGACTGGACTGGGGAAAGAAAATGGGGGTCCTGGATAGTGGGGGTCTATAACCCTTGTTACATTGGAGAGGACCCACCCATCATCTGTGATGCTTGACCAAGGCCCAGAGAAGAGACCTAGGTGAGCACCTACTGAGATGTGCATGGCAGTAGAGGTGTTAATTTGATAGAGCTGTCCCCCCTCCCCAGTTTCCTGTGGTAAGAAATAATAATAATAATAATAATAATAATAATAATAATAATAATAAAGACTTTATTTAGAGAAGATAACTCAATTAGTTTCAGAACTAATCTACCCTGAGGCCTTCTATCTGTTATGTACCATATATACAGTATATACAACATGATGTGAAGAGTCTGGCTTGACACTAAATAATTAAGTAATTTTAAAATTCAAAGTATCAAGCCTGGAACACATGCATAGGCATCAGTGAAAACATAAACATATATAAAACTTAAAATATAATCCTGCATTGAAAAATTCAGCTATGAAAATGATGTAAAATTACAGAAAAGCAGGCGTTATTTTTTGTACTAGAACTGTTCAATTTTCTAAAGATTTCATCCATTTAAGACACTGATTGTGAAAAGATGAAATGCTAGGAGCCTGCCTTATGTCACTGGGAATGTTGTTCCATACCAGTGGAACAGTATATTGAAAACTTTTTTAAACAATTCCTTCTTTGGCCTTGGTATAATTAATTTTTTCTTCTTATGGACCTTAAATTTGGAGTACCATCAGCATCTCTTTGGTGAAAGACATTGCTTAGATAGACAGGAATGTCTTTTCTGGATACTTTATACATCAGTTTGGTCTTTCTTAGAAATATTCTTTCATGTATTGTTAAAACCTTTTTATGATTCATTGCATCCTGAAAATTGTCTATACATTGATCTAGAATTAAATGGCAAGCCCTCTTTTTTTGGAGTTTTAAAAGTGTTGTTATGTTTGAATTAGAGGTATTACCCCATATTACATTACAGTAGTCCAGATATGGCTGAATATAACTTTTATAAAAGATGACCCTATACTGAAGAGGAATGCATGTTTTGATTTTCCTCAGTAGCCAAAGATAAGAGTTAACCTTTTTTGAAATATGTTTAATGTGAATAGACCAAGTAAGATTGTTATCCATGAATACACCAAGAATTCTATCTTGAGAGGTCATATTGAGGCTCACGTTGTCAAATAGAACCAGAGTTTGTCGCTGTCTAGCCTTGCTCATTTTTGTTGTGTTGTAACTAGTAGGGCTTTCGTTTTTTTCTGATCATACTGTTTTCCTTGCACCATACTTGAAGTCTGTTGAGAGCATCTTGTAAGTTATTTTCAAGTACTGTTTTGGTTTTACTAATCTCAGACAGTGTAGTATCATCTGCATAGAGGTCAATGGAAGAAATTGAAGTTCCAATCTTAAGAGGTAAATTGTTGATAAATTGAATGAATAACAGAAGCTCAAGGATAGAGCCTTGTGGTACTCCACAATTTATATTTTTACTTTCAGAAAGTTGACCATTTAAAGATACTTCGGTTAAGTAAGAAGTAAACCAGTTTAGGGAGCTTTCACTGCATTGATAGAATTTTAGTTTTTCAAGCAAAATTTCATGGTCTGCAAGATCAAAAGCTTTACGAAAATCAACCATAACAGTGCCTACCATTTCTCCTTGATCTAATGCTTTCAGCCATTTATCGATCAAAGATACAAGTGCAGTTTCTCAGGAGTGATTCTGGCCAAAGCCAGACTGATTATCATGAATAAGATCATAAGTGTTTAAATAGTTGAGAAAAGAATCATGTACATGTTTTTCTAGTAATTTGGAGAGACAAGGAAGGATAGAGATGGGTCTGTAGTTATTTAAATCATCTTTTGTTCCTGCTTTATGCAATGGTATAACCTTGGCAGTTTTCCATGTTTGTGGAAATTTATTAGACCTAATACTTTCATTGCAAATGAAAGCTATACTCTCTACAATTGCAGGTGCAGCTACCTTTAGTAGCCTTGGTCCAATCATATCAAGTCCTGTAGTTTTACAATCATCCATTTTTTAAATATATTTCAACACAAATTCGGGACTCATTTCAGGAATTTCAAACTTTATATTGTTTGGTAGTTGTTTTAGCACAAAAATGTTTGAGTTCCAGATGATCAGATGAAGTTCTGGGTTCTTTAAGTTTTGCAGCAATTTGAACAAAAAAGTTGTTAAAAATATCTGAAATGTCAGTTGGATTATCAGTGTAAATGCCCTCATGATAAAATTTCAGCTTTACTCTTACATTTGCCTGCACCAAACCCTGTAAACACTTTCCAGTTAGCTTTGGGATTATTTTGGTTTTCATCAAGCACCTTTTTGTAGTGCACTTGTTTGACTTCATGTATCATTTTATTAACTTTATTCCTCCAAACTCTATATTCAGTTTGATTTCCTACTGATTTTAGTTGGTCTCTTTGCTTTTGTGCTTCTAAAATTTCTGGGGAGATCCAGCCTGGCTGGTGGTCTTTCTTTATCCTGTGTGTTTTTAATGGGGCAGGTTTGTTCACTATACTGATGAACAGATCTGTCCAAGTATCTAAAACGTCATCAATATCTTCAAAGATTTGGACTGTATTCCGAGATGAAGGGGTGGGCCTGAGAGGTGTCACTGCTACAACTTGTCTTGAACTCATTGGAGTCAATGAGGATACAACTCATTGGAGTCAGTGAGGATACAGAGTGCATTGTCATCATCATAGTCAAAGATGCTTTGAGTTGGAGAGTGGATGGGCATCACTGTGTCCCTTAATGGAGGGGGTATATGAGCACTCTGTGCCATGGTCCAGGTTCATCATGATGTACATAGGAAAGACAAGAACATCTGTCTACCCTATATAATGTATCAGTCTTCTTTAGCCTTCTTCAACTGATGTATCACTGTGTGCATTATAGATGCAGTGTTTTACCTCCATAGCAAATGGGGGCATCATGCTGCCAGGAGCACAATAACCCTAACCCTATCACTGTGTGCGTTATAGATGCAGTGTTTTACCTCCATAGCAAAAGGGGGCATCACGCTGCCAGGAGCACAATATGCAGACCTGCCAACCCTGACGAGTCCGTCTCAGTAAGGCAGTTGATTTTTTTCCGTAAGATTGACCAGTTTTCAGTAAGGTGTAACAGAATATCAATAAGTGCTATTGTGATGCTGGAAAACGTAATTAAAAGTTTGACATATTGATGATAAACATTATGTTCAACCGAAAAGCTTGTAAAATATGTATACTTTATTTACCACTAGTACAGTTGCACAAATTCTAGTTCCAAACCCTATGCAGCTCAATGGCTTGCTGCTATCTCTCAACTTTAAATAATTCTTGGAAATTCTTTTCCATTTCACATGACGACGGCAATCATATTTCCTGCCATGAGACATACTAAAATTGGCACATGATGTCCAATGAGCGTAATTGTGTCCTTTCCATCTTTTTTTCACCAAATTCTAGATACTCCTTTTTTTTTTCTTCTGTTTTGATTATTAACACTTTTCAAAAAGCTTATTTTCCCTTTCATCTTAACAATGCACTGCTTTCTGGATGCCATTAAAAAAAATTCTATAATCATCAATTTGATCATGCAAACGCTTCACATGAACAAATAGGTGCAGTTTCAAACATCTGGGGTGCTGCTGTAAAGTTAGTCTGGTTCCCTGACTAATTTCACTAAATCTAAGATGAAACCTGGATCGAAACAAAACACGGACGAACCAATTATCTGGGTTTTTCGGCACCGATCATTTTCCTGTAATTTTTGTTAGTATGCCATAAGTCCATATTGCAAGGATAATTTTTGTAAGACTTACTATACCACAGGATGGATGTGTGTGTAAAATTTCATGGCAATCCTTCAAGTAGCTGAAAAGAATAATAACAAATTTGTGCTAACAAACAGTTGGATGATGGACCATCCCAATAATCTGGTCTATGACCATAGAACTAACATTAGTCCCTCAAGGGGACTGACAATTGATTGGATGATGTACATATCAAATCAGCGTCATATTCATTCAAAACAAGCTAACTATTGTAAGAAGCTTTCTGGTGAAAATCCCATCCTGATGACTTTTCATTTAGGAGTGGCAATATCATTATTTTCATGATGGTAGCCATGACGGTAGTCATGTCAACCATGATGGTAGCCATGTCAGTCATGATGGCAGCTACGACAGATCGACACTACTTGGAGCTAGTCAATAAGACTTTCCCTTCTGAAAGACCAGTGACAAGATTTTCAAGATGGCTGTCATTTTGGCCAGCTGGATGTGAGTGGAGAATAGATGAAGCCAGAAGTCACTACAAATGACAGAAACACACACACACACTGATGGCCAAACAAACACACATACACACACACACAAACACACAGATAGCCAAACAAACACACATACACACACACACACACACACACACACACAGATAGCCAAACAAACACACATACACAGACACTTTTTCCTGAGGGAGCAGGAGCAGCTGCTTAAGGCAATCAAGTTTGCAAAATATTTACTCCCATGTCAATACTAAAATATTTACTCCCATGTCAATACTAAAATATTTACTCCCATGTTAATACTAAAATATTTACTCCCATGTCATTACTAAATTACTTACTTCCACCACAGTACTAAAATATCTACTCCCATGTCAATACTAAAATATTTACTCCCATCTCAATACTAAAATATTTACTCCCATCTCAATACTAAAATATTTACTCCCATATCAATACTAAAATGTTTACTTCCATCACAATACTAAAATATCTACTCCCATGTCAATACTAAAATATTTACTCCCATGTCATTACTAAAATATTGACTCTCACGTCATTACTAAAATAACCTTACCATTACTAAATTATTTACTACCATATCATTACTAAAATATTTACTCTCATTACAAGTAACACAAAATGCTGAGGCCTTTATCTTTGCCAAGTGAATAAATTAAATTAAAGTAACACAAAATACTGAGGCCTTTCTCTTTGCCAAGTGAATAAATTACAAGTAACACAAAATGCTGAGGTATTTCTCTTTGCCAAGAAAGGAAATTAAATTACAAGTAACACAAAATGTTGAGGCCTTTCTCTTTGCCAGGTAATGAAATTAAATTACAAGTAACACAAAATGCTGAGGTATTTCTCTTTGCCAAGTGAATAAATTAAATTAAAGTAACACAAAATGCTGAGGCCTTTCTCTTTGCCAAGAAAGGAAATTAAATTACAAATAACACAAAATGCTGAGGTCTTTCTCCTTGTCAAGTAAAGAAATTATATTATGAGTAAAAGAAAGGGACAAAATATTAAGACAATTTCAAGTGGTGTTTCTATTGCAAATAATAAAAGATTGTATGCTTGCATGCATAAAATAATGTGGGGGGTAACAGCTGTATAGAATCCTAATCTAGCAACAAAACTTTAAGGTGGTTTGCCAGGAACACTGTACTGTACAAACAAACAACAATGGAGTCAACAAATGACCATTCTGTGTTGAGTAACGACTAAATCAATATCCATGCTATATCATCTTCTACACCAATTCAGATATTTAATACAAATGTACGAGAAATTTCTTTTTAAATTGTAGAAAAAAGTTTTACTTTTGAATATGAAGAATAAAGGATATACGACTGAATTAACATAATAGTTTAAAATGCCAATATGCCTACACAAAGTTTGGATATAGTCTTATTTTCAATGCCAATATGCCGAGACTAAGTTTTGATATAGTCTTATTTTCAATGCCATTATGCCTATACTAAGTTTTGATATAGTCTTAATTTCAAATGCCAATATGTCTATACTAAGTTTTGATATAGTCGTATTTTCAAATGCCAATATGCCAAGACTAAGTTTGGATATCGTCTTATTTTCAAATGCCAATATGTCTATACAAAGTTTTGATATAGTCTTATTTTCAAATGCCAATATGCCGAGACTAAGTTTTGATACAGTCTTATTTTGAATGCCAATATGCATACACTAAGTTTTGATAAAGTCTTATTTTCAATGCCAATATGCCGAGACTAAGTTTGGATATTGTCTTATTTTCAAATGCCAATATGCCAATACTAAGTTTTGATATAGTCTTATTTTCAATGCCAATATGCCGAAACAAAGTTTGGATATAGTCTTATTTTCAAATGCCAATATGCCGAGACTAAGTTTTGATATAGTCTTATTTTGAATGCCAATATGCCGAGACTAAGTTTTGATATAGTCTTTTTTTTAATGCCAATATGCTGAGAATAAGTTTGGATATTGTCTTATTTTCAAATGCCAATATGCCAAGACTAAGTTTTGATATAGTCTTATTTTCAATGCCAATATGCTGAGACTAAGTTTTGATATAGTCTTATTTTCAATGCCAATATGCCGAGACTAAGTTTGGATATTGTCTTATTTTCAAATGCCAATATGCCAAGACTAAGTTTTGATATAGTCTTATTTTCAATGCCAATATGCTGAGACTAAGTTTTGATATAGTCTTATTTTCAATGCCAATATGCATACACTAAGTTTTGATATAGTCTTATTTTCAATGCCAATATGCCGAGACTAAGTTTGGATATTGTCTTATTTTCAAATGCCAATATGCCAAGACTAAGTTTTGATATAGTCTTATTTTCAATGCCAATATGCTGAGACTAAGTTTTGATATAGTCTTATTTTCAATGCCAATATGCATACACTAAGTTTTGATATAGTCTTATTTTCAATGCCAATATGCATACACTAAGTTTTGATATAGTCTTATTTTCAAATGCCAATATGCCTACACTAAGTTTTGATGTAGTCTTATTTTCAAATACAAATATACCTACACTAAGTTTTGATATCGTCTTATTTTCAAATGCCAATATGCTGAGACTAAGTTTGGATATCGTCCTATTTTCAAATGCCAATAAGCTGAGACTAAGTTTTGATATAGTCTTATTTTCAAATGCAAGTATGACTACACTAAGTTTTGATGTAGTCTAATTTTCAAATGCCAATATAACTACAATAAGTTTTGATATTGTCTTATTTTCAAATGCCAATATGCTCACACTAAGTTATGATATAGTCTTATTTTCAAATGCCAATATGCCGAGACTAAGTTTTGATACAGTCTTATTTTGAATGCCAATATGCATACACTAAGTTTTGATATAGTCTTTTTTTCAATGCCAATATGCCGAGACTAAGTTTGGATATCGTCTTATTTTCAAATGCCAACATGTCTAAACTAAGTTTTGATATAATAGTCACATTTTCAAATGCCAATATGCTGATACTAAGTTTGGATATAGTCTTATTTTCAATGCCAATATGCCGAGACTAAGTTTTGATATAGTCTTATTTTCAATGCCATTATGCCTATACTAAGTTTTGATATAGTCTTAATTTCAAATGCCAATATGTCTATACTAAGTTTTGATATAGTCGTATTTTCAAATGCCAATATGCCAAGACTAAGTTTGGATATCGTCTTATTTTCAAATGCCAATATGTCTATACAAAGTTTTGATATAGTCTTATTTTCAAATGCCAATATGCCGAGACTAAGTTTTGATACAGTCTTATTTTCAATGCCAATATGACTACACTAAGTTTTGACATAGTCTTATTTTCAATGCCAATATGCCGAGACTAAGTTTGGATATTGTCTTATTTTCAAATGCCAATATGCCAATACTAAGTTTTGATATAGTCTTATTTTCAATGCCAATATGCCGAAACAAAGTTTGGATATAGTCTTATTTTCAAATGCCAATATGCCGAGACTAAGTTTTGATATAGTCTTATTTTGAATGCCAATATGCCGAGACTAAGTTTTGATATAGTCTTTTTTTAATGCCAATATGGTGAGAATAAGTTTGGATATTGTCTTATTTTCAAATGCCAATATGCCAAGACTAAGTTTTGATATAGTCTTATTTTCAATGCCAATATGCTGAGACTAAGTTTTGATATAGTCTTATTTTCAATGCCAATATGCCGAGACTAAGTTTGGATATTGTCTTATTTTCAAATGCCAATATGCCAAGACTAAGTTTTGATATAGTCTTATTTTCAATGCCAATATGCTGAGACTAAGTTTTGATATAGTCTTATTTTCAATGCCAATATGCTGAGACTAAGTTTTGATATAGTCTTATTTTCAATGCCAATATGCATACACTAAGTTTTGATATAGTCTTATTTTCAATGCCAATATGCATACACTAAGTTTTGATATAGTCTTATTTTCAAATGCCAATATGCCTACACTAAGTTTTGATGTAGTCTTATTTTCAAATACAAATATACCTACACTAAGTTTTGATATCGTCTTATTTTCAAATGCCAATATGCTGAGACTAAGTTTGGATATCGTCCTATTTTCAAATGCCAATAAGCTGAGACTAAGTTTTGATATAGTCTTATTTTCAAATGCAAGTATGACTACACTAAGTTTTGATGTAGTCTAATTTTCAAATGCCAATATAACTACAATAAGTTTTGATATTGTCTTATTTTCAAATGCCAATATGCTCACACTAAGTTATGATATAGTCTTATTTTCAAATGCCAATACGCCGAGACTAAGTTTTGATACAGTCTTATTTTGAATGCCAATATGCATACACTAAGTTTTGATATAGTCTTTTTTTCAATGCCAATATGCCGAGACTAAGTTTGGATATCGTCTTATTTTCAAATGCCAACATGTCTAAACTAAGTTTTGATATAATAGTCACATTTTCAAATGCCAATATGCTGATACTAAGTTTGGATATATTCATATTTTCAAATGCCAATATGCCAAGACTAAGTTTTGATATAGTCTTATTTTCAAATGCCAATATGCCAAGACTAAGTTTTGATATAGTCTTAATTTGAATGCCAATATGCATACACTAAGTTTTGATATAGTCTTATTTTCAATGCCAATATGCCGAGACTAAGTTTGGATATCGTCTTATTTTCAAATGCCAATATGTCTATACTAAGTTTTGATATAATAGTCGCATTTTCAAATGCCAATATGCCGAGACTAAGTTTGGATATCGTCTTATTTTCAAATGCCAATATGCCTACACTAAGTTTTGATGTACTCTTATTTTCAAATGCCAATATGACAACAAAGTTTTGATGTGGTCTTATTTTCAAATGCCAATATGCCTACACTAAGTTTTGGTATGTCTCAGGATGAAGTTTTGAGTGGCCTTTTATAAAATCATTGTTAAACATTTAAATGGATAATAGGCTGAAATGGATGCAAACTTGGGCTGAATGTTTAAGCCAGTCTTTTGCACTACTCTAAAAGCACTAAATTGGCCGATATAAGTTTGGGCTTGTGTGACTGACCTATATGCCATCACAGTGCTATCACAGTGGACAGCAAATGATACAAAATTGTGATGGGCAGCTCTATAATTTAAAAACTATCACAAATTGTTTATTATGTTATAAAATTAAACTATTTTAGCATTAATATCAATCCATTAGAGAATGTTTGGTTTATGTAATTAAAATCAGTAGAATAATTCTTGTGCATACTGGGTTTATGTAATCCTTCCACCTAGGGTTAACCCAGATGGTGAACCATGTGACCATATATTGTAATATATGAAAGAGCTTATACCAGACTATTTCCACAATGTCAGTGTTCATCCACATCAAAAATCCATTATTATCTATAAAACTGTCTGCAAAGGTTTTTTTAAATGAATACAGTGTACTGGATTTAATATCAGCAACTATAAGAATCATATCTTTTTAAAAGGTTTCATCAGTTTTGGCAAAATATCACTAAAGCCAAATTATGCTGTTCTTTAATGATGTAGAGTAGGTGGTAGGGACAGAATGGTCATTTTTGCTGACTCGGCAAACCTGTATATATGAAGATCAGATCATACTTTGACATTTCCACCCCCTGGGGTGTGGGAGATTTTGTCCAATGTCTCCACTTTGGACTCTGCTTCCCACTTTACTTTCTCATCTACAATCTGGTAATAAAAGATGAACATCATTAATACATCATGTGACAGTCATGTGATCAGGGAATTCTGTTGTAGGTAGGTGCCATTTCAAACTCTGGTCTCTTGTCATGAAACCATCGGAGCATAAAAATAACGTTTTTTAAAATATGATTATCAATTTCATATTTTACTAACATTATTCTGAGGGAAGTTTTAGGAGTTTGAAAGTTTTGAAATTTGACCAAGAGTTTAAATTTTGTACTCAGGCAGTTTCTGACTGGGACTTTGGTCCAGACATCATCAGCACAGAATCTGAACTCAATGATCTCAATGTAATATCTTAACTAAGACTTATGTCCAATTTAGGACAGGTTTTAGAATTGGTTTTTTATTTCTTGCTGTGTCACTCACAAGATGTTAATAATTTAACAAGTGCCAACTGAAATACCATGTAACAACCTCTCCCCCTCCATAATGAGTTCCGGGTGAAATGGCAAATATATTTTCCACTTAAACGAATTCTTGGTGAAATGGCAAATATATTTTCCACTTAAAAGAGTAAGGTAAGGGTTGAGGCATCATGTATCAGCCCACATTAATGAGTACTCAATCATCATGTATGTCACATTAATGAGTACTCAGTCATCATATATGTCACAACTGTCAGGAGCTCCAGCTTAAGTGTCATGTACCCCCCCCAGCACACACTTTAACAAGTACTGTGTGAAGTGTATTGTTCTCTTCTTTCTTAAATGAGTAGTGGGTGAAACATCAAGGATCCCCCCAAACATTAATTAGTATAGTGAAGCATCATGTATCCCCCCCAAACATTAGTTAGTATACAGTAAAGCATCATGTGTACCCCTACTCTAATGAGTACTCAGTGACGCATTATACATACCCCAACCTTAATGAGTACTCAGTGAAACATTAAGTGTCCCTAATTTAATGATTACACAGTGAAGCATCATGTGTGCCTCTACTTTAACGATTACTCAGTGAAGCATCATGTGTACCCCTACTTTAAAGAGTACTCAGTGATGCATCATGTGTGCCCCTATTTTAAAGAGTACTCAGTGGTGCATCATGTGTACCCCAACCTTAATGAGTACTCAGTGAAGCATCATGTGTACCCCAACCTTAATGAATACTCATTGAAGCATCATGTGTGCCCCTACTTCATAGATTACTCAGTGATGCATCATGTGTACCCCAACCTTAATGATTACTCAGTGATGCAGCATGTGTACCCCTACTTTAATGAGTACTGAGTAAAGCATGTGTGCCCCTACTTAAATGATTACTCAGTGAAGCATCATGTGTGCCTCTACTTTAATGAGTAATCAGTGATGCATCATGTGTACCCCAACCTTAATGAGTACACAGTGATGCATCGTGTGTGCCCCTACTTTAATGAGTACTCAGTGATGCATCATGTGTACCCCTACTTTAATGATTAATCAGTGAAGCATCATGTTTGCCCCTACTTTAATGAGTGATCAGTGATGCATCATGTGTACCCCAACCTTAATGAGTACTCAGTGATGCATCATGTGTACGCCAACCTTAATGAGTACTGAATGAAGCAGCATGTGTGCCCCTACTTTAATAAGAACTCAATGATGCATCATGTGTACCCCTACTTTAGTGAATACTCAGTGAAGCATCATGTGTACCCCTATTTTAACAAGTACTCAGTGATTCATCATGTGTGCACCTACTTAAATCATTACTCAGTGAAGCATCATGTGTGCCCCTACTTAAATGATTACTCAGTGAAGCATCATGTGTACCCCTATTTTAACAAGTACTCAGTGATTCATCATGTGTGCACCTACTTAAATCATTACTCAGTGAAGCATCATGTGTACCCCTACTTAAATGATTACTCAGTGAAGCACGATGTGTACCCCAACCTTAATGAGTACTCAGTGAAGCATCATGTGTACCTCAACCTTAATGAGTACTCATTGAAGCATCATGTGTGCCCCTACTTCATAGATTACTCAGTGATGCATCATGTGTACCCCAACCTTAATGATTACTCAGTGATGCAGCATGTGTACCCCTACTTTAATGAGTACTGAGTAAAGCATGTGTGCCCCTACTTAAATGATTACTCAGTTAAGCATCATGTGTGCCTCTACTTTAATGAGTAATCAGTGATGCATCATGTGTACCCCAACCTTAATGAGTACACAGTGATGCATCGTGTGTGCCCCTACTTTAATGAGTACTCAGTGATGCATCATGTGTACCCCTACTTTAATGATTAATCAGTGAAGCATCATGTTTGCCCCTACTTTAATGAGTGATCAGTGATGCATCATGTGTACCCCAACCTTAATGAGTACTCAGTGATGCATCATGTGTACGCCAACCTTAATGAGTACTGAATGAAGCAGCATGTGTGCCCCTACTTTAATAAGAACTCAATGATGCATCATGTGTACCCCTACTTTAGTGAATACTCAGTGAAGCATCATGTGTACCCCTATTTTAACAAGTACTCAGTGATTCATCATGTGTGCACCTACTTAAATCATTACTCAGTGAAGCATCATGTGTGCCCCTACTTAAATGATTACTCAGTGAAGCATCATGTGTACCCCTATTTTAACAAGTACTCAGTGATTCATCATGTGTGCACCTACTTAAATCATCACTCAGTGAAGCATCATGTGTACCCCTACTTAAATGATTACTCAGTGAAGCACGATGTGTACCCCAACCTTAATGAGTACTCAGTGATGCATCATGTGTACGCCAACCTTAATGAGTACTGAATGAAGCAGCATGTGTGCCCCTACTTTAATAAGAACTCAATGATGCATCATGTGTACCCCAACCTTAATGATTACTCAGTGAAGCATCATGTGTAACCCTACTTTAACAAGTACTCAGTGATGCATCATGTGTACCCCAACCTTAATGAGTACTCAGTGAAGCATCATGTGTACCCCTACTTTAGTGAATACTCAGTGAAGCATCATGTGTACCCCTATTTTAACAAGTACTCAGTGATTCATCATGTGTGCACCTACTTAAATCATTACTCAGTGAAGCATCATGTGTACCCCTACTTAAATGATTACTCAGTGAAGCACCATGTGTACCCCAACCTTAATGAGTACTCAGTGAAGCATCATGTGTACCCCTACTTTAACAAGTACTCAGTGATGCATCATGTGTACCCCCACCTTAATGAGTACTGAGTGAAGCATCATGTGTGCCCCTACTTGAATGATTACTCAGTGATGCATCATGTGTACCCCAACCTTAATGAGTTCTAGCTGAATTGACCTGCATCCCCACATCCTGCAATCTTCCTTATTCTTGAACTGGGCTTTTTGATAATTAGTCGTTACTTTATAAAACTAGAACAGAAAGTGTTAAATGGCTATCCTTCAGATTTTTTAGCATGTGTATCAATAACAAACTTGGATGAATGACTGGTATAAGCTAACCCAAAAATTCTTCTGGTGTATGACCATTAGAGCTAAAAATCTTAAGATAAAATTTCAACATGTACAAATGTCATGAAACCTTTACAACAGAGTTGATACCCAGGTAGCAAGAACTGATATTAATTAATTAACTGTGAACTGAGATTAATTAATTAACTGTGCATTAATGTAGTTGCTTTCATGGTAGATCAATTCTTGTGTTCTTCATGGTTGCCACAATGCATAAATTCATAGACCCAACAAAAGATGGTCTTTCTGTGAATACAACAGGAGCCCTTTCCCAATCAACATACCCAACAAAAGATTGTCTCTGTGGATTCAACAGCTCCTCCCATTCAAAAGACCCAACAAAATAGCACTCTTTTGGGGATACAATAGGAGTTCTTACCCCATCCACAGACCCAACAACAGATGGCCCCTCTCTAGATAAAATAGGTGTTGTTCTCCTATTTTAAAATGCAACAGTGATGGTCCTTCTGTGGATACAGCTAGAGCCTTTCTACCATCCTCATACCCAAACAAAAGATAGTCCCCTCTCCGGATACAATAGCACTTCCACATAGCCAACAAAATATGCCTCTTTAGTGGACACAGTTGGAGTCCTTCCCTTATCCACATACCAACAACAGATGGTTCCTCTGTGGATACAACAGGAGCCCTTCTCCTATCCACCAGTTCAAATAACAGTGCAAATTGCATTGTTTGGAACAGACACAAAACTGGATCATCATGACGGGTAAAAAAGTGAAGTACATGTAAAGGAATGCGAATAAAAATTTACATGTATACTTGCCTAGCCATCTGTATCCAATGGAATCATCACCATGAACAACATCCATGCTGGGTACATGTAATTAAATTGAAGTAACCCTAACCTTAACAACATCCATACTGGGTATGTGTACTTCAAATAAATTAACCCTAACCTTAACAACATCCATGCTGGGTACATGCAATTTAATTAACCTAACCCTAACTGTAACAACATCCATGCTGGGTATAGTTAATGACCTTATTTAAAAAGGGTAACACAATTAGCTAAAAACTAATCTACCTTGAGGCCCTGATACAAAGGAATTTATTTATTTAAGCTGCATCTCTGAAGCCACTGGATATATTGGGTTTGGAAGAAGGAAATAGAGTGGGCATTTCTAATCTCAACTGGAATACTATTCCAGAGCAGAGTTCCAGAGTATTGGAAACTTTTTTTAAATAACTCCTTATTTGGTTTGGGAATTTTATACTGTTTGGTAGACATGGATCGCAGGTGGGGAGTATTAACAGGTAGCCTATACTGGAATAGTGATTGTAAATATTCAGGAGCAATATTATGAGATATCCTGTACATTAATTTGGCTTTTCTCAAACAGATTCGGTCTTTAATAGGTAATATTTTTAACCTACCAGCTAAATTTTCCTTGCTTTCTTTCTGGATTGATATTAGCCCAAATGCTCTTTTTTGAAGATGTTCCAGCTTTGCTATGTTTTTATCATTTGAATTACCCCATACTGTACTACAGTAGTCTAAATAGGGTTGTATGTAACTGTTATAAAATAGTTTTCTGTGCCTTTCAGCGAGAAAATGTCTTATTCTACTGAGAAGCCATAAACTTGAATTGACTTTTTTACTGACATGTTTGATATGTTCAGTCCATGATAGGTTATTATCTACCTGAACACCAAGTAGTCCATCATGACAGACCATTTGAAAATTTTTATCCTTCCATGTCAGATATAGTTCATCACTATCAAGAGTTGTCCTTCTATGCCGTGTTGATATAAGTAATATTTTAGTTTTACCAGTATTTACCACCATGCCATTGCATGTGCACCAGTTTTCAAATTTGTTTCGGTCATTCTGTAAAGAAATTTCGAGTTCATACTTTGTGTTTTGGATGTTTGACAATGTTGTGTCATCTGCATAGAGATCTGTTGATGATACTGAGTCTCTTAGTAAAAGTGGTAGGTCATTAATAAATAAAATGAATAGTAATGGACCTAGAATTGAGCCTTGTGGTACTCCATATCTAACTGTTCCAGGTTCATACAGAACATTATTTATGTAAACATGTTGTGTTCTCTCACTTAAGTAAGAAGTAAACCATCTAATTGTTCTTTCATCACACTGGTAGATTTTCAGTTTCTTCAAAAGGATTTCATGATCCACCATGTCAAAATCTTTCCTGAAATCTACAAATACAGATCCTATTATTCTACCTTGGTCAAGTACTTGAAGCCGTTTATCAGTTAGGGAGATCAAGACAGTCTCACAGGAATGTTTCTGTCTAAAGCCTGATTGATTAGGGTGTAACAGCAAGTATTTGGTTAAATATGCCATGAATGAGTCATGGACATGTTTTTCAATTAATTTTGACAAGTTTGGTAGTATTGAGATTGGTCGGTAGTAACTAGATTTGTGAATAAAAGTTACTTTTGCAGTTTTGCATATTTTGGGGACAGATGAGGTTGCAATACTTAAATTAATTATGAATGTTATACTATCTACAATAGCAGAGGCAGAAGATTTAATGAGTCGTGGACCAGTCTGATCAAGTCCTGTAGCTTTCTTGGTATCAAGCTCACTGAGACATTTTTTAACAAAGTTTTTTGATACTGGTATGTATACTTTAAATAAATTAACCCTAACCTTAACAACATCCATGCTGGGTATATATAATTTAATTAACCTAACAATAACCTTAACAACATCCATGCTGGGTACATACAATTTAATTAACCTAACCCTAACTTTAACAACATCCATGCTGGGTATGTATACTTGAAATAAATTAACCCTAACCTTAACAACATATATGCTGGGTACATACAATTTAATTAACCTAACCCTAACTTTAACAACATCCATGCTGGGTATGTATACTTGAAATAAATTAACCCTAACCTTAACAACATACATGCTGGATACAAATAATTTAACCTAACTTTAAAAACATCAACACATGTCATTTAATTTAAGTCATTCCTAAAAAGTAAAAGAACATGTACAAAGTTTATCAAACTTTTGTTTAAGGGTTTATCTTTGTTGGTACAAGTGCAACTTAATGCAGAAAAACAGCCCAGATGTCAAACAGAAGCATAAATACAGCAGATTGGACAGTCAAAGGTCCATATAAGTGTGTCAAGAACCTGTCTATAATGGACAGTCAAAGGGCTACAGAAATTTGTCCAGACCCTGTATATAAAGGACATTCAAAAGGAACCACATGTATCCTGAACCTGTCTATATAGCGCAGTCAAAATGACCAAACAAATGTATCCAGAACCTGACTTGACAGGACTGTCAAAGGGCCACACAAATGTATACTTTATGTACACATCATTTATAAAGAGGCTGAAAGAAAGAGAAATGGGACTAGAATGTATTTTCCTCAAAGAGTTGTGCCTTTCATATTGACTGCAAAACCATGACCATTAAAGAGAGAAACAGATTCTCCAGCTCTGTACAACGGCATATGATACATATATCCTGTATGGTATGATACATACATATATCACTGTATGGTAAGATACATACATATATCACTGTATGGTAAGATACATATAAGTTGTTGTTGTGTTTAACGCCATTTTTCAGCACATGATAGGCTATGCATGTCGACCAGTATTAATGGTGGAGGAAGAACCCGGGAAAATCCCAGGAAGAACCACCGACCCACGAGAAGTTACTGGCAAGCTTTCTCACATACCCACATTGGCCGAATCCTAGACTCGAACCCATGGAGTCAGAGGTGAGATGACAGTGATCTGTAACAGAGAGTGCTTTAGACCACTCGGGGCCCCACATACATATACCACTGTATGGTATGATACATACATAAATCACTGTATGGTATGATATATACATATATCACTTTATGGTATGATACATACATATATCACTGTACGGTACGATACATACATATAACACTATGATATGATACATATATCACTGTATTATATGATACATACATCTATCACTGTATGGTATGATACATACATATATATATATATATATATATATATATATATATATATATATATATATATATATATATATATATATATATCACTGTATGGTATGATACATACATATATCACTATATAGTATGATACATACATATATCACTGCATGGTATGATATATACATATATCATTGCATGGTGTAATACATACATATATCACTGAATGATATGATACATACATATATTACTACATGGTATGATACATACATATATCACTGCATGGCATGACACATACATATATCACTATGGTATAATACATATATCACTGTATATGATACATACATATATCACCGTATGATATGATACATACATATATCACTGTATGGCATGATGCATACATATATCAGTGTATGGTAAGATACATACATATAACACTATGATATGATACATACATATATCACTGTATGATATCATACATACATATATCACTGTATGATATGATACATACATATATCACTGTATGGTATCATCCACACATATATCACTGTATGATATAATGCATACATATATCACTGTATGATATGATACATATAACACTATGATATGATACATACATATATCAATGTATGGTATGATACATACATATATCAGTGTATAGTATGATACATATATCACTGTATGATATGATACATACATATATCACTGTATGATATGATACATACATATATCACTGTATGATATGATACATACATATATCACTGTATGATATGATACATACATCTATCACTGTATGATATGATACATACATCTATCACTGTATGATATGATACATACATATATCACTGTATGGTATCATACATACATATATCAGTGTATGGTATAATGCATACATATATCATTGTATGGTATGATACATACATATAACACTATGGTATGATACATACATATATCAGTGTATGGTATGATACATACATATATCACTGTATGATATGATACATATAACACTATGATATGATACATACATATATCACTGGATGGTATGATACATACATATATCACTGTATGATATGATACATACATATAACACAATTATATGATACATACATATATCAGTGTATGGTATGATACATACATATGTCAGTGTATGGTATGATACATACAGATATATCTGTATGATATGATACATACACATATCACTATGATATGATACATATAACACTATGATATGATACATACACATATCACTGTATGATATGATACAAATATAATTGTATGATATGATACATACATATATCACTGTATGATATGATACATATATCGCTGTATGATATGATACATACATATATCATTGTATGATATGATACATACATATATCACTGTATGATATGATACATACATTTATCACTGTATGATATGATACATACATTTATCATTGTATGGTAATTATGATAAGCAATAAATCATTTGGGTGTAGATCATTATCTTCCATGAACATGTGACTTTCAAACAAATGCAATTTTTTTAAAAATAACTGTTAACCATATCTTCTTGAGTTTAAAATTCTCTCTCTCAAATACAAACAAGGACTGACAAATAAAACATGTAATGTTGCTTTTGAAGTTTATTAATTTAAATTTAGATGCTGTCTCAATATTAAATTTTGCAAAACAAAAGGAGAACAATGTTGAAAACATGTGCTGACTGTAGCAATACTATATAAAGGGAAATAACTGTGTATAATCCAACAGTGAAGAAACAATACATTGTTGGAATAGGAAAGAGTTGCATACATGTATCTGTTTCTAGAAATGCACAAACTTCCTAAATTGCATGTAAAAAAAATTAGACAAGAAACAAGTGAAAACTTTGTAATCATAAGAGTCACAATTTGTTTGGTTATTTTTAACACACTGGATTGTATCATGATTGGGAAATGGGATTATGTATGATTACTTGAGAAATTAGAAATAATGGTCACATAATTGGACCAAATGTTTCAGACCTTGTTCTATAACCAAATACACAGATGACAGGCTTAAATCTAATGAAAACATATCAACTCCTTAGTAAATATTATTCAGATATATACAGACAAATGAATACATGTAATTGTAACTATTATATTTAAAATTAAATCCATATACCATACCATGTTTCTGTATAACATAACTACCTGCTAACTCCAAAATGTTTCTCATGCAGCCATAAAAGCATGGAATTAAGAAAAATATTTCCTGAAATTCAATGCAGCAGAAACAAAGTAGTAATAGTAGTAGTTGTAGAAGTAGTTCTTTAAACAAAACAATCCCATAAAACCAAAATTTGACTAAGGAGTCGGAGGAAGAAGACTGAAGAAGCAGAAGAGGTGCAGAACAAGGAGAGAGCACATAGAAAAGGTTCATAAAATCCCAGAGCCAAAAAATTAAATTAGACCAAGAAATCCCCAGAAACCTACAACATAGACGAGGATGACTCACAAAAGGCTGATAAACTATCAGTGTGCCAAACCAGAAAGACAGCTGAGGATTACATCAAAGCTGTTAGATCAATTTAGAAAATATATGAGGCACACATAACAGGATTTGTCAAGTCACTACGTGTTGTCCAGCTCATCTCTCATGAAATGAAAAGATTCCAGATTTGATATAGAAGTCAAGTACACAGAAAGCTGCTACACTGTCATAATGTGTGTCAATCAGTGTCTAACACAGACCCATATCTAACATTCCAACTGTGACTGACATAGACCCAGACGTACCATTACCTAATTTATTAGCAGATCAGTTCAAGCAAGAGCAAATCTGATTATTTCATCTGATTAAGCACTAGGTATTTTTGCAGCGAAATTCAGTGTAGCACAATTCCTCTCGTTTGACACTTCAGTTTACTTGAAAAACAGCATGTTTTGGCAAGATATCAGTGAACAAATTGACTGGTTATTTACAAACTGACTGGTTATTTACAAATTGACTGGTTATTTACAAACTGACTGGTCATGTACAAACTGACTGGTTATTTACAAACTGGTTGTTTACAAACTGGTTATTTACAAATAGACAATTTATTTACAAAATTGACTGATTATTTAAAAATTGACTGGTTATTTACAAACTGACTGGTATTTTACAAACTTGACTGGTTATTTACAAATTGACTGGTATTTTACAACTGCAACTTTAAAATATGAATATTTATTGATCATTTGTCAAATGGCAGCAGCTGATGATCAGATCACATAGTTTTATCCAAATTCCAGCATTATTCTCCATGCTTTGAATCACAAGTACAAATAACAACATAGTCTGATCTGTCAGTTTATTATGTGATGCTAGTCACTGACTGGTCTCCACAGTAACAAAATCTCAGGACAAAAACTGAACTCAAGACTCAAAACAAATAATCCAGCTTAAAAGTTGTTTAATCTCATTGAAATCTTGCATGTATGAAGAAATACAAACAACTGCTTCAAGCCAAAATTCTCATGATTCTAATGGCTCTTGGGTTAGGGTTCATGCCAAATGTTTCATGACTCAAACTGGGTAAGAGTTCATGCCACAATATTCAGGTTTATAACTGCTCTTGGAACAAAGTTATAAAAGATAAAATATTCAAGTTTGGAGTCTGAGTTCAAATGCTGTGCCTGGCTTGGTAACTATGAGGACTGGTTTACAATCTTGGCCGTTTTTGGTGTCAATTATACACGATTAAAAATGGCATGTGTAGCAAACGTCTGGTGCTGAAATACACATCACTCAGAGAAGAAAAAATCAGCTTGTAATTTACATACTGTTACTTTTCCCCCACCAGGGGTATAGTGTAGATTTTCTAGAGAACCAACTCTTGGAGTAGCATTCCATTGCACTGGGTGAAAAGTGACCTGTGAAGCATGTATAAAACTAAAGATAAATGTCTTCTATTTTATTTTCTGAATGTTTGAATACCATTTATGTATCTCCCATGACATCCCAAGCCATAGCTTGATCATAAGCATATAACACATCTTCAAAACAAGAGTCCCTAGATGGGAATGATACTCTACTGACATCCCATGACAAGCCATGGCTTGATTATGGGCCTATGACACGTGTATCTTCACACAAGACTCCTTGTTCTACTGAAATACCATTTATAAACTGCATATAATAAAACCATGGCTTGATGATAAGTCTTGTACAAACATTTTATTTTAGAAAAACTAACCAATGACAAGGTCATGAGGTTCACAAGGCAGCCTGGCCTTGGTGTCAGGATAGGCTTGTCATTGGAGAATACTATAATAATAATTAATAATAATAATAATAATAATAATAATAATAATAATAATAAAAATAGTAATAATAAAGATAATAATAATAATAAAAATAATAATAATAATAAAAATAATAATAATGGTAATAAGAATGTTTCATCTTGAGCAAAACTTCTTTGTTATTGAAAGCCATCAGAAAAACAAGTTTATGGCAGTTTTAGTTAAATATAAACTGTACCAAGGGAGCAATTTAAAAAAAAAAAACAACCATGAGTACCCTGATTGTCCAAGGAGTTTAACTTAGTATGATGTATAATTCTATACAGTAATACCTCGAACATTCGCGAGGTTACGTTCCAGAACCAGTCGCGGATCAGGAGGAATTGCGGATGTTTGGTATGAGTCACTAAAAATGCTAATAAATGCCTATTTCTAGGGTTTAAACCTTAAATATGACCCAAATCATGCTCCCAACGCACTTTAATTTCATTTAAAAGTTAGCTTAATACATTACCCTTAAAAAGAGAAATAAATGGCTGACATAAAAGTAGAGTACAGTATCGCCTAATGGGTATTTGCCACACTAGTGCATTTACAGTACAGTACATGTATAATATTACCCCTATACTAATTCACTGGCTGCCGTTTTCTTTTGCACTCACAGTAAGGTAAAACCAAGTAACGAATGGGACTGTAAATTTAATGACTGTGTCACAGAAGTCATATAACGAAGGTACAATTCAATAAAATAAAGAAAACATGTACGTAGAGGGTACCAATGAAAATTTCACGAATCCGTGAATTCACGAATCCAGAAACGCGAATGCACGAGGTATTACTGTATTGAATCTAAGGATTACTACTCCACACAGAGTGATTTCCCTTGGTTACAAGAATGTTTTTCTGGAGCAGTCTTTTGTAAGGTATCTTCAACCATTAAGCAGGAATTACATTTCATCCATGAATTTTACTTCATCTATGTACATACATTTGACATTTATCAAGATAAGCAATCTTATGAAAATTGTAAAGATAAGTATTTGCTGAAAAATTAAACTGCTGTATTGCAAAAATATGCTATGCATAAATATTATTGCAAATGATCTAATTACATTTTATTTTGCAAGTTAAATTAATGTTTCATGTGGGAAACAATATGATGTCAGGGTGAAACCTTCCCCATATTCACCACAATTTCTCAGAAAGTTTGCTGTGTTTTTTTTAAAAAAGGATACAGGTGTGTGTATGTGATTTGGATTTGAACGTAATTTTTAATTTTTTTCAGTCAAATCACTATCATGTCTGCAGTGTGGCAGTTTATAGTGATGTCTAGCACTGGGGCATCATACCATAGACATGTAGCATCATGTTCTGCCCAGTCACATTACCCTGACACCAGTCATAACACTAACTTCTTAATGCTGAGCATCTAGCATTGCAGCTGTTAGTACCATTTTTATGTCTTTGGTATGACTCGGCCAGGGTTTGAACCTGTGACCTATCAGATCCGAGGTGGATGCTCAAACCAATTAGGCCACCAAAGTTTTCTACTGCCTGCCCTGGGAAAACATTTTCCATCTTTTGGATCAAGCCTCCATAACAAAGTTGTATCACAGAATGGCAATTTTGGGTATATTTGACAACTGAACTAAACTTGCTGCTACAGACCAGTTTATTTGACAGATAAAATTTTAAATCATGCCACTCTCTAAGGAAACAAGTTTCTATCATACTTTACATACAATGGAATGGCTGCTTCTACAATACTTTAACATACAAGGGAATGGCTGCTTCTACAATACTTTACATACAAAGGGAACAGCTGCTTCAACAATATTTTAACATACAAGGGAATGGCTGTTTCTACAAGACTTTAACGTACAAGGGAATGGGTGTTTCTACAATACTTTACATACAAGAGAATGGGTGCTTCTACAATATTTTAACAAACAGGGGAATGGGTGCTTTTACAATACTTTACATACAAGGGAATGGACATTTCTACAATACTTTACAGACAAGAGAATGGCTGCTTTTATAATACTTTAACATACAAGGGAATGGCTGTTTCTACTATACTTTAACATACAAGGTAATGGCTGTTTCTACAATACTTTAACATACAAGGAAATGGGTACTTCTACAATACTTTAACATACAAGAGAATGGGTGCTTCTACAATATTTTAACAAACAGGGGAATGGGTGCTTCTACAATACTTTACATACAAGGGAATGGTGTTTCTACAATACTTTAACAAACAAGGGAATGGGTGCTTCTACAATACTTGAACATACAAGGGAATGGCTGTTGCTAGATTACTTTAACGTACGAGGGAATGGGCGTTTCTACAATACTTTACAGACAAGAGAATGGCTGCTTCTACTATACTTTAACATATGAGGGAATGGTTGTATCTACTTTACTTTAACATACAAGGGAATGGCTGTTTCTACTATTCTTTAGCATACAAAGGAATGGCTGTTTCTACTATACTTTAACATACAAGGGAATGACCCTTAGAATGATGTCAGTGATCTCAGGGAAGGTAATCATAATGTTTATTGGGCTCTGGTGGCCTAAGTGGCTAGATCGTCCCTTTCTGATAATAATAATAATGCTTTATTTATAGAGGGTGACTCATTAGGCAAGGACTATTCTCCCTTGAGGCCCTCTTAAGGAGATTATAACAATGCACATTATATCAAGATAGCAGAAGGATGCGGGAGTTTGCAGGTTCCAACCATGGCCAAGTCATACCACAGACTTATGAATAGGGTACTAGCAGGTGCCTCGCTTAGCACTCAGTGTTAAGAGGTTAGAGACAGGACTGGTTGGCTTGGTGTCAGTATAATGAGATGGATGGGACATGATGCCACGTGTCAGTGGCATGATGCCCAAGTGCCAGACATGACAATAAACTGTAACAATGAAGACATCATAGCGATATGACTCTAATTGTTAAAGTTGTGCTAAAAATCAAAAAAAACACACATACACATAATGCTTATCATGTCACATGACACCATTTTATGTAGGAAAATAAAAGTGTAATCTTGTTTCTCATTTAAAAGTTATTTATACAGTGGAACCCCGCTATAACGCGATGATCGGGGTCCATAAAATCGGATCGCGTTAAAAGCGGGGTCGCGTTAATGCGGGGTTTTACAATATTTAACTTTTTTTCCGAGAACATATACGTGTATACATGTACAATGATCAAAAGTCGGCTTATCGTCAGATGAATATTAACTGGAATGCATTAATTAAGATATATTCAAAATAATTGATGGCTAATATATTTATAGGTTATTACTGTGCATTAAAAACATTTACTAATTTTTATTTGTTTGAACGATAATACAGATTGACCGATAATACCAGACTATCGCTATATCATGAAAAGTGTATCAACACCGTATGCTACCGTGCCGTCGTGGCATGCAGTTCATCCATAATGGTTGTAATTTCATTGAAAATCGTACAGATTTAAAATATTCAATAATTTTGTAATAGTCTGAATTCGTCATGTAAAATATAGGATGAACAAAATATTGAAACCATTTACTTGCCGTCTGATATCGTACGGTCATTGCATGCAGCTATTCCCGGGTCTACATACGGTGTCTGTACAAATTTCATACCGCTAAAATTTTATCATATGCGACAACTGCAAGAATAATTAACAATCAATGCATGATTTCAGCGTGCAAATAACTTTTATTTCAGATTTTGTGAACATCAAAAGAAACATGTGAAAACTGCTAAATTAATCGTTGCGCAAAGTGCAAAGTCAGTGTGGTTCCAAATTTAAATTTCATCATTTCTTGAAAAATATATCCAATGACGTTTGCTTCTTTGCCGCGAACTGTTGGGTTCTAGCAAAGTCAAGAATGTTTAAATACGGAAATTATGCCTTGGTCAAGTGGCTGGATTTCTGACGTAGTGTTTTTCGGGAGGTACGAAACTTTGATCTTGCCATCACTGCTGACAAGATTTTCCGCTGGGGGGTGGGCAGGGCAATTATCCAGCAGGAGGAGAGCTTTTTCCTCCAGCTTGAGTTTTCGTAAATGAGCCCGAACATCTGGAACGAATGTTTTGTGAAACCAGTCGTCAAATATGGAGCTATTCATCCAAGCATTCTTGCTGTTAGTGTACTGAAATGGAAGTGCCTTCATATTTACATGATGAAAACATCTGGGAGCTTTCGATTTTCCAATCATCAGAGGTCTGACTTTGTGGCTGCCAGACTTGTTAACACAAAATAAGAGAGTCACTCTGTCCTTCCTCTTCTTGAAACCTTCTCGTTTGTGACTGTCAGTCTTGGTTGCAAGGGTGCGATCGGGTAACATTTTATAACATAAACCAGTCTCATCGCAGTTGTAAACTTGGTCCGCTGTGTAGCAACCGTCCTCCAGCAACTTTTTAAGCCCAATCGGGTAGGAATTGGCAGCCTCTTTGTCAGCGGAGCAGATTTCCCCAGACACAATAACTTGGCTGATAGCGTGCCTTTTCTTGAATCTGTCTAGCCAGCCATTACTCGCCTTAAATTTGGAATCATCTCCATTGATACGGCGATCAAATTTCTCTGCTTGGGCTTTCAGAATTGGGCCAGAAATTGGAACACCTTCTGAGCGAGCTTGTACAAACCATTGGTACAAAGCTGAATCTAGGACATTGTCATTAGCTAACTTAACCCTTTTACGCTGTAAACCAGTTTCCTCTTCAAGAATGTTGGGTAGACTACGCAGCTTTCCTTCATCTGTTTTCCACCCTCGCAAAGTGGACTCGCTGATTCCTAGATCTCTGGCAAGCTGAGTTTGTTGTTTGCCCTTCTTTAGTTGATCTAGGGCATACAGTTTCTCTTTAGCAGAAAACGACTTGCGTTTTTGAACTTGCTTTTCCATAACAGTAAAATATTTTTTTATATAAGCAAACAACGTACTCAGATAAAGCTTGATAACTAAGTAATGAAGGCCTGCAATGGTGACGAATCACTTTTTATATAAAACAAAATTAAGCTGAACGGATGTACAATTTCATACCCTTTTAATTTACAGATAATAAAGTGGATATTATTTACTTTCAACTGTTTGTTGTTTGATCACACCGCCAAGCACAGCATACATGTTGGCGGCTTTCGTCCTTTGATGTTTATTAAATTGTGCGACTCTTGTATCAACCACAGCTTTGTCTGCTGCTTGGCTGTGATTGCAGTTAAATAAGAAGCCCATGTCGGCTATTGTTTGAGCAACGACTGTATACAGATTTCATGGAAGACAATCACAAAGACGATTTACTGGCTTTACTCATGGATCCGTAATAAGTAACACTTCTGATAATGTTTACTTCGGCTTAACAATTCAAAAACCTAATGAAACCAGTTTTCTCTTCTAGAGTAGAATACGGAGCTTCACCACAACCTGTTCAAATTGATAAATTTCAGAAGCCAAGCGTTGTACACACTATTTCTCGTACGTTATATATATCGTATTATTTTAGAATTCATACACGATCACTTCTCCAAAATCACTTAAAGAACCTGGATAAATTGTTAAGTTCCGATCGTTTATTATTAAAAGTCATACGCGAATTCTTCCACCAAATTATAATAAACGTTTTACACACTATTTCTCGTACGTTAAACAAATATTTTCACAGTCCGATAAAAATACAAGTAAATGAATTTCAAATTTCAGGAACCATGCCACGATCATATTATTTTAAAAGTCACAACTAATCTCATGCCCAAAATGAAGTTAATTTCTTGTTTTGTTTTTTTTACTTTTCTCCAAATTTTTTTTCTCCATGTGTGAATGAATATACGAAATTTCGGGAGCCATGCTACGACCGCGTTATATCCGAATTCGCGTTATGGCGGGGTGCGTTATAGTGGGGTTCCACTGTACCTCTCATTAGTTAAACTGAAATTCAAACTTTTTCATCTGTTGTAAGAGAAGCATGAAGACGAAAGTTAAAAAACTTCTGTTCATCTCAAAAGCTGGTAATCGACAAATGCTTTGATTAGTAATCAGTACTTAATAAAAGCTAGTAAAGAACAGTTATTGACTGGCAAATACTATGATCTGTAACCATTACTCCATTGCAACTGGGAAAAAACCCCACTGGTAAAAGCAAAATGCTCTGGTCTGTAATTCTATTGCAACTGGTAAAGAAATCACAGCTGGTAATTTGCAAATACTCTGGTCTGTAACCATTACTCTAATGCAACTGGTAAAGCTGGCAGATCTAGGTTAGTAGTTATAGTAACAGTAGTAGATCCAGGTTAGTAGTTGTAGTAACAGTAGTAGATCCAGGTTAGTAGTTGTAGTAACAGTAGTAGATCCAGGTTAGTAGTTGTAGTAACAGTAGCAGATCCAGGTTAGTAGTTGTAGTAACAGTAGTAGATCTAGGTTAGTAGTTGTAGTAAAAGTAGTAGATCCATGTTAGTAGTTATAGTAAAAGTAGTAGATCCAGGTTAGTAGTTGTAGTAACAGTATTAGATCTAGGTTAGTAGTTGTAGTAAAAGTAGTAGATCCATGTTAGTAGTTATAGTAACAGTAGTAGATCCAGGTTAGTAGTTGTAGTAAAAGTAGTAGATCCAGGTTAGTAGTTGTAGTAAAAGTAGTAGATCCAGGTTAGCAGTTATAGTAAAAGTAGTAGATCCAGGTTAGTAGTTGTAGTAATAGTATTAGATCTAGGTTAGTAGTTGTAGTAAAAGTAGTAGTTCCAGGTTAGTAGTTATAGTAAAAGTAGTAGATCCATGTTAGTAGTTGAAGTAACAGTAGTAGATCCAGGTTAGTAGTTGTAGTAACAGTAGTAGATCCAGGTTAGTAGTTATAGTAAAAGTAGTAGATCCAGGTTAGTAGTTGTAGTAACAGTAGTAGATCCAGGTTAGTAGTTGAACATGTAGTAACAGTAGTAAATCCATGTTAGTAGTTTAAGTAACAGTAGTAGATCCAGGTTAGTAGTTTAAGTAAAAGTAGTAGATCCATGTTAGTAGTTTAAGTAACAGTAGTAGATCAATGTTAGTAGTTTAAGTAACAGTAGTAGATCAATGTTAGTAGTTTAAGTAACAGTAGTAGATCCAGGTTAGTAGTTGTAGTAACAGTAGTAGATCCAGGTTAGTAGTTGTAGTAACAGTAGTAGATCCAGGTTAGTAGTTGTAGTAACAGTAGTAGATCCAGGTTAATAGTTGAAGTAACAGTAGCAGACGCTAGTCTTATTCAGTGCTTGTCGCTATTAGTATGTGTTACTTACATTCTAACTGTAAACATTTCTTTCATTCTGCTCGACAATGACGAACAAAAGTGACAATTATTTCTGAAAACTGTTTGCAGTACAGGTAGCTGCAGAATTATAGGACTGGAATAACCAATAAGATTACTAGAGTTATGCCCCCCTGCCTTAGTTTCATAAAATACTGAAGTCAATTAATTTGTCTAAGATCACAGATATATTTCTTTCATGTTGTGTGTTTTCTGTGTGAGCAACAGGAATTCACTGTATCATGCCTAAAGCCACTGTCAGACAAACTGAAGTTAGCCGGTTTCTGCCTCCAGTTAAATAACAGTTTCATGAACAGCAAACAATACACCTACCCCATGTTTATAACTCCCTTGTGTAGTCGCTCATAGGGCATGAATTGACTCAAGATTATTGACCTAGACCTCTGGTTAAGCTATGTGTTTCTGAACTAAAGTTACTGTGCAGAAACCATTATTATTTTTTTGGAGGTAACTTGAAGGTGACCTTTGACTCCAAAATCTAAAGTAGGGTTGTCCAACCATCATCGGGGTGGCAAAACAGAACAAATACTTATGGTCTGCATGAGCAATAACAGTTTAATAATTAAATATGAAAATCCAACAAATCACATGACACTAATAACATTCTTATTTAAGATACGTTAAACATGATCAGAAAGAAAAACAGAAAAATTGAATAAATATTAATTACTATGCGTATTAACAAAAAAACCTGCCTTCATGGCCACAGGCTCCAAAATGTAAAAGACTGGGCCACATGTGGCCTGGGGCAAGGGGTTGCACATTTTTTATCAAAAGGCTGCTTTATTATTCTAAGAATCCTAAGTGCAATCATCCACAAAGTTTGGTCAAAATAATTGTTCTGCAAAACTCATTTATTTTTGAGCCACAATGAACTTGCCCTGAATTTGTGACCCTGACCCCCCCCCATCAATAAGACTCTAAACCCTCAACAAACTTTGGTCAAAGTACATGCTCTGGAACTAAAGGCATTATGCACACAAAAAAAAATAATTAACCTTGGTCAAGGTACATGCCCTAAAACTAAAGGTACATGTATTATGCTATAAATTTTTTTATACTTTGGTCAAGGTACATGCTCTAAAACTAAAGGTACATGTATTATGCTACACATTTTTTTATACTTTGGTCAAGGTACATGCTCTAAAACTAAAGGTACATGTATTATGCTATACATTTTTTTTTACTTTGGTCAAGGTACATGCTCTAAAACTAAAGGTACATGTATTATGCTATAAATTTTTTTATACTTTGGTTAAGGTACATGCTCTAAAACTAAAGGTACATGTATTATGCTATAAATTTTTTTATACTTTGGTTAAGGTACATGCTCTAAAACTAAAGGTACATGTATTATGCTATAATTTTTTTATACTTTGGTCAAGGTACATGCTCTAAAACTAAAGGTACATGTATTATGCTATACATTTTTTTTTATTTTGGTCAAGGTACATGCTCTAAAACTAAAGGCATTATGGTAAAAAAAATCCCATCTTTTGCTTATTTTAGTGAGTGATCTTGAAAATGTGACCTTCATGACACCCAAATCAGTTTACTCTTTTTTTTTGGCCAAAATTTCATCTACAAAATTGTGATGAGTGCATGAATTAACGTTTAATGGAAACTCTGCAAAATAATGACTTTATGATCCCTTGGGTATTAATGTTTAATGGAAACTCTGCAAAATAATGATTTTATGATCCCTTGGGTATTAATGTAAAAACATCTAAATAGTTATAGGCAAGTGTGCAATATGGAAATATGAATTGAACCACCATACTGAATGCTAGAACAACCATACAAGATTAGCAGAATCCTTTCATATGCATAGGAGTATGATAGAAAATGTGCATTCAATGGTTAGAAATTTTGCATGAGACACAAAACTTTGCAAAGTGTTTGATGTAAATTCTGATCCTGATGGGGAAATTTCCTATATAAACTGATGCATTAGGAAAGATTATTTTTCTCATATTCCTGAAGTAAAAATCAGAGTTGAAGTTAAAATGGTGTATTGGGAAAACTGGTGCAACTTTCAAACATCAAAACAAAAAAAACCCTCAAACCCCTCAGACAGTGCATAAAAGGTTAAACCAACACTGAATGAATAATCTGTGTAAACTTCATAGTGACTTTAAAAAACATGCTAAAAGTAAAGTGGTTGAGATTGCTAAAGATGGATTGGCTGAAATCGCTAAGGCAAAGATAACACACTGTACAGTGGTTGAGATTGCTAAGGCAGTGATAACAGTCCAGTGGTTGAGATCATTGAAGATAGTGACAGAACACAGTACAGTGGTTGAGATCGCTAAAGGCAGTGATGACACACAGTACAGTGGTTGAGATCGCTAAAGGCAGTGATGACACACAGTACAGTGGTTGAGATCGCTAAAGGCAGTGAAGACACACAGTACAGTGGTTGAGATTGCTAAAGGTAGTGATGACACACAGTACAGTGGTTGAGATCGCTAAAGGCAGTGATGACACACAGTACAGTGGTTGAGATTGCTAAAGGTAGTGATGACACACAGTACAGTGGTTGAGATTGCTAAAGGTAGTGATGACACGCAGTACAGTGGTTGAGATCGCTACAGATAGTGATGACACACAGTACAGTGGTTGAGATCACTTAGGTAATGATAAGGAAGAGTCTGAAATGTGTACTGAGGATCACTTCAAAACACGAAGTCCACCTCTTATCCAAAATTGACTGAGGTGACAAAAAAATAATGATAAGGTGCTCCATTCAGATTTGATCTAGAATCAAATCATGCTTCATAAATAATAATGAGAATATTAAGTGTGTTAAAAATTGCATCAAAGGCTATTATGACTTAAAATTATAATACAGAAGTTGCAGATGTAGATAAATCAAGCTGTGTAAAGTGTAGACACAAGTTGTACATGTAGCTAGGGTAGACTATGCATGTAGCTAAATCAGTGTATGGTAGACAGAAGCATTACATGTCGCAAAATCAATCAGTGTAAAGTTTAGAAAGAAGCTGTACATGTGGCTAAATCAATCAGTGTAAAGTGTAGATAGCTGTACATGATGCTAAATCAATCAGTGTAAAGTGAAGACAGTGGTACATGTAGCTAAATCAATAAGTGTAAAGTGTAGACAGTGGTACATGTAGCTAAATCAATCAGTGTAAAGTGTAGACAGAAGCTGTACATGTAGCTAAATCAATCACTGTAAAGTGTAGATAGCTGTACATCATGCTAAATCAATCAGTGTAAAGTGTAGACAGAAGCTGTACATCATGCTAAATCAATCAGTGTAAAGTGTAGACAGTGGTACATGTAGCTAAATCAATCAGTGTAAAGTGTAGACAATGGTACATGTAGCTAAATCAATCAGGGTAACGTGTAGAAAATGGTACATGTATCTAAATCAATCAGTGTAAAGTGTAGACAATGGTACATGTATCTAAATCAATCTTTATAAAGTGTTGACAGCGGTACATGTAGCTAAATCAATCAGTGTAAAGTGTACACAGCGGTACATGTAGCTGAATCAGTCATTGTAAAGTGTAGTCAGCAGTACATGTAGCTAAATCAATCAGTATCAAATGTAGACAGCAGTACATGTAACTAAATCAATCAGTGTAAAGTGTAGATAGCTGTACCTGCAGATAAATCAATCAGTGTAAAGTGTAGACAGAAGCTGTACATGTAACTAAATCAATCATTGTAAAGTGTAGACAGCTGTACTTGCAGATAAATCAGTAAGTGTAAAGTGTAGACAGCGGTACATGTAGCTAAATCAGTGTAAAGTGTAGATAGCTGTACATGATGCTAAATCAATCAGTGTAAAGTGTATACAGTGGTACATGTAGCTAAAATCTGTGTAAAGTGGAGACAGTGGTACATGTAATTAAATCAATCAGTGTAAAGTGTAGACAATGGTACATGTAGTTAAATCAATCAGTGTAAAGTGTAGACAATGGTACATGTAGTTAAATCAATCAGTGTAAAGTGTAGACAATGGTACATGTAGTTAAATCAATCAGTGTAAAGTGTAGATAGCTGTACATGATGCTAAATCAATCAGTGTAAATAATTGTAGACAGCGGTACGTGTAGTTCAATCAATCAGTGTAAAGTGTAGACAATGGTACATGTAACTAAATCAATCAGTCAAACGTAGACAGCAGTACATGTAGCTAAATCAACCAGTCTAGTGTAGACAGCGGTACATGTAGCTAAATCAACCAGTGTAAAGTGTAGACAATGGTACATGTAACTAAACCAATCAGTCAAGTGTAGACAGCGGTACATGTACCTAAATCAACCAGTAAAGTGTAGACAGTGGTACATGTAGCTAAATCAACCAGTGTAAAGTGTAGACAATGGTACATGCAACTAAATCAATCAGTCAAATGTACACAGCAGTACATGTAGCTAAATCAACCAGTCAAGTGTAGACAGTGGTACATGTAGCTAAATCAACCAGTGTAAAGTGTAGACAATGGTACATGTAGCTAAATCAACCAGTGTAAAGTGTAGACAGCGGTACATGTAGCTAAATCAACCAGTCAAGTGTAGACAGCGGTACATGTAGTTAAATCAACCAGTGTAAAGTGCAGACAGCGGTACATGTAACTAAATCAACCAGTGTAAAGTGAAGACAGCGGTACATGTAGTTAAATCAATCAGTGTAAAGTGTAGACAATGGTACATGCAACTAAGTCAATCAGTCAAATGTAGACAGTGGTACATTGACTAATCAACCAGTCAAGTGTAGACAGAAGCTGTACATGTAGCTAAATCAATCAGGGTAAAGTGTCCAGTTTGCTGACTATTAAATTCCAACATTCTGGTTAATTTGCAATTAACATTTGTCTTAATTAATGTGAAAGAAGTAAAAATAGAAATCTTGGAGATTCTGCCATGATGTGTGCACTATGCTAACAGAAAAAGGTCATGTGATAAAAGACTGCAGTGATATGATGGAAGAGAAATCATCCACCCATGTCTTATAGTGCATGTCATACTCATACAGTAATGTGAGAACAAATTGGTATGCATTACAATGTAAAATGATCCATGAGATGTGATGCCTAGGATTTCATTTTAAATGAAACTGACAGGTAACAAACAACCACCATGGAGATAGAATAGAAACCAATTCATACTTTTACATTACCGCCGCCTGGAGAATATTCTGCATTTCGAGCAACAATTCTTGCTACTGAACTCCATGATAATTTCTCACTTGTTATCTAATAAAAAAGTGTAAAATACACAAGTTATTCCACACTTGTAAAATACACAAGTTATTCCACACTAATGAATAATGATCATATTCCATGACTCTGTGAAACAAGGACCGGGAATGAGTTAATGGATTTGACTTTCCTTATAAAGAATAACAAAACAACAGAACGTTTGGCATTATGTTATCTTTCCTTATAAAGAATTACACAAAAAAACGTTTGGCACATGTTATCTTTCAAGTCACACAATAATTAAAGATTATGGCACAAAATCTGCAATCAGCCAGGTGAAATTTGTTTTTCAATCAGTCCATCACTTAATAAAACATTTAACGAAGACTAAGAACATTAGTCATTAGTAGTGTTGCATCCAGGACTGTTCTAAAAGAGTTGCAATTCCCCCCACCAAAAAAAAAAAAATTGGGAAAAGTAAACATTTAAAATAATACCCTTATCCAACACTATATGACTTGCCACCTAGATGCAACACTGCATGACTCACACAGATTCAACACTGTATAACTCAAACAGCCAATATGCAACATTGCATGACTCACACAGCCAAGATGTAACACTGTGTGACTATCAGAGGTGGGGAATAAAAAGGTTGATTCATTATGATAAATCTGGTATGGGTAACACACATAACTACAGTATTATAATAATAATAACAATAACAACAATAACAGCAACAACAACACAATATTTATGAAAGGTAGCTCAATTTGTACAAGGTCATTCTTGCAGATATCTAAACATGGCTTGTAGATATTGTATCTGGCTAAATATGGCTTGTAGATATTGTATCTGGCTAAATATGGCTTGTAGATATTGTATCTGGCTAAATATGGCTTGTATATATTGTATCTGGCTAAATATGGCTTGTAGATATTTTATCTGGCTAAATATGGCTTGTAGATATTGTGGTAGAGTTCCATTTAAATTTATACTTACAAAAACAGCTCCACTATAATCAACTCTTTAATCAATTTCCATTTTTGAGCCCAAAATTGATAAGACTCTTCTTACCGTATGTGCAATCCATCCACAAAGACCCATAACTCTGGATCATAGAGAACTCATATTATTGCATAGAAACCATTTTTCTTCTTTCGGTTACAGTGACCCTGACTACGTTGACCAAGAAAGCTATACAGATCTTTTCCAAGAGCAAGCCTTCCATAACATTTTGGAGTGTAGATTGTTGAAAACTCTAGTTATTGTGAAGAAAAACAAATTTTTCTCCTTTTGGTCACAGTAACCTTGATCTGTGAGTATTTTGTTTTTTTAAAGGATGACAGGAGATAACTATGTCAAATATTAAATAACATTAAAGTCAAACTTGTTTTTATTTCATGACTTCAACAACTGTAACTTTACAAGTCATTCAAAAAGTGAGATCAACAATATACACTACAAAGTCCAGGAACACACCAAGAATGCACACTACAAAGTCCAGAAACACACCAACAATACACACTACAAAGTCCAGAAACACACCAACAATACACACTACAAAGTCCAAGTTAAAGGACACACCAACAATACATAATACAGCCAATGAAAACCTCTTTAAAAAATGTTTCCATATGACATCCTGACACAATGTAATAACATGCCAGAACAAAGCTAACATTTTTGTAATGAAAACAAAATCTTAAATTAAAATATAACTGAAAATTAATCAATAAAAATTCCATAATTCGTTCTATGTATGGAAAGTCTTGTCCGTATGGTGGGGAGGGGTTGTTTTAGTGATTATTTGAAGGTCCCATCTTGTATAGGAGTAAGCAAAATGAATGTTAGAAGCTGATGATCCTGAAGCATAATCTTTTAATGGGAGATTACTCTAATGAAATACAAAGAAATGTGTCCAGATAACACAGCATAATCTTTCAATGAGAGATTACTCTAACGAAATACAAAGAAATGTGTCCAAATAACACAGCCTAATCTTTCAATGGGAGATTACTCTAATGAAATACAAAGAAATGTGTCCAGAAAACACAGCTGTGCTCAGCAAATAATGCACATTTTAAGAAATTGTGCTCCTTTATCCAATGGAAAAATCTGAACAAAACTGGGGCTATAATTCATTCAAAGTTTGAGCAAAACTGGGACTATAATTCATTCAAAGTTTGAGCAAAACTGGGACTATAATTCATTCAAAGTTTGAGCAAAACTGGGACTATAATTCATTCAAAGTTTGAGCAAAACTGGGACTATAATTCATTCAAAGTCTGAGCAAAACTGGGACTATAGTTCATTCAAAGTTTGAGCAAAACTGGGACTATAATTCATTCAAAGTTTGAGCAAAACTGGTGCCATAATTCATTCAAAGTCTGAGCAAAACTGGGACTATAATTCATTCAAAGTTTGAGCAAAACTGGGACTATAATTCAATCAAAGTTTGAGCAAAACTGGGACTATAATTCATTCAAAGTTTGAGCAAAACTGGGACTATAATTCATTCAAAGTTTGAGCAAAACTGGGACTATAATTCATTCAAAGTTTGAGCAAAACTGGGACTATAATTCATTCAAAGTTTGAGCAAAACTGGGGCTATAATTCATTCAAAGTTTGAGCAAAACTGGGGCTATAATTCATTCAAAGTTTGAGCAAAACTGGGACTATAATTCATTCAAAGTTTGAGCAAAACTGGGACTATAATTCATTCAAAGTTTGAGCAAAACTGGGGCCATAACTCATTCAAAGTTTGAGCAAAACTGGGACAATAATTCATTCAAAGTTTGAGCAAAACTGGGACTATAATTCATTCAAAGTTTGAGCAAAACTGGGACTATAATTCATTCAAAGTTTGTCAGATCTTGACCTGGCCCAATAACAAATTTGCTATGAATCCATGAAATCCTTTAAATGTATCTACATACTGGTACAGATACATTATACTGATACATTATATGCCTCACAAGAATATGACTGGACATGGTGGACACATAACATAGCTTCTAACATTGGATTAAATCTAATTGCAGATCACAACTTAGGACAATGCATTATGTATATCAAAAGACCATAACTGTCAAAGAAGATTGTGTCGGATATTCATATCAACACCTAAATAATGATATGCATAACAAATGCCTGGTTATTATTTCCACCCCAACTAAGAGAAAGAGAGAAATAGAAACCAATTCATACTTTGACATTACCACCGCCAGGTGAATAATCCACATTATGAGCGTCAACTTTAGATCCTGTATTCCATGATACTTTCTCATTTCTTATCTAATGTTTTAAAAAAAATGAGTATGAATAATTAAACCATCTACAAACAGACACTTTTATAATCATGTAGCAAGCAAAACTTTGTATTACTTTGTGAAATTTTTTTTGTAAAAACTCAATAACAGTAATCTATAGACATTTTTCCTATGTATAAAAAGACTATCCCTAACCCATAACTGTAATATGTAACCATTTCATATTCCTAACCTATACCCGTTCAATGCAACCACTGCATATTCCTAACCTATACCCATACTATGTACACAATGCCCATCCCTAACCTATACCCCTTACTCTGTACACAATGCCTAGCTGTAAACCATATCCATACTATGTAACCATTGCATATTCCTAACCTATACCCATACTATGTAACCATTGCATATTCCTAACCTATACCCATACTATGTAACCATTGCATATTCCTAACCTATACCCATACTATGTAACCATTGCATATTCCTAACCTATACCCATACTATGTAACCATTGCATATTCTTTACCCATACTATGTAACCATTGCATATTCCTAACCTATACCCATACTATGTAACCATTGCATATTCCTAACCTATACCCATACTATGTAACCACTGCATATTCCTAACCTATACCCATACTATGTAACCATTGCATATTCCTAACCTATACCCATACTATGTAACCACTGCATATTCCTAACCTATACCCATACTATGTAACCATTGCATATTCCTAACCTATACCCATACTATGTAACCATTGCATATTCCTAACCTATACCCGTACTATGTAACCATTGCATATTCCTAACCTATACCTGTACTATGTAACCATTGCATATTCCTAACCCATACCTGTACTATGTAACCATTGCATATTCCAAACTCATACCCATACTATGTAACCATTGCATATTCCTAACCCATACTCGTACTATGTAACCATTGCATATTCCTAACCCATACCCGTACTATATACACAATGCCTATCCCTAACCTATACCTGTACTATGTACACAATGCCTAACCGTAACCTATACTCTTACACTGTACACAATGACTAGCTGTAACTCATACCTGTACTATGTAACCATTGCATTTTCCTAACCCATACCTGTACTATGTAACCATTGCATATCCCTAACCCACACCTGTACTATGTAACCACTGCATATTCCTAACCCATACCCGTACTATGTAACCATTGCATATCCCTAACCTATACTCTTACTCTGTACACAATGCCGAACTGTAACCCATACCCATACTATATACGCAATGCCTACCCCTAACCTAAACTCTTACACTGTACACAATGACTAGCTGTAACTCATACCTGTACTATGTAACCATTGCATTTTCCTAACCCATACCTGTACTATGTAACCATTGCATATTCCTAACCCATACCCGTACTATGTAACCATTGCATATCCCTAACCTATACTCTTACTCTGCACACAATGCCTACCCCTAACCTATACTCTTACTCTGCACACAATGCCTACCCCTAACCTATACTCTTACTCTGTACACAATGCCTACCCCTAACCTATACCCTTACTATGTACACAATGCCTACCCCTAACCTATACTCTTACTCTGTACACAATGCCTACCCCTAACCTATACTCTTACTCTGCACAAAATGCCTACCCCTAACCTATACTCTTACTCTGCACACAATGCCTACCCCTAACCTATACTCTTACACTGTACACAATGACTAGCTGTAACTCATACCTGTACTATGTAACCATTGCATTTTCCTAACCCATACCTGTAGTATGTAACCATTGTGTTTTCCTAACCTATACTCTTACTCTGTACACAATGCCTACCCCTAACCTATACTCTTACTCTGTACACAATGCCTACCCCTAACCTATACTCTTACTCTGTACACAATGCCTACCCCTAACCTATACTCTTACTATGCACACAATGCCTACCCCTAACCTATACTCTTACTATGTACACAATGCCTACCCCTAACCTATACTCTTACTCTGTACACAATGCCTACCCCTAACCTATACTCTTACTCTGTACACAACGCCTACCCCTAACCTATACTCTTACTCTGTACACAATGCCTACCCCTAACCTATACTCTTACTCTGCACACAATGCCTACCCCTAACCTATACTCTTACTCTGTACACAATGCCTACCCCTAACCTATACTCTTACTATGTACACAATGCCTACCCCTAACCTATACTCTTACTATGTACACAATGCCTACCCCTAACCTATACTCTTACTCTGTACACAATGCCTACCCCTAACCTATACTCTTACTCTGCACACAATGCCTACCCCTAACCTATACTCTTACTCTGCACACAATGCCTACCCCTAACCTATATGCTTACTCTGCACACAATGCCTAGCTGTAACCCATACTATGTACACAAAGCCTATCCCTATACCATATGACTGCAAAGGTTGTACCAACTTCTAACCACTCTTCTCTGATGTTGGAATGTTTACTGCATTGATGAGAAAAAGAATGCTATAAAATGGTATTGTCTGAAATAATGGAGAAAAGACAGGTATAAAATTACTGACATCCATTTAAAACCCCCACTCCTTATCCATTTTTCAGGAGATCTCTAGAAATACATTTTTAGATGCAGATCCCATAACCACTCATGATGCCATTTGAAAACAACAATAGGATAAGAAAGCAAAACAGAAAAACTTCACATAAGTGATTACAAAGTCACTGTAAGATGAAATGCAAGTAAAAAATCACTGTAAGATGAAATGTGAGTACAAAGACAATATAGCTGGATATGTGAGTACAAAATCACAAGAAGATCAAATGCAAGTACATGTCACTAGAAGTTGAAATGTGAGTACAAAATTACTATAAGATGAAATGCAAGTACAAAGTCAATATAACTGGATATGTGAGTACAAAATCACAAGATGAAATGCGAGTATAAATCACTAACTTCTGTTAATTATTAGAACTGAATAGACTAGAGTCCTACTGCAAATAACAGAGACCCTGATCTGCCATAGCATAATGCACCAGCAGATCAGGGTTTATGTCGTTTGCTGTGTTGATTACTTCTAACAATTTGCATAGACACAGATTTGGCAGCATATTATGTTATGGCAGATCTGTGTTTATGCAGTTTACAGTTGAACTCGGCTTGTAACTAACCCGAACAAAAGCGTTTCTGTAAATGCCAAATTATACCTATGTCAGGTTGCTTTCTAAATGAGACAAAATAAAACTTAATGGACATTGCCTAAACAGCACAAAGAATTGATTACTTTCATTTCATTAGGAACACAAGACCTTTTACATCTTCTGACTGCAAGAGTTGTAGTGGATGTAATTTATAGTTAAAATATGGCAACATTTTTCTTTCATTTAACTTTTCCATAAATGAGTGACCATTTAATACACCCAGAACACCTATTATATCTCACAGTATGAGGAAAAATCTCAAAGAATTTTGGACCATGAAGAGAAAGAATTTTACATATTAGGTGACGAAAATAGGGACCTCCAAAAAAAACAAAAAATAGAAACATTGGTTGGATTTTGTTGAACCTTTAGGAGTTTCACAATTAGTCAGTGAACCCACTAGCGTAACATCCAATTCAAAAACACTTACAGACCATATGGACACAAATACTAAAGAATATGTTTCAAGAATTTATGTTCCAAAAATTGGTTAAAGTGATAATGTTGCATTTTTCTCAAAAGAAAACATAACAACAATGTGGAATAAAGAATGTACGTAAATCTATCAATATAGGCCTTGTAAAATTTTCAATAATGAAAACTGATGATGTTGCAAATATCTGCAACGAATTCTTTGTAAACAGTGCTTCCATATTTACAGAACATATGTTAGACTCTAAGCATTAAGAACTGAAAAGATTTTGTTCCACAAAATTTCCAATTGATACTAAATTTGAAATCTTTGAAATAAGTTCCAAGTTTGTTCTGAATTGCAAATATTTGCAATGAATTCTTCGTAAATATTGCTTCTTATTTACAGGACATAAGTTAGACTCTTAGCATTCAGAAATAAAAAGTTTTTGTTCCACAAAATTTCCAAATAATACTAAATTTGAAATCCTGGAAATAAGTTCCAAGTTTGCTCTGAAATACCTCAAAAACATGGATATTTCTAATCTACAGTGCTTCTTAAGGGCAGCTGCATCTGCCATTGCTGATATTATTACCTTTCTGTGTAATCACATCTGCCATTGCTGATATTATTACCCTTCTGTTTAATCACATCTGCCATTGCTGATATTATTACCTTTCTGTGTAATCACATCTGCCATTGCTGATATTATTACCTTTCTGTGTAATCACATCTGCCATTGCTGATATTATTACCTTTCTGTGTAATCACATCTGCCATTGCTGATATTATTACCTTACTGTGTAATCACATCTGCCATTGCTGATATTATTACCTTACTGTGTAATCACATCTGCCATTGCTGATATTATTACCTTTCTGTGTAATCACATCTGCCATTGTTGATATTATCACCTTACTGTGTAATCACATCTGCCATTGCTGATATTATTACCTTTCTGTGTAATCACATCTGCCATTGCTGATATTATTACCTTTCTGTGTAATCACATCTGCCATTGCTGATATTATCACCTTACTGTGTAATTACATCTGCCAATGCTGATATTATTACCTTACTGTGTAATTACATCTGCCATTGTTGATATTATTACCTAACTGTGTAATGACATCTGCCATTGTTGATATTATTATGTTACTGTGTAATTACATCTGCCAATGTTGATATTATTACCTTACTGTGTTATGTTTAGATAGAAGTCTTGGAATATATGTAGACAGAATTCTTGGAATGGTCTCATCATATAAATTATATTGCAAAAATAAAACCTCTTATCTTTAGTTCCTACAGAAAATCAAGGCCTTCATTCCATTTCATTACAGAGTTAATACTTACAAAAGTTACATTCAACCGTATCTTGATTAATGTAATATAATGTGGGGGCAACACAACTGCTAAAAATATGAGAAAAATTTGCAGACTCCAGGAAAGTGCATGTAAAATAAATCTTGATTAGCAAATAGAAAATGTTAAAACTGCAATGCTTATGTTTAAAGTATTACGAATACATTAAACAGTAATTTTGATAAAGGCCAAAATAATGTACAAGGTTTTTACAAAATCTGTCCCAACTTGCCTAAACACCATTTTTCAGGAAAGAAAATCAATTGGTATACAAAAATCTAAGATCATTAAATGGGCAACATTTTGAAAGTACCCAAGCCAAAAAAGGAGCTATTCAAAAACAGCTTTCAATTTTCAGGTGTGTTTGTTTGTAATAACATTCCACATGATATTAAATCAGTTCCAATCATCTCTACCTTCCATAACAGGTGTGCAAGATGGATGAAATTATTTAAAAAAATGGATTACTTATTAAAGTACATGTTACACCCACAAACCTCCTGCGCTTCATTCTCATTTCTGCCGCAATGTAGCATTTATGTGAATAGTTGTTTATATACTGTGTATTTTCTTCTGTGTGTGTTGTGTGTGTGTGTGTGTATGTGTGTGTGTGTGTATTGTGTGTGTGCGTGTGTTGTGTGTGTGTGTGTTGTGTGTGTGTGTGTGTGTGTGTGTGTGTATTGTGTGTGTGTGTGTGTGTGAACATATTATTAGCTTGTATCTTATATGTACATAATAGAGGGCCTCAAGGCATATTAATTTCTCATTTGTAACTAATTTAGTCTGAAAATAAAGTCTTTATTATGACTACATATATTTAATTAGCTACTAAATACATAATGGCAACATTAAACTTAAATTAAATTTTAATCGCTTGCATCACTGCGTATAAAATAACCTTAGAAAAATTCTGATCTTGTAGAAGTTACTCAAGTCTCCCCAATTTTCACCATATCGTACTTGGAATGCATCACAGGTATGAGTCAATGTTAATTTTGTTATTTCCTATATTTATTTTTTATTAATTTGATAACTGATTTTTCTTCATGCAACTTCAAGTCAATGTTCCCCTTTCAGTAAAATGGTTTACTCCTATGCACATGGCAGCAATTATTATTACAAGTGTTCCCCCACTGCAAAACAGTTTACTCAAATCCACATGATATTTATTATCAGCACTGTGATTTATGTCTAATGTAACAAATGGAATATTGCTTATATTACTGAAATAAAAACATCATCCCATCTGTGGACAGGACAACTATGACCAAATTCCAGGGGTCTGGATAGTTTTTCCAATGGCCCACAAATCCTGTCTGCAGGCCTGATCCCAGACTTGTCATTAATATCTTTCTTTTATTCCTCTGATAATAAAAACACTAATCTTCATTTTCAAAGTTAATAAACAACTGGCAATTACAAACATAATACTCCCTATACTTGCTTACAAGCCCTTGTTTCCCTGTGATTTACAAAGCAGCAGGCTGTCCTGGTTTATTATACAAATCAAAGCTCTATGAACACTAATGGCTTGGAGGGCTGACGTGATCCGACACATTAACAAAACTCTAGAGATTGCGATTTCTGGACCTTTTGCATCCATGCTACTAAAGGGTTACCTAAAATATGAGTTGCATCAATTAGCATATACAACTGACCGGAAAGGTTACAATGCTCTATTCTTTTTAACTAACTGTTATTACTATTATTAGTACTATACATTATATAGGCACTACGCCATAAACATGCAGGAACTGGAATCCCTCCAGGCCAGAATTATTGTACACCTTTAAAAAAAAATCAGCATACAATAGTTACACAATGTAACACAAAGTAAAACAAAGTGTTTCATACTGTGACGTTACCGCCTCCAGGTGAATGCTTGATTTTATCAAAGGAGCCTACTTTCGGTTTTCCTTCCCATGTGATCTTGTTACTAATAATCTGTACAAAAAGACACAGACAAGCAATGGTCAACAGTGATCATAAACTTGAAAAAGTGTCTAAGAACTCGAACTAAACTGTACTTTGCATATTTTTGTTAACTCATTAAAAATACATTAAGAATTTTTTTAAACCATTACAATTACAAAAAACAAATTAATGTTAAGAATTTCATCTCAAGCTGCAAGCACACTGCTCTATTTGTGAGCACACTCCATGTTTTATGATGGTGTTTTTGAACAACATATACTATGCTATCAAAACAAGTTCCAGATCTCACGGTGTACGTTTTACTGAGAGCACTTAATGACAGAATAGTCACTCCAAGCCACGGAATGAATTTAACTGAATTGTGTATGGTCATTAAGCTATACGAACACAATCTGTAACCTATCGCTACTCTTGTAGACAAATTCTGTAGTCACAAAACTGTTGACAAATTAAAAAAAACACACTCAAAATCTTTATTATTTGGACTTGGCCTGTCTTCTTAAGTTTGTGTTTTGCATCCTTTACACGAAATAAATAAGTACCAAATTTAAAAAAACAGGTTACTATAGTTCAAATCTATGAGTATGTTACAAATCTATGGACATAAACAAAGTAACAGAAGAAGCAAAACAAACAAATTTTGTAACTAAGCAAATCATTTAATTATCAAATGTGAGAGGAACTTACAGTATTACAATGTGAATACAAAATAATCCTGATAAAGTTCTGTGAAAGTCCAATTACTGAAAAGTTCTGTATACATTTCAAAACCAGAAATGTACTGGTCTGCCAAGAATCACGACATTGTCAAAATGGTGTCATCCAGAACTCATATGAATAATTCACAATAGTTACAAAACAATATAATAATCCAAATAATGAGCACTTTCTATTTCCACTGAACAGTCCAAACAAATGTTTTTCCTCTCGATAACTAAGCACAAAATAAAACACTTCTGCAGACTTACAACAGGAAAACAAGAAGTGAGGATGACTCCAAATAGGAAAGAGTCCTATTGCTCAGTTTCCTCCTTATAGACACCTTCTTTCAAGACTATATTTAACAACATACCCCATGTGATTGACGATGGATTATATTAGTCAATTTATTTCGAACTAATCTATTTGCGTGACCTAGCCCAACCAACCAATAATGTGAAGTTACTGAATTCTTCCATAACTGTCCGAACCCCATCAGCCAATGAAAAATTAACACAAAATCGTCATTAAGTCTTATCATTTAGGTTATTATTAGTCACTGTCAACACAAACATAAGCATCTATTTATAGAGCCTAAGTAATTTTATGCTGATCTAGCTAAAGATAAAGAGAATTAATACAACTTACTGACATGAATAAAAAGATTAAAAATTATAAAAAAAGCATAAACCTGGAGTTACAAAAAATATAGATATATATAACTGAGTAAAACACTCAACTTATTAATTTCTTATCATGAGCTCCGTTCTATTTGCAAAAATAGTTTACAAATGTATCAGATGGTGATTGTTGATGAGTGAATCCATGGATATGAATCTTTTTACTATCAACAATGCTTGGTGTTCACAGACCCAGATTTAAAATTGCAAACTTTCAAGTACACATTTAATGCAAAATGAATGTCAGCCATGACAGTTTCTTCTGTCATTTAGTATGCATGTATATACAATGGATGGATGGAAAGATGGATATGTATTTGTGTATTTATGTAATATTGTATGTATGTATGTATGTCTATGGGTTGGAGTAAATAACAAGCAACCCAAGTGGGCTGGAGATCGCTCACCTGGCTGACAAGTGCCTCATAACCAAATGCAGAAGCAGTTGACCAAGTAATCTGTACCATGGGATGCTTTCTAAAGGAAATTTTCTTTCAATGTTATTAACTGCATCTGTTGAAAACAACCATTTCAAGCTTTCTCAACTGTTTCCTTGTCTTCATTTAAATCATTAAGGCACATCAGCATCATTTATCCCACACTGAGAGGCCTTAATGCCAGGATGCTTTCATTTAACCCATATTGAGAGGCCTTAATGCCAGGATGCTTTCATTTAACCCATATTGAGAGGCCTTAATGCCAGGATGCTTTCATTTAACCCATATTGAGAGGCCTTAATGCCAGGATGCTTTCCTTTATCCCACACTGAGAGGCCTTAATGCCAGGATGCTTTCATTTAACCCACATTGAGAGGCCTTAATGCCAGGATGCTTTTTATCCCATACTGAGGCCTTAATGCCAGGATGCTTTCATTAATCCCACAATGAGAGGCCTTAATGCCAGGATGCTTTCATTTATCCCATACTGAGAGGCCTTAATGCCAGGATGCTTTCATTTATCCCATACTGAGAGGCTTTAATGCCAGGACGCTTTCATTAATCCCACACTGACAGGCCTTAATGCCAGGATGCTTTCATTTATCCCATACTGAGAAGCCTTAATGCCAGGATGCTTTCTGCCAAATATGTGCATTCAAGCTCACTTTACAGTTGTGGGTACATGCAGCCTCTAATGGTCACATCTCAGTGTGCATGGATATATTAAGGTGGTATAGTAGTTTGAAAATCGAATATGTGGTAAATAGTCATGTAACATGTGTCAGTCGTCATATAATGTCAAACATCATGTATTAGGTAGCAGACATCACAAAGTATGTCAATTATTACGTAATGTGTCAAGCCTGTAAGGATTCAATCATCATGCAATGTGTCAAGCCTGTAAGGTGTAAATCATCATGTAATGTGCCAAGCCTGTAAGGTGTCAATTATGTGATGTGTCAAGCCTGTAAGGTGTCAATCGTCATGTCATGTGTCAAGCTGGTAAGGTGTCAATTATCATGTAATGTGTCAAGCATGTAATGTGTCAATCATCATGCAATGTGTCAAGCCTGTAAGGTGTCAATCATCATGCAATGTGTCAAGCCTGTAAGGTGTCAATTATGTAATGTGTCAATTATCATGTAATGTGTCAAGCCTGTGTGGTGTCAAACATCATGTAATATGTGAATCACCGTGCAATAAATGTCAAACATTATGCAATGGATCAATTGTCATGTAATATATTTCAATCATGTAATATGTGTCAAACATCATGTAATGTGTCAATCAAGTAAAATGTGTCAAACATCATGTAATGTATCAATCAACATGTAATATGTGTCAAACATCATATGTCAATCATCATGTAGTATGCATAATTCATGTCAGAGAATTTATTTATTAACAGTGACTTAAGGTTTTTGTTTTCAGGATTAATTGCTAACTATGACCATGATCTTGACAAGATATAAAATTCAACAATTGATCAGGGGTTAGGGTTAGGGTTTAGGGTTAGGGTTAACCCTAACCCTAACCTTATTGATTATATTTATTAATCTCTTTATTTGGACATTAAAAAATAATTACTCTTCTCCCTATCCACTTCATGTTCTAATGAATATTTTTTATTTTTTCCTAATATCTTGTCCTGAAAATTATTACTATTAGGCTGTACTATACCAATAAAGAAGATTATAATGTTTCTGTGGGATCTACTAATATTAAAAGAATTCTGGTTGCACTTATAATATTTGATTTTCTTTCTCAGTGTAAAATTATGTCAGCCTGTACATGCACTTTTACTGCCTCTGATGATATCTGCATTAAAAATACCATAATTTCTGTACACTCTGTTCAAGCTCACAACCTTGACAGATATCAAGCTGTCAAATCAGTCTGAATGGACATAATGTATGAACAAAATCAACGAATTAAAGTCTGGCAAGTCCAATTTACCACTACAAAATTCTGACCATGACTATAACTGAGATTTTGTTAATTTATGCAATATGCTGACAGGTGAGATCCATCTAAATGTAAAGACTGTGACAACATATTGTTATTGCAAAATGATGTGTCTATTAATATTATCTAATCCCTATACACATACAATTTCTTTACAAAATGATATGTGTCTATTAATATTATCTAATCCCTACATACATACAATTTCTTTACAAAATGCCTCATATGATCTTTACACTTCAACTTTTAATATAGAGATGATTTCCCTAATTATGCAAGTATCAAATTACTTTTGTTATGGAAATTAGTGACAGAATACCATAATCTGTAATATTAAGACAGAAATGACATAGTCCAAATTGAAGATTAATACTTCCATACTGCTGACATCTGATTTTGCTTTATCAAAGTCCTTTATTTATTAATTCCAATTCCTGTAAAATTCGGTCAAATAATTTTGACTGGTTTTTGGAGATGTTTAAGCGTTTTTCTTGTTTTAGCAATGGCAGCCACAATTGAAAATAGGACAGCATCATTTATATAAACTTAAATCCCCTTCATGTCAGAACGCTATCCATTAAATTGGGTCAAATTTTTAAAATTTTTAATTTCCTTCATGCCAAGATACTTCTGTCAAATTTGGTTTGGTTAAATTCTGCTGACAGGCTTTTAGAAGTTGTTTAAAAAGCTTTTCTATTTTTGTAATATTTATCACATATTTCTGGCAGACTGCATTCTTTGTGTAAATATAAAAGCCCTTCATGTCAGGTTTATCTCTGCTAAATTTGACTGAAATTTATCTTGTTGTTCTTGAGAAGATGAAAATGACAATTGCAGATGGATGCCTGACAGATAATTCTCAATATGTACAGCTCCATACCATGGCTGCTTGACAGACAATACTGACAAGCACAGCTCCATACCATGGCTGCTTGACAGACAATGCTGACAAGCACAGCTCCATACCATGGCTGCCTGACAGACAATACTGACAAGCACAGCTCCATACCATGGCTGATTGACAGACAATACTGACAAGCACAGCTCCATACTATGGCTGCTTGACAGACAATGCTGACAAGCACAGCTCCATACCATGGCTGCTTGACAGACAATACTGACAAGCACAGCTCCATACCATGGATGCATGACAGACAATGCTGACAAGCACAGCTCCATACCATGGATGCATGACAGACAATATTCAATATGCACAGCTCCATACCATAAGCCCCTTATCAGGCAAGCTAATCAATATACTACCAATGAGTCTTACTTTGACATTGCCACCTCCAGGCGAGTATGTAGCATTATCCAGAGAGCCAACCTTGGGTGCTGCATTCCACTGTACTTTCTCACTGTGTATCTGCACAAAGAATAAATCTCAATTAAATTTAGCAGTGCTCAAAAATTGAAATGATTTTCTTACACATGTACAACAAAACCCTCACAATGTACTTAGTGAGTCAACTGAAAACCCCCACAATGTACTCAGTGAGTCAACTGAAAACCCTCACAATGTACTCAGTGAGTCAACTGAAAACCCTCACAATGATCTCAGTGAGTCAAATGTGATGAAAAATGTTTGGTGAGATTATCTTTGGGAAAGAATTATAAAAAAAAAAACAATTTTTTCCATGGAGATCATAAGAATCCCTGTCTTTAGAATGTTTATAAATTAAGGTCGTAGTGACACCTAAGGAAAATCATAACCAATCACTGCATTTACTGGCTCCAGGATGTTTACATGTCATGTTATTCAATCGTTCTAGTGTTACCTTTAACATTTGACAGAACTTTAATTAAGAAACACAAGTAGTATTAGCTTTCCAAAGGGCTTGAAACCTCTGCTATAGATAATTTAGTGTCTTGTTTGGAAGGAAAGAAACTTATAAACAAATCACAGCTCTTGCTCAGTTGTTCATTATAACATAATTCTGAATTTAACGCACCTTTATGGACTCAATAACCAAAATTTAACCACTGTATTGTAATTGGTCAAACAAAATGTATGAATTTTGGCCTGAGAGAAAACTACATCAAAGCTAAGTATTAGAAAGTTTTGTCCATTTTAAAAAATTCTCACCATTCCCGCTATTTTAAGATCTATTACATACATGGTTTTCATTATAATGTGGGTTGGGACATAATGCTGTTCTCATTAAATTGTGGTTTGGGATATAATGCTGTTCTCATTATATTGTGGTTTGGGACATAATGCTGTTCTCATTATATTGTGGTTTGGGACATAATGCTGTTCTCATTATATTGTGGTTTGGGACAAAATGAAGGTCTCATTATACTGTGGTTTGGGACATAATGCTGTTCTCATTATACTGTGGTTTGGGACAAAATGAAGGTCTCATACTGTGGTTTGGGACATAATGCTGTTCTCATTATACTGTGGTTTGGGACAAAATGCTGTTCTCATTATATTGTGGTTTGGGACAAAATGAAGGTCTCATTATACTGTGGTTTGGGATAATGCTGTTCTCATTATACTGTGGTCTGGGACATAATGCTGTCTCATTATACTGTGGTCTGGGACATAATGCTGTTCTCATTATACTGTGGTTTGGGACAATGCTGTTCTCATTATACTGTGGTCTGGGACATAATGCTGTCTCATTATACTGTGGTCTGGGACATAATGCTGTTCTCATTATACCGTGGTCTGGGACATTAATGCTGTCTCATTATACGGTGGTTTGGGACATAATGCTGTTCTAATTATACTGTGGTTTGGGACATAATGCTGTTCTCATTATGCTGTTGTTTGGGACATAATGCTGTTCTAATTATACTGTGGTTTGGGACATAATGCTGTTTTCATTATACTGTGGTTTGGGACAAAATGAAGGTCTCATTATACTGTGGTCTGGGACATAATGCTGTCTCATTATACTGTGGTTTGGGACATAATGCTGTTCTCATACTGTGGTTTGGGACAAAATGAAGGTCTCATTATACTGTGGTCTGGGACATAATGCTGTCTCATTATACTGTGGTTTGGGACATAATGCTGTTCTCATTATACTGTGGTCTGGGACATAATGCTGTTCTCATTATACTGTGGTCTGGGACATAATGCTGTTCTCATTATATTGTGGTTTGGGACAAAATGAAGGTCTCATTATACTGTGGTTTGGGACATAATGCTGTTCTCATTATACTGTGGTTTGGGACAAAATGAAGGTCTCATACTGTGGTTTGGGACATAATGCTGTTCTCATTATACTGTGGTTTGGGACAAAATGCTGTTCTCATTATATTGTGGTTTGGGACAAAATGAAGGTCTCATTATACTGTGGTTTGGGATAATGCTGTTCTCATTATACTGTGGTCTGGGACATAATGCTGTCTCATTATACTGTGGTCTGGGACATAATGCTGTTCTCATTATACTGTGGTTTGGGACAATGCTGTTCTCATTATACTGTGGTCTGGGACATAATGCTGTCTCATTATACTGTGGTCTGGGACATAATGCTGTTCTCATTATACCGTGGTCTGGGACATTAATGCTGTCTCATTATACGGTGGTTTGGGACATAATGCTGTTCTAATTATACTGTGGTTTGGGACATAATGCTGTTCTCATTATGCTGTTGTTTGGGACATAATGCTGTTCTAATTATACTGTGGTTTGGGACATAATGCTGTTTTCATTATACTGTGGTTTGGGACAAAATGAAGGTCTCATTATACTGTGGTCTGGGACATAATGCTGTCTCATTATACTGTGGTTTGGGACATAATGCTGTTCTCATACTGTGGTTTGGGACAAAATGAAGGTCTCATTATACTGTGGTCTGGGACATAATGCTGTCTCATTATACTGTGGTTTGGGACATAATGCTGTTCTCATTATACTGTGGTCTGGGACATAATGCTGTTCTCATTATACTGTGGTCTGGGACATAATGCTGTTCTCATTATACTGTGGTCTGGGACATAATGATATTCTCATTATACTGTGGTTATGGCCCCCAACTATTGTATTAAAATGAGAAAAACAGCTCTAGTGGCAGGGTGAAGGTCAGGTAATCTATATGAAGCTGTAATATTCTTTTAGAGTTAAGCATTTGGAAGATAACTTCAAGAGGTGGGTTAGGGTGATTTTTGTCTTGATGCCTGTATTAAGATTTATTTTCCACAAGGACTCCATTATCATGTAGCAGGGAGAGGTGCTCTGATGATAATGGCTATTGCTTCTAAAACAGGAAGTAAAAATACACCTTTCATTACAATCTTATCAGAGCTATGATGGTATCTACGGTAACAAGTAGGTTTCTATGGTAACAAGTAGGTTTTTAGGGTAACAAGTATAATTTTCAATTTATTGCTGTGCATCAAGGTGCATTTTAAAAGGTATTTCAACGTTTAGATGTAAATGTACCCAAAATCCATACAAGAAAGTAGACCTGATTGGCAAAAGCAGCAATCTGATACATCAGCACAATACAAACTACTATCTCATTGGCAGGGCATTTTGCTATGGCAGGTTCAGGTGTAAGTCTATGACTAGTTCAGAACTGCACACATCACTGCCCTATTTCTTTGTGTGATGTCAAGCTATGCTGAATTTAGAAATTTCAGCAAGACTTATACAGCGCATGTTTAGTAGATGTGTGTGTGATGTCAAGCTATGCTGAATTTATAAATTTCAGCAAGACGTATACAGCGCATGTTTAACAGATGTGTGTGATGTCAAGCTATGCTGAATTTATAAATTTCAGCAAGACATATACAGTGCATGTTTAACAGATGTGTGTGTGTGATGTCAAGCTATGAATTTATAAATTTCAGCAAGACTTATACAGCGCATGTTTAGTAGATGTGTGTGTGATGTCAAACTATGCCGAATTTATAAATTTCAGCAAAACTTGTACAGCGCATGCTTAACAGATGTGTGTGTGATGTCAAGCTATGAATTTATAAATTTCAGCAAGACTTATACAGCGCATGTTTTACAGATGTGTGTGTGATGTCAAGCTACGCTGAATTTATAAATTTCAGCAAAACTTATACAGTACATGTTTAACAGATGTGTGTGATGTCAAGCTATGCTGAATTTATAAATTTCAGCAAAACTTATACAGTACATGTTTAACAGATGTGTGTGATGTCAAGCTACGCTGAATTTATAAATTTCAGCAAAACTTATACAGTACATGTTTAACAGATGTGTGTGATGTCAAGCTATGCTGAATTTAGACATTTCAGCAAGACTTATACAGCGCATGTTTAACAGATATGCAATTCTTTCTTTCTTTCTTCGGATTATAGCAATAGTCATATATCACCTTTTGGCATGCATGACACTTTAATTTGCATGCCTCTGCATGCTATTTAATTTGTGGAGATGTGTAAGGGAGAGAACTTGCAATAGCGTTAATCTGCCCAGCCTAGGGTTGCAACTGAATAAATGTACATATTTTCACTAGAGCAGAGAAAGTAGGTTGTTATCTTCTCCCCTTGGCAGCAGCAAGTAATTGTACTAAAGCAAAATTCCAAACTAGGTTAATGAAAAGAGTCCCTGATGCTCTACTGGTTCAAAAAGAATTTCCTGGAATTCAAAATAAGACCATTTCTTGCTTTTAACTGTCAATTGTTCAAACCATATATGATATTCTTCAGTGATAAGGTTTTCAAATTAGCTTCTGTGGTATTGGACGTCAGCTTAGCACTATTACCATTTGGGACAACGCAGATACATAAGATGTCGATTAGTGAAAAGCCCCATGTCATGATGAAGAGTGTGACTGGCACCATTTCATTTAGTACCAACTAGGTATCATAAGATGTCGATTGGTGAAAAACCCAATGTCATGATGAAGAGTATGACTGGCACCATTTCATTTAGTCCCAGCTAGGTATCATAAGATGTTGATTGGTGAAAAACCCATGCTGATATAGCCATCGGTTTGAAGGTCTTGAGATAATATCTTTAAGATACAATTTCCATTCAGGAGTAGCAATATAAAGGTTTTCAAGATGACAACAATTTGCATCATATCAGCACCATTTTCATTAAGGGTCAACCAGTCATCATAAAAACATCAACCAGTCATCATAAAAACATCAACCAGTGATCATAAAAACATAAACCAGTCATCATAAAAACATCAACCAGTTATCATAGAAACATCAACCAATCATTATAAAAACATCAATGAATTAAAGAATATTTTAAATTATAAAACATGCATTTTCTATATCTAAAGATGTTTCTCTTTCAAGACTCTCAAAAACATCTAAGTCAGAAAAGATGATCATGTATAAAACCACAAAATGTATCACAAAAAACAAGTTTTATTCTTTCCTATAAATTGGCATGTAGTCATTTCAATGTACAGAATAAAAATTCTAAATTTATTTTGCTGACCTGCATTGTGCTGCCAAGTGGGAACAACATAATGAACATAAATAAGTTTTGTTTCCTTTCATACCTTTTCTTCAAAAGAATTCTACAGCAATATATATTTCCATCTTATAGATAGCAAACATTTCCTAGTACAGTATTAAAAAAAACTATAAACAAATAATTTGAATCTTGTCTTCTAATGAAAAGAGTTTAACTCTGAATTTATCTGTGCCAATAAAATCCCAAACAAGATTTTTCAAACAACCTAATCTCCTTAAGATGATCTGGTTAAAAATCCATCATTTAAGAAACATTTTCAAAAGGGTTATTTAAATTTTGACAAAAGACCTTCAAAATTATATACTGTTGTATAAACAAGGACTGAATTTTTTGTAAAATCAACTTGTCTTGTAATTCAGTAAACCAGTCCCCAAACCTGTATTGATACAGAGGCTCATATCGGTTTTTTTTTAAATATATAAATACAAGGGATGACAATTTCTCATTTCAGCTCTGAGATTCAACAATTTGGACTACAAATTTGGCTTAAAACAAATAGCAGTCCATTTTCTAATATGGGTTTCCTCCAAATATTCCCACCCCATTTTTCATATTTGGATATTTAGATTGGGGTGTGGGGTCATTGCAATTGCACATTGAAAATTTGAAATTTGCCGCCACCATGCCATAGCAACATATGGCAGTCACTTACTAGCGGGCCTAGAAAATTTAAACTTATGTTATATCAACTTATACCTGCATGAAATTGATAGGAAAATAATTTATTTTCTCAGAAATGGCAAGTATTATAATTGTTATGTCTTTAATCCGCTGACAGACTAAACTATGGCATAGATGAAACCTGTCCCAATACTCGCCATTTGCATTACTAGTCACATAACTCCACAAATCTCAAACGATGACATCGGAAGTCCAATAGTCACGTGGTATCAACAACAAACTCCATTTTAATGATGTTGTAGAGAAATTCGATTATATTAAATGAAAGTCAGATACTTTTTGTAAAAACCAGCAATCTGGCCAGTCTGATTTATCAAGTAGAGAGCATACGTCAATGTATCAGTCATGTGATACAACAATACTTCAGAAGTTGTTCTCAGAATACATAAATATAGAAAATTTTGTGTTCTTTCAATTTTGTATTTTTATTACAACCAGTATACAACTTTCATTTAATATTTCTTTTATTTTTTTCTCTACAACATTTGAAAATGTGGGTTGTACTCATGCGACTAGCAACGCAAATTGCGAGTACCTGGTCACATTTCATCAACACCGTAGTTTTATCTTGTCTTTCAACAGATTAAAGACATAATCATTTTAATACTCACAATTTCTGGGAAAGGAAGTAATTTTCATATCGATTTCATGCACGAATCACTTGATCTAACAATGTTTAAAGTTTGCTAGGCCATCCAGTAAACAGCTACGCTTTGCCACCACCATATTGGCCTCTTGTGATGCTAGACTGGTTTTCATACCTTCCATGTAAGGAAAGACATGAAGCAGCTATGCTTTGCCATCACCATGTTGGCCTCTTGTGATGCTAGACTGGTTTTCATACCTTCCATGTAAGGAAAGACATGGATATCGAGCTGACTTTGAAAATAAAAGTCTACTAGATGAATCTAATCCTATGAGCATTTGGATTGACTCAGTATATATGTTTATTGCAAGCAATCAAATGATACACACTGCACCCTCTGAATATTCTGGTTAGAGCTCGATAAATTTAACTCGCAATCAGTTTAGTCATGGCTCAATTACGTGATTGTTTCAGGCGACAAGTGGTGGTGGAAAATTCCTGACGTTTTCCCAACTTTCATAATATTTGCTAAATTTAAGGTCTTTTCACGATCAGGAAACAAATTATAATTTCTCCTGACTTATTCCCAATTTCCTGGTAGCATGGGAACCCTGCATTTAGGATTCAACCAGACATCATAAAAAGTCTTTTAGTGAAAACCCCATGTTAACATGACCATCCATTTAGGAACAAACAGTCATCAAAAAAAGTCTTGAAGTCAAAACCCCATGTTAACATGACCATTCATTTAAGATCAACCAGTCATCATTAAAAGTCTCGAAGTCAAAACTCCATGTTAACATGACCATTCATTTAGGACCAACCAGACATCATAAGATTGTCTTTGTGTCAAAACCCCATGTTAACATTACCGTCCATTTAGGATTTCAACCAGACATCATAAAAAGTCTTGAAGTACAAAACCCATGTTAACATGACCATTCATTTAGGATCAACCAGTCATCACAAAAAAGTCTTTATGTCAAAACCTATGTTAACATAACTATCCATTTAGGAGGAGCAGTTAAACAATATTTCCAAGATGTCTGCCAAGGTGGCCATTTTGGTTACCAGATTGGCACCATTTTCATTTAGAACCGACTGAATATCATAAGAAATCTTTTGTGTAAACCCCATGTTGATATGACCAACCATTCAGGTGGAGCAGCAATAACAAGATTTTCAAGATGGCTGCTGTGGCAAGTAGCACCATTTTAAAGGGATAAATGTGCTCCAAGTAGAGGAGTATTGATAATAAACTTGTGCTAATGGACCAATGGATGATGGACAACAGACCATCCCATAAACTCCTATGATATATGACCAGTAGAGCAAATAATATTCCTACCTAAAAAAGATTACCCCGACATAATTCTCCTGACCCTTGCCACTTTCCCTTTTTAAGTTTCCATCTTTCAAAACCAAACAATAAATTATTAAAATACAATGGAGCCATCAAGATTTTGGAAAGCTAATTCTTGCCACACATAGTATTTACCGTCACTTTCCCTCCTCCTGGTGTATGCTGAACCATTTCCATGGAGCCCACTTTTGGATCGGCATTCCAACTCACTTTTGTTGACACAATCTAGATTTTTTTTTTTTTTGGGAAATGGCAAAGTAAAGAAAATTTAAATCTAGAATTTATTAGCATAAAATGTTCAAACCTTCTGCACAATGAAATACAAGTCTCAGCAGGGAACACAACACTGATGGAACTTCATACTCTGAACCAGTCTTTCAAGCACAGCTACAGCTGGAATGTTCATGCTTCCTTTCATGACCTGACAAAGTTTATAACTAGCCCCTCGTTGGAATGTTCATGCTTCCTTTCATGACCTGACAAGGTTTATAACTAGCCCCTCGTTGGAATGTTCATGCTTCCTTTCATGACCTGACAAAGTTTATAACTAGCCCCTCGTTGGAATGTTCATGCTTCCTTTCATGACCTGACAAAGTTTATAACTAGCCCCTCGTTTGAATGCTTCGGTTTTCTTTCATGACCTGATGAAGTTTATAAATAGTCCCTCGTTACAAATGACAATGACTGGTTTTGTGTAAACAAAAGAAAGAGTGTGGGATGATATTTTGTGCCTAAACTAAACTCTGTACAGTGACTTGCTTTATTTTCAGTGGGAGTGAGACAAAGAAATGCAATGTTTGTATTAGTCTCATTTAACCAGACCTCTTGCATGAAATCTCTGCCATATGAGAATCAGGTAAAATTGATCACTACTTCCAACAGAAAGTACTTTGATCAAACTCTGTAGAAGTAAAGCCCCAATTACATTTTTCAATATCTCAAGATACAGACATATCCCTCTATCTCAATCTCCAAAGACACACCAGTATGTCACTATCTCAAGCTCCAAAGACTTGTGTCACTATCTCAAGCTCCAAAGACTTATGTCACTATCTCAAGCTCCAAAGACACACCATTATGTCACTATCTCAAGCTCCAAAGACTTGTGTCACTATCTCAAGCTCCAAAGACACACCAGTATGTCACTATCTCAAGCTCCAAAGACTTGTGTCACTATCTCAAGCTCCAAAGACACACCAATATGTCACTATCTCAAGCTCCAAAAACATATCTTATAAAAAAGCATTATTATTATTATTATTATTATTATATTATTATTATCTCAAGATCCAAAGACACTATCTCAAGCTCCTAAGACACATCACACTGTCTCAAAAAATATACTGACATGCTTTCTGCAATAATTTAAGTCAAAGATCTACAGCAAGCTTAAAAGAATGTCAACTGACATCACTTTGTAAACATATGCCATTGCAGAGACTTGTCTGAATTAAAATGAAACTGTCCATGGTTATGCAAAGTATCTCATCATCACGATTTTGTATTACATCACCTCATCCCTTCAAACAAGTCTTTATTTAACATTTTCAGAAAGCTTTGTTCTGGCATGACAAAGAAAACTTGCTTTTTTAAAAAGACCCTTCTATATTCAAGATATCAATGAGTCACATGAGAAATCTGTACAGTGGAGACATCACATAGCCACATGAGAGATCTGTATAGTGGATACATCAAAGAGCCACATGAGATCTGTATAGCGGAGACATCATACAGCCACGAGATCTGTATAGTGGAAATATCATGCAGCCACATGAGAAATCTGTACAGTGGAGACATCACATAGCCATGTGAGAGATCTGTATAGTGGATACATCAAAGAGCCACAAGAGATCTGCATAGCAGAGACATCATACAGCCACATGAAATCTGTATAGTGGAAATATGCAGCCACATGAGAAATCTGTACAGTGGACACATCACATAGCCACATGAGAGATCTGTATAGAGGAGGCATCAAAGAGCCACAAGAGATCTGTATAGCAGAGACATCATACAGCCATATGAGATCTGTATAGTGGAGATATCAAGTAGCCACATGAGATCAGTATTGTAAAGATATCAGAGCCACATGAGATCAGTATAGTGGAGATATCAAGTATCCACATGAGATCAGTATAGTGGAGATATCACATAGCCATATGAGATCAGTATAGTGGAGATATCACGTAGCCACATGAGATCAGTCTAGTTGAGATATCACAGAGCCACAAGAGATCTGTACAGCAGAGACATCATACAGCCACATGAGATCAGTATAATGGAGATATAACAGAGCCACATGTGATCAGTATAGTGGAGATATCAAGTAGCCACATGAGATCAGTATAGTGGAGATATCAGAGCCATATGAAATCATTATAGTGGAGATATCACATAGCCACATCAGAGGTCTAGTTCTATGAGACTAGCAATAATAATAACAATTATGATGATATGGTATGGCACAGAATCTCCTACTGGAAATAAGTCTGATTTTACCTTTTTCTCTCCTCCTCCAGGCCTGTGTGTCAAGTTGTCTTTGGAACCAACCTTACTGGTGACATTTGAAAAGTTCAACTTGGTACTGGCTATTTTCACCTGCAAAACATTCAACAGGTGTAATGAAAAATACTAATGCAAATATTTTGTAAATCAAGAGACAAAAACATCCACTAAGGCTAAGAGACTGTCCAACTCCATAGTTACATTTGAATGTGTATGAATACATTCTTATCCATGTCTAAGCACAAAAAGCAAAGAAATTTTTCTTGATGGAGTTTAACGTTTTAATGTTTCTACCTTAAATTGCAAATTAACAATGACTGATCAACCTTAAATTGAAAATAAGCTTTGATTGGTCAACCTTAAATTGAAAATAAAAATGATAGGTCAACCTTAAATTGTAAATTAACAATGATTGTTCAACCTCAAATTGTAAATTAACAATGATTGGTCAACCTTAAATTGAAAATAAACAATGACTGGTCAACCTTAAATAGTAAATTAACAATGATTGGTCTACCTGAAATTGTAAATTAACAATGACTGGTCAACCTTAAATTGAAAATACACAATGACTGGTCAACCTTAAATTGTAAATAAACAATGATTGGTCAACCTTAAATAGTAAATTAACAATGATTGGTCAACCTCAAAATTGTAAATTAACAATGATTGGTCTACATTAAATTGTAATTTAACAATGATTGGTCTACCTTAAATTGAAAATAAACAATGATTGGTTTATTGGTGACCTTAAACAATTCTCATACATTTTATATATGAACCAGAATCTTGAGATTGCCTGATTTCACAAGATAAAATTATAGTTTTGCAAAATAGGGAGGAGTCTCATAAATTGAGAACATAATTGTGGATCAGTCTGATTCAAAATATGGTGTGAAGGGGAGAATTTGCCAAGATCCAAAAATAAGAATGGAAAGCAAACAAGATCCAAGATCACTAATGACAGCAACCAAACAGTCGACGGTCAGAAGAAACAAGTCAATGTAATGACAACATGCATACAGTAAGTATCGTTTTGTATCGATTTTCCATCTTTTGTATCGAAATGTGTATAGTTCTGCAAAAGTATTGATGCATCAACGAAACGTTTCACCCCTAGAAAATATTATGCACACTATATGTAAGGACAAACTTATAGTCAGGACAGCTATACATGTTTGATATTTTCCTTAATATCCTTGTCAGATAAAAATTCTTAAGATTCAGAAATATTCCACAGAAAATAGAGACTTCATGCAAGCATTAGCTACATCTGTTCAATTGTTCTCCAATGTATCTACTTGTTAAGGTATTACTTACATAATTGTTTCCACTCATGAAGGTATTACTTAATTATATCCACTCATGAAGGTATAACTGATATAATTGTATCCACTCATGAAGGTATAACTTATATAATTGTATCCACTCATGAAGATATAACTTATATAATTGTATCCACTCATGATGGTATAACTTATGTAAATGTATCCACTCATAAGGTATTACTTATATAATTGTATCCAACCATGAAGGCATTACTTACATAATTGTATTCACTTATTAAGATATTATTGTATAAACTCATTATATTACATAAAAAATTGTATCCATTTATGAAATTATTACTTATGTAAAAATTGTATCCACTCATGAAAGTAGTACTTACATAACTGTATCCATTCATTAAGGTATTGCTTATGTAACTGTATCCATTCATGAAGGTATTACTTATATAATTGTATCCACTCATGAAGGTATAACTTATGTAAATGTATCCACCCATGAAAGTATTACTTACATAATTGTATCCATTCATTAAGGTATTACTTACATAATTGTATCCATTCATTAAGGTATTACTTACATAATTGTATCCATCCATTAAGGTATTACTTACATAATTGTATCCATTCATGAAGGTATTACTTACATAATTGTATTCATTCATGAAGGTATTACTTACATAATTGTATCCATTCATGAAGGTATTACTTACATAATTGTATCCATTCATTAAGGTATTACTTACATAATTGTATCCATTCATTAAGGTATTACTTACATAATTGTATCCATTCATGAAAGTATTACTTACATAATTGTATCCATTCATGAAAGTATTACTTACATAATTGTATCCATTCATTAAGGTATTACTTACATAATTGTATCCATTCATGAAGGTATTACTTACATAATTGTATCCATTCATGAAAGTATTACTTACATAATTGTATCCATTCATGAAGGTATTACTTACATAATTGTATCCATTCATGAAAGTATTACTTACATAATTGTATCCATTCATGAAAGTATTACTTACATAATTGTATCCATTCATGAAGGTATTACTTACATAATTGTATCCATTCATGAAGGTATTACTTACATAATTGTATCCATTCATGAAGGTATTACTTATATAATTGTATCCATTCATGAAAGTATTACTTACATAATTGTATCCATTCATGAAGGTATTACTTACATAATTGTATCCATTCATGAAGGTATTACTTACATAATTGTATCCATTCATGAAAGCATTACTTACATAATTGTATCCATTCATTAAGGTATTACTTACATAATTGTATCCATTCATGAAGGTATTACTTATATAATTGTATCCATTCATGAAGGTATTACTTACATAATTGTATCCATTCATGAAAGTATTACTTACATAATTGTATCCATTCATGAAGGTATTACTTACATAATTGTATCCATTCATGAAGGTATTACTTACATAATTGTATCCATTCATGAAGGTATTACTTACATAATTGTATCCATTCATGAAAGCATTACTTACATAATTGTATCCATTCATTAAGGTATTACTTACATAATTGTATCCATTCATGAAGGTATTACTTACATAATTGTATCCATTCATGAAGGTATTACTTACATAATTGTATCCATTCATGAAGGTATTACTTACATAATTGTATCCATTCATGAAGGTATTACTTACATAATTGTATCCATTCATTAAGGTATTACTTATATAATTGTATCCATTCATTAAGGTATTACTTACATAATTGTATCCATTCATTAAGGTATTGCTTACATAATTGTATCCATTCATGAAGGTATTACTTACATTGCCACCTCCTGGAGAATGCTTTAAGTTATTCATTGACCCAACTTTGGATTGCACAGTTTTATAATTAGGTGTTGGAGTAGGTGATTTAGAGCTCTCTGAAAAGATAAAGCAACAATATTATAAGGTGTTCTGTGGAACAATATGTCACTTCTGCCATGACTTGGTGACCACTCTTCATATATGCCACTTTTAAATGACTTGTATTTCTCAAGAAAGGTCAAGACAATATTACATCATCATCTGTGCAAGAATCAAGACAGTCCATTCAGAACAGATGACAGGTTTATTAAAAGGAACAAAAATATACAATCATATTGCATCTTCTTAAAACCGTATATTAAATACATATACACGGTCAGAAACAACAATGTAGGTCAAAGGAAACTAAATGGTAAATCTATTCCTCTGATTCCAGAACTATGAAATTCTGAAATATATTGGCTAAAACAATAACCATAATGATCTGTTTCTTCTGTCTTCATCTATGATCTGTGACTCATTTATTGCAATGTATATACTGTGACTGGTTTCTTGTAATGTATATACTGTGACTGGTTTCTTGTAATGTATATATGTGACTGTTTTCTTGTATACTGTGACTGGTTTCTTGTAATGTCTATACTGCAACTGGTTTCTTGTAATGCATATACTGTGACTGGTTTCTTGTAATGTATATACTGTGACTGGCTTCTTGTAATGTATATACTCTGACTGGTTTCTTGTAATGTCTATACCGTGACTGGTTTCTTGTAATGTATATATGTGACTGGTTTCTTGTAATGTATATAATGTGACTGGTTTCTTGTAATGTATATACTGTGAATGGTTTCTTGTAATGTCTATACTGTGACTGGTTTCTTGTAAAGTATATGCTGTGACTGATTTCTTGTAATGTCTATACTCTGACTGGTTTCTTGTATTGTATATACTGTGGCTGGTTTCTTGTAATGTATACTGTGACTGGTTTCTTGTAATGTATATACTGTGACTGGTTTCTTGTAATGTATATAATCTGACTGGTTTCTTGTAATGTATATACTCTGGTTTCTTGTAATGTATACTGTGACTGGTTTCTTGTAATGTATATACTCTGACTGATTTCTTGTAATGTATATAATCTGACTGGTTTCTTGTAATGTATATACTATGACTGGTTTCTTGTAATGTACATACTGTGACTGGTTTCTTGTGATGTACAATGTGACTGGTTTCTTGTAATGTATACTGTATACTGTTTGGCACATTCAGATGCTACATTCTAGGTACCAGACGATCATTCTGGTTTTAAGTGACTTTGTGACAAAAAAAAAATCCTGTTCAAAATTTAATAATAGAAAATTTTGATATTTGCAAATTTGTCCATATAATTCAAGATGTGAAATTTTCACAAAAAAATCATAATTTAACAAATTCTGGAATGGCTGAAATCTCTGAGAATTTCGCATTTACGAACCATCAAAGGATGAAGTCTCCATACGTGTGACCTAAAAAACTTTCAAAACTAAAATCATTGGGTTCAAGATGACAGTCACATCACTGCTGGTATAATGACTCCCATGTTTGTCAGGCAGTGACATCACTGCTGGTATAATGACACCCATGTCTCATAGTACACTGATATAGAGTATACAAAAACAGGCAGTCGGATGGACTGTGATATTACTACTGGACTAATGATACCCATGTCTCACAATTTACTGATGCAACATATATAAAGAACCACAGGTCTGAGGAACAATGGCATCGTATCTGGAATTATGACACCTTTACCAATGTAACAAACACAAAACTGGTTGTAACAGACAGAGTCATGGATATATATATATATATATATATATATATATATATATATATATATATATAATGAGTGAATCGATTCATTCCTAATTCCTATCATTGTTCTTGTCTTAATATCACTAATTCCTATCATTGTTCTTGTCTTAATATCAGTCTACACTATTCCTGTTGGTAATGTTGACAGTCAGTAGAAAATAGATGTCTGCCGATAAGTCCTTAACGTGAGGTGAGGATGAAAGCTTCAGGTCAGCTTTCTGTATTTATTGTGTATGCGATTTAAAAGTTAAAATATTATCAAATATAAAAATGACCCATTGATCGTTGTTATAACTGGCTAGTTGTCAGGAATTATGAAACAAACACTGGATGAAAATTTGTCAAGACTGTGGTCTCCAATCATATGTTTAACCTTTAAAAAAAAAATTTTGTCTTTCAGGATATCTACAGGTCTCCCAGAGTTGCTTTCTGCACGTTTGTAACATTCTGAGCTTTACTCAAGTACTTGTCAAACCAAACAGAAAATTATCTGTCAGCCGGTGAGCAGCCATTAATTTTGAATGCTAGTTGCTCATGGTTTAGCTGGTTTCCTTTTTTATATATTTTATATAACCTACCGTGAAAACCTGATTTGAGTGACCTCTTTTATGAGTGACCATTCGTCACTGACAACCACACCCATCATGCTCAGATTGATTTTACTATATAAGTGCAATGGCATGAGCAAAAACATGCCTAATTCAACCATCAATGATGATTTCCTGGAAAATATATTTTAACATTGCTATAAATGACCCGATATAAACACCACATACCTTTATCTAATTTTTTGTAACTGTCCAGTAGAATCTGCAGGTGGAATTTACAGGGTGGATTCCAGACAGTAATGAACCAACACACACACACACACACACACACACACAAAAGATTCGCGAGGTTAAGTTTTATGCCCAGGACCACAAACCAGACTTGCATGTATGTACTTGTTACAAACTGCAGTGTAGTGCCAATAGTCCAACACACTCTAGCACTAAATAAGGAAATCAATAATTTGTGCCCTCCCTCCTAGGCAAAAAATTGCCCCTATTGCCTGCCTGTATGCTTCAGTGTACAACCTACTATGGTTATTGGAACATCATTTAAAGAATAACTAAGAATAAAGAAAAAAATATAAGTGCAGTAATTATGGGCATTTTTCCTTCCAACATGCATTAGAATTTTGACCTTTAAAAATGGCCCTTTTGCACAGACCTGTTATGACAGACTACCTGTCTTTTGGAACCACTGTCTTTTGGCATAATGGCTGATCCCTCAAGACAGGTTTAACTGTAATAGATTGTTGGCAGAAGGAATGGTCTCTCAGGAAAGGTTTTACTGTATTGGGTTGTTGGCAGAAGGGGTGGTCTCTCAAGACAGGTATTACTGTACATTTCCAGGCTATGCTATTAACATCAAAATGTGTTAGCTTGTTCTTTTTGGGCTATGCGAAACATAAATACATTTCAATGAAATCTCAGTCTCTATAAACAGAAGTCCTCATATGCAGGTGCATAAACAGGAAGTCCTCATATGCAGGTGCATAAACAAGAAGTCCTCATAAGCAGGTGCCAGCTGAAACAGATTGGAATGTTAAATAAAGTAAAACTTTAATCACCTGGTGTTGCAGGTTCTTTCTTTGGGGATGATGTCTTTGGTGGTTTGGTGTCTATTTTTGACTCAACATTTTTCACCTCAACCTTGGAACTAAAAATTCTTACATTTCCACCACCAGGCTTGTAATTTTCATTTTTGGTATCAGTGCCATATTTCTTCTTATTTTCTTCAAAACTCTGAAAGTATATTTTGTTTAAAAAAATGAACAAAACTTGTTTTTGTAAATAATGTATATGGGAAAAAGCTTCACATTGTTTCATTGTCATAACTTTCATGGTCAAATTTTTTAATTGCAAAAGTTTAACATTTCAGAATTTGATGGAGTTAAACAATTTATGCAAATGAAATTACAAAATTAAATATTAAACATGCAGAATTGTACAAAATGATAATTTTGCAAAAATTATGCAGAAATTTTCTTAATTACATTCAGAGTGATGATTTTACATGAAATTTATGAAAAGGTCATGGGATTTCCTTTACCTCAATCTGGTGGATAAAATATTTAAATCATTTAGTCTGGAATAAAAGCCTTATTTTGATATCACCATCCATTTAGGAGAAACTGCAACAAGATTTACAAGATGTCTTTGCACCATGATCTTCATTTAGGACCAGGGGATGAATGTAGGTATCAAATTTCAAGCCAAAAGGATTACCACCATAATTCTGTGCATGTATTTTCTATTAGTTATTCTGTATTTATTTTCTATTAGTGTATTCTGTATTTATTTTCTATTAGTGTACTCTGTATGTATTTTCTATTAGTTATTCTGTATGTATTTTCTATTAGTGTATTCTGTATTTTCTATTAGTGTATTCTGTATTTATTTTCTATTAGTGTATTCTGTATTTATTTTCTATTATTATATTCTGCATGTATTTTATTTTAGTATATTCTGCACATTCTTTCTGCATTATTCTATTTTTCCATTTTCTATGTGTGCAAGATGTACATTCAAGACAGCACCTTTAAATCTGCCAGTAGTGCTTTCTAAATTTGATATGCTTGAAATTGGAATACTGTCATTTCACATCTTTAAATCTGCCAGTAGTGATTTCTAAATTTGATATCTTTGAAACTGGAATACTGTCATTTCACATCTTTAAATCTGCCAGTAGTGATTTCTAAATTTGATATCTTTGAAACTGGAATACTGTCATTTCACATCTTTAAATCTGCCAGTAGTGATTTCTAAATTTGATATCTTTGAAACTGGAATACTGTCATTTCACATCTTTAAATCTGCCAGTAGTGATTTCTAAATTTGATATCTTTAAAATTGAATACTGTCATTTCACATCTTTAAATCTGCCAGTAGTGATTTCTAAATTTGATATCTTTGAAATGGGAATACTGTCATTTCACATCTTTAAATCTGCCAGTAGTGATTTCTAAATTTGATATCTTTGAAATGGGAATACTGTCATTTCACATCTTTAAATATGCCAGTAGTGATTTCTAAATTTGATATCTTTGAAATGGGAATACTGTCATTTCACATCTTTAAATATGCCAGTAGTGATTTCTAAATTTGATATCTTTGAAATGGGAATACTGTCATTTCACATCTTTAAATATGCCATTAGTGCTAAATTTGATATGCTTGAAAGTGGAATACTGTCATTTCACATCTTTAGATCTGCCAGTAGTGCTTTGATATTGGAATACTGTCATTTCACATCTTTAAATCTGCCAGTAGTGCTTTGATATTGGAATACTGTCATTTCACATCTTTAAATCTGCCAGTAGTGCTTTGATATTGGAATACTGTCATTTCACATCTTTAAATCTGCCAGTAGTGCTTTGATATTGGAATACTGTCATTTCACATCTTTAAATATGCCAGTAGTTCTAAATTTGATATGCTTGAAATTGGAATACTGCCATTTCACATCTTCAAATTCCATGTGTATAGCAATGAAGACCCTATCCAAACAACACACATCTTAGTTAAAATGCTGTATCTTGCAAAATAAAGAGACAGCACACTTATTTGTATTTATCATTCTAGCAATCTCAGTTCAACTATATTGGAAAGAAGGCATAAACGTTCGTTAAAATTGCATTAATTGTTTATTTATTTCTCTTAGCAAGTTGACTGGGAACCAATCAAATGTCACTAAAATGGCACATACAATAATCTACAGGTGAGATGATTTTGTAATAGAAACATGCTCTTTATTTCTAATAGGAAAGCTACCTGTATATAGCACTGCTGTATTTTGTTGCTGTGTTGTTGCTGGTGTTATGGGTTTAATGCCTTTTTTCTGTGAATGATAGGCTCTACACATAGTGGCCTGTATAACAGGTAGAGGAATAACCCAGGAAATCCCAGGAAGAACCAGTGACCCATGAGAAGCTACTGGCAAGCTTTCTCCTACACCCACATTTGCTGGGCCTGAGACTATAAATCCAGAGATAAGATAGCAGTAATCCATAAAGGCAAGTGTTTTAGATCACTAGGCAACCTGGGGCCCCTTTCTGTATTTTGCATTATATATATTTCAAATGGTAAAGCTATATAACACTGCTGTATATTGTGCTATATATTTCAAATGGTGAAGCTATATAACACTGCTGTATTTTTGTGCGATATATTTCAAATGGTGAAGCTATGTAACACTGCTGTATATTGTGCTATATATTTCAAACGGTAAAGCTATATAACACTGCTGTATATTGTGCTATATATTTCAAACAGTAAAGTTACATAACACTGCTGTATATTGTGCTATATATTTCAAATGGTAAAGCTATATAACACTGCTGTATATTGTGCTATATATTTCAAAAGGTAAAGCTATATAACACTGCTGTATATTGTGCTATATATGTCAAATGGTGAAGCTATATAACACTGCTGTATATTGTGCTATATATATTTCAAATGGTAATGCTATATAACACTGCTGTATACTGTGCTATATATTTCAAATGATAAAGCTATATAACACTGCTGTACATTTTACTCAATGGATATTAATATTATCAATGGCAGGTTTAAATGGATCCTTGCCAGTGAATGCCCTGCCTAAATTTTTAGCAATGGATGGCATCTGGTGGACCCTGCAGGCAGTTAGGCCATTGAATCAACATTAGGGTCTTGGCAGCCCATTAGCAATATCCACCTTCCCAATCACCCACCAGCGTTTTTAAATTCCAAATACACCTTTTTCTCTATCTACATGATATTTACATTATGTGTGCTTGGATTACTGAGATATATTCATTATGTATGCTTGGATTATTGAGATATATTCATTATGTATGCTTGGATTATTGAGATATATTCATTATGTATGCTTGGATTATTGAGATATATTCATTATGTATGCTTGGATTATTGAGATATATTCATTAAGTATGCTTGGATTATTGAGATACATTCATTAAGTATGCTTGGACTGTTGAGAATGAAATTATTTCATGCTGAATGGTTTACATTTCAACCAGGCACTGAGAGAGTTTTCAATTGCAGTTTACTTGCACAACTACAAATATAACAATGGCATCTCCAACTTGGTACCCCCCCCCCAACACCACCGGTCTTGAGCATAACAACCACAGTAATTTGATGGCTATTGATTGAAAAACCAATTAATACAGATCTTTGTTTTTCAGGTACATAATATTGTCCTATCTACAAGGCATTCATTTACAAACTGTACAGACCAGAGTGAAGCACTCCATAGCAGAGCTTTTTTGGCACAGCTAAAGGTTTTAAATGGGTGCCAATTCATACAAAATATTTGCGAAAAAAAGTTGAAGAATGTCTGTATTGAAGGTTTTGTTTAACTTATAAAATATTCAAATCACTTGATAAGGTTCACAAGCATTAGATAAAGTGAACACTATGGTATAATGTAAAACTTCTGTACAGTAAGCCATCAAATCTTTTTAAATATTAACAGCTTGTATGAATTTTGGCATGCACACAAATACACACACACACACACAGAGTCTGTCTGTCTGTCTGTCTGTCTCTCTCTCTCTCTCTCTCTCTCTCTCTCAGCCAATGTACAAGAAAATTAATGCCTGTAGTTTCGGTGGTTCTTCCTTGGTTTTCTTCGGGTTGTTCCTCCACCTGATATAAGGTTGCCAAGTATACCCTTGATATAAGGCTGCCAAGAATGGCCTTGATATAAAGGCTGCCATGTATGGCCTTGATATATTGGCTGCAATGTATGGCCTTGATATATTGCCTGCAATGTATGGCCTTGATATATAGGCTGCCATGTATGGCCTTGATATAGTGGCTGCCATGTATGGTCTTGATATATAGGCTGCCATGTATGGCCTTGATATACTGGCTGCAATGTATGGCCTTGATATATTGGCTGCCATGTATGGCCTATCATTTGTTGAAAAATCAAGTAAAACCTATAAAACTTCATCAAAAAACCTAGCATATCTCAATCTTTGGCCCTCTTAAACTCTGGACCTCCTAAACACTGAATAGCTTAAACTCTGGACATCTGACCACTGGACTGCTTAAATTCAGGACATCTGACCACTGGACTGCTTAAATTCAGGACATCTGACCACTGGACTGCTTAAATTCAGGACATCTGACCAATTTTGATTGTATGTAATGCACACAGAACTGCATGAAGTGTACAACCTATTCTGCCTGAAATTTGACAATCCATTCAATTCCAAAAATGGCAACAAAAACTCGATTTGTTCATACAATCTGAATGTAAAAATATTATGTAGTGTTGGTTGCCAGTCACACTGATATTAAGAGTAATGAAAGGGCAGATGAATCAGACAAAGCTACCCTGCAGTCACTTTTTCCAAAATGGAAGATTCCAGAGTATATTGACTTTAAACTTTGTATAAATCAGGATCTTCAAGGTAAAATAAGTGGAATGAAAACTACCAGACAACATCAATTCACCACTGGAGAGTGGCTTCCCTCAATAAGAACCTCGCAGAGATGAGGTCTGCATACTGAGAGTCATGTTTAGGGTTTTAACTTCAACTCTTTGCAACACAAGTGTTTTGATTTGAAATCTATGAAAAATAATGATCATCGTGATGAACCACCAGAGAAAATCTTGGCCTTTTCAAGGGAATGTAGTTTATATAAAAAAATTAGCCTATGGTTCAAGGGTTTTGCATGTTTTACCTAAATTTTGTATTTTATATGCCTTTAACATAATTTTATCATCTTTCAACTTTTATCATTTACTACTTTATGTTTATGTTTTCTGAGAATTCTATATCTTCCAAATTTTTTTATTATTTTAAATTCTTGACATTTACAACCTTATTGTTAATTGGCACCAGATTGCTAGTATTGTGTTGATGTGTCTTTAAACCCTGCAACAACTACCACTGCCTTCATATAATGTTCCAACTGAGAGACCCCCCCACCCAAACCCTGCAACAACTACTACTGCCTTCATATAATGTTCCAAAAGAGAGACCTCCCTTCCACCCAAACCCTGCAACAACTACTACTGCCTTCATATAATGTTCCAACTAAACAGAGACACCCTTTCCACCCAAACCTTGCAACTACTACTACTGCCTTCATATAATGTTCCAAAAGAGAGACCTCCCTTCCACCCAAACCCTGCAACAACTACTACTGCCTTCATATAATGTTCCAACTAAACAGAGACCCCCCTTCCACCCAAACCCTGCAACTACTACTACTGCCTTCATATAATGTTCCAAAAGAGAGACCTCCCTTCCACCCAAACCCTGCAACAACTACTACTGCCTTCATATAATGTTCCAAAAGAGAGACCTCCCTTCCACCCAAACCCTGCAACTACTACTACTGCCTTCATATAATGTTCCAAAAGAGAGACCCCACTTCCACCCAAACCCTGCAACAACTACTACTGCCTTCATATAATGTAACAACTAAACAGAGAGACCCCCCCTTCCACCCAAACCCTGCAACTACTACTACTGCCTTCATATAATGTTCCAACAGAGAGACCTCCCTTCCACCCAAACCCCGCAACAACTACTACTGCCTTCATATAATGTTCCAACTAAACAGAGACCCCCCTTCCACCCAAACCCTGCAACTACTACTACTGCCTTCATATAATGTTCTAAAAGAGAGACCCCACTTCCACCCAAACCCTGCAACAACTACTACTGCCTTCATATAATGTAACAACTAAACAGAGAGACCCCCCTTCCACCCAAACCCTGCAACTACTACTACTGCCTTCATATAATGTTCCAACAGAGAGACCTCCCTTCCACCCAAACCCTGCAACAACTACTACTGCCTTCATATAATGTTCCAACTAAACAGAGACCCCCCTTCTACCCAAACCCTGCAACAACTACTACTGACTTCATATAATGTTCCAACTAAACAGAGACCCCCCTTCCACCCAAACCCTGCAACTACACTGCCTTCATATAATGTTCCAACAGAGAGACCTCCCTTCCACCCAAACCCTGCAACAACTACTACTGCCTTCATATAATGTTCCAACTAAACAGAGACCCCCCTTCCACCCAAACCCTGCAACTACTACTACTGCCTTCATATAATGTTCCAACAGAGAGACCCCCCTTCCACCCAAACCCTGCAACTACTACTACTGACTTCATATAATGTTCCAAAAGAGAGACCCCACTTCCACCCAAACCCTGCAACAACTACTACTGACTTCATACAATGTTCCAACTAAACAGAGACCCCCCTTCCACCCAAACCCTGCAACTACACTGCCTTCATATAATGTTCCAACAGAGAGACCTCTCTTCCACCCAAACCCTGCAACAACTACTACTGCCTTCATATAATGTTCCAATTAAACAGAGAGACCCCACCCTTCCACCCAAACCCTACAACAACTACCACTGCCTTCATATAATGTTCCAACTGAGAGACCCCCCATCTTCCACCCAAACCCTGCAACAACTACTACTGACTTCATATAATGTTCCAACTAAACAGAGACCCCCCTTCCACCCAAACCCTGCAACTACACTGCCTTCATATAATGTTCAAACAGAGAGACCTCCCTTCCACCCAAACCCTGCAACAACTACTACTGCCTTCATATAATGTTCCAACTAAACAGAGACCCCCTTTCCACCCAAACCATGCAACTACTACTACTGCCTTCATATAATGTTCCAAAAGAGAGACCTCCCTTCCGCCCAAACCCTGCAACAACTACTACTGCCTTCATATAATGTTCCAACAGAGAGACCCCCCCTTCCACCCAAACCCTGCAACAACTACCACTGCCTTCATATAATGTTCCAACTAAACAGAGATACCCTCCCCCTTCCACCCAAACCCTGCAACAACTACTACTGCCATCATATAATGCTCCAACTAAACAGAGACCCCCATTCCACCCAAACTCTGCAACAACCACTACTGCCTTCATATAATGTTCCAACTAAACAGAGACCCCCCTTCCACCCAAACCCTGCAACAACTACTACTGTCTTCATATAATGTTCCAACAGAGAGACCCCACTTCCACCCAAACCCTGCAACAACTACTACTGCCTTCATATAATGTTCCAACTAAACAGAGACCCCCCTTCCACCCAAACCCTGCAACTACACTGCCTTCATATGATGTTCCAACAGAGAGACCTCCCTTCCACCCAAACCCTGCAACAACTACTACTGCCTTCATATAATGTTCCAACAGAGAGACCTCCCTTCCACCCAAACCCTGCAACAACTACTACTGCCTTCATATAATGTTCCAACTAAACAGAGACACCCTTTCCACCCAAACCCTGTAACAACTACTACTGCCTTCATATAATGTTCCAACTAAACAGAGAACCCCCTTCCACCCAAACCCTGCAACTACACTGCCTTCATATAATGTTCCAACAGAGAGACCTCCCTTCCACCCAAACCCTGCAACAACTACTACTGCCTTCATATAATGTTCCAACAGAGAGACCTCCCTTCCACCCAAACCCTGCAACAACTACTACTGCCTTCATATAATGTTCCAACTAAACATAGACACCCTTTCCACCCAAACCCTGCAACAACTACTACTGCCTTCATATAATGTTCCAACTAAACAGAGACCCCCTTCCACCCAAACTCTGCAACAACCACTACTGCCTTCATATAATGTTCCAACTAAACAGAGACCCCCCTTCCACCCAAACCCTGCAACAACTACTACTGCCTTCATATAACGTTCCAACTAAACAGAGACCCCCTTTCCACCCAAACCCTGCAACAACTACTACTGCCTTAATATAATGTTCCAACTAAACAGAGACCCCCCTTCCACCCAAACTCTGCAACAACCACTACTGCCTTCATATAATGTTCCAACTAAACAGAGACCCCTCTTCCACCCAAACCCTGCAACAACTACTACTGCCTTCATATAACGTTCCAACTAAACAGAGAACCCCTCTTCCACCCAAGAAAAACAAGAGTCCCTTGAAGAGACTTATGTTCTACTGCCTCTAAGAATTTCAGATAAGATCATATCTTCTTTTTAAATGCTAAGTACTGAAACCATGCCTGATATTTCTGAGTAATTTTCAAATTAGCACCATTATGGCAGCCATATTGTATGAAAGATTGGCCCTATGTTCAAATTTAGTAAACATCACTAGAAGCCTTCTGGTGAAAAATGTATGTGAATGGAAATTCCTAAGGATTAGCATTAACACGATTTTTACGGTGGTTGTCGTGGTCACCATACTGGATATAAGAGTAGCACCATTTTCATTTACGACCAACTAAATATCATAAGAAGTCCATTGGTATAAATTCCATTTTGATTTCTTCATTCAACATAGAGTTATACCAATAAAAAGATTTTCAAAGTGGCCACTATGGTGGCCATATGGGGGATCAGATCGATACCATTTTAATTTAGAACCAAACTGATATCATGAAGTGTTCTTTGCTAGAAACCTCATGCCAATAAAACTTTCCACTAAGGTGTAGTGGTAATAACAAGACATTAAAGACAGCTGCCATGGTGGCCATAATGCAAGTCAGATCAGCACCATTCTCATTTAGGACCAACGAGTCATCATTAGAAAGGTTTTCAGTACAGACCCATGTTGAAATTTAGGACCAACGAGACATAATTAGAAGCTTTTCAGTACAGACCCATGTTGAAATTTAGGACCAACGAGACACCATTAGAAGCTTTTCAGTACAGACCCATGTTGAAATTTAGGACCAACGAGACATCATTAGAAGTTTTTCAGTACAGACCCATGCTGAAATTTAGGACCAACGAGACATCATTACAAGCTTTTCAGTACAGACCCATGTTGAAATTTATGACCAATGAGACATCATTATAAGTTTTTCAGTACAGACCCATGCTGAAATTTAGGACCAACGAGACATCATTACAAGCTTTTCAGTACAGACCCATGTTGAAATTTAGGACCAATGAGACATCATTAGAAGCTTTTCAGTACAGACCCATGCTGAAATTTAGGACCAACGAGACATCATTAGAAGGTTTTCAGTACAGACCCATGTTGAAATTTAGGACCAACAAGACATCATTAGAAGGTTTTCAGTACAGTCCCATGTTGAAATGACCATCCATTCAGAAGAAGATTTTCAGGATGGCCACTGTCAGATATTTTGGATATCTCAGTGGCACCATTTTCATTAAGGACCAACTAGATATGACATCATTTTGTGTAAGCAGCATGCTGATATCAGTTTCCATTTAGAAACAGCAGCTATAACAAGACTTTCAAGATGGCAGCCATAATGGATGTCAGATTAGCACCATTTTCAATTGGGACTAAACATGCCAATGGGTACCTGGGTTCTTGGGTACTCACCCAATGATAATAACCCGGGTAATGAAATGGACAACTGGGTAATAAAATGGACAACTGGGTTATAAAATGGACAACTGGGTAATAAACTGGACAACTGGGTAATTATGTGGACAACTGGGTAATAAACTTAAAACAATGTTTCCAAGTTCAGATTGAGACTCAGAATAACAATTACAGTTTGAAATTTGTGTCATGTGCACATTTATTCAAGATCTCAGGGGCTTGCATCTTTGCTTACAGTTTACTTGTCATACATGTACTATATAATAGCATAAGGGAGGACACTTCTCTCCTTTCTCACATGACCTATTTAAGAATCAATGCTGATATTTCAAGCTAGATTTTATGCAGCATAATAAATATGGTACCAATGCTAAGCTCAGGCATTCAACTTTGTATGCCTGTCCAAAGTTTGGCTTACTATCGTACCATACAGAATGAGTGCCAGCCCATTTTCCCATGCTACTGCTCGACATTGCCATCATCACGCCCACTTAATATGCAAGTGCAACTCGCTGAATGGAATACTGCCCTCTCACTGGCCAATGGAAAATGACATACTAAACCCATTTACAATTTATTTTTGTATTAATGTATAGTACATATATGACTGATCATTAAAGTGGAAACAACGATACAAGCCACTATATTCATTGTTGCATCTCGGTCTACTTTCCTTATTTTCTATTTATAGTAACTTTCCTTATTTTCTATTTATAGTAACTTTCCTTATTTTCTATTTATAGTATTTACATGCAACAGTTCCAAGACAACAGATGGGTTTCTCGAATGTGAAACCACATGTCAAAGATTCTATCTAATACCACATACTTAGTGGACCAGTCTAAATTGAAAATAAATGGCACCAGATATCATAATAAATGGGCTTGATCGATGTGACTGATGGATATTATATAACGGAAAAATGAGGAGAGGTAATTTGTTAAACTTAAAAACATGCTGCATCCAGAAAAGAAAAAATCAATAGCACTTTTAAAAATTTTAAATAAGAGTTTTGACAGTGATATAATACAACAGTCATCATTTGTGGAAATGACAACTATTCATGAAAGTTACGGTAGGCATTTAGACTAGTTAAAGTGAGTGTTATGCATAAATAATTTATCAATTTCTTTTGTTTCTATACTCTTGTATTAACTACTAAACCCCAAGTATTTAGCCAGTCTGTGACAAATTTTAACTGCAGATGCAGGTTAAGTAGCAATAATAAATGTACAAAGTTTTTCATACAGTTTTCTGTAATTATGGCATCTGATATGCAGATTGCTCTCCCTTTGACAAGATTACACTTTTATGCCACTTACATTAGTATTAATTAAACATATACCTCTCTTAGGGGTTGGCATGTGTGAAATACCTCTCTTAGGGGTTGGCATGTGTGAAATACCTCTCTTAGGGGTTGGCATGTGTGAAAAACCTCTCTTAGGGGTCGGCATGTGTGAAATACCTCTCTTAGGAGCCGGTATGTGTGAAATAGCTCTCTTAGGGGTCGGCATGTGTGAAATACCTCTCTTAGTGGTCTGCATGTGTGAAATATCTCTCTTAGGAGTCGGCATGTGTGTAATACCTCCCATAGGGGTCAGCATGTGTGAAATAGCTCTCTTAAGGGTCGACATGTGTGAAATACCTCTATTAGGGGTCGGCATGTGTGAAATATTTCTCTCAGGGGTGGGCATGTGTGAAATACCTCTCATAGGGGTCGGTATGTGTGAAATCTCTCTCTTAGGGGTCAGCATATGTGAAACTACAACAAAGCAGTTCAGGTTCATATTTAATACAATTTCCCTTTATCAGGTATCTGGGTAACTGATCATAAGGATCGATGGGTACCCAGCAAAACTTTCCTTAAATTTTCGCATCTTTAATTAGGATGAACAAGACATAACAAGAAGACTTCTGGTGAAAATCTCATTTTGATATGAGCTTCCATTCAGATGGAACAGTGATCAAAATTAATTGTTAAATGGCCACTTTGCTGGCCATCTTGGATGTCTGGGCAACACCAAGTTTGTTTAGGACTAACCTGACCATGGAATGAATGTACATGTAAAGTTTCATGGCAATTCTCAGAGTAGTTTAGTAGGAGCAGTGATACAAAGTAGTTTAGTAGGAGCAGTGATATAAAGTAGTTTAGTAGGAGTAGTGACAACAAAGTAGTTTAGTAGGAGTAGTGAGACAAAGTAGTTTAGTAGGAACAGTGATACAAAGTAGTTTAGTAGTGATAACAAAGTAGTTTGGTAAGAGTAGTGATACAAAGTAGTTTAGTAGGAGCAGTGATAGAAAGTAATTTAGTAGGACTAGTGATAGGAAGTAGTTTAGTAGGAGCAGTGATACAAAGTAGTTTAGTAGGAGTAGTGATACAAAGTAGTTTAGTAGGAGTAGTGATACAAAGTAGTTTAGTAGGAACAGTGATACAAAGTAGTTTAGTAGGAGTAGTGATACAAAGTAGTTTAGTAGGAACAGTGATACAAAGTAGTTTAGTAGGAGTAGTGATACAAAGTAGTTTAGTAGGAGTAGTGATACAAAGTAGTTTAGTAGGAGTAGTGATATAAAGTAGTTAAGTAGGAGTAGTGATACAAATATAGTAATAGTGATACAAAGTAGTTTAGTAGGAGTAGTGATACAAAGTAGTTTAGTAGTAGTGATACAAAGTAGTTTAGTAGTAGTGATAAAGTAGATTAGTAGGAGTAGTGATAACAATGTAGTTTAGTAGGAGTAGTGATATAAAGTAATTAAGTAGGAGTAGTGATACAAATATAGTAAGAGTAGTGATACAAATATAGTAAGAGTAGTGATACAAAGTACTTTAGTAGGAGTAGTGATAACAATATAGTTTAGTAGGAGTAGTGATAACAAAGTAGTTTAGTAGGAGTAGTGATATCAAAATAGTTCAGCGTGAGTAGTGACCAATGGTGGTATGGCCCAATTGTAAACCATAAAATCTAGGTCAAAGTAACCTAGCATTTACTGGTGGCTCTAGTTACTCCTCAGGAATCCATTTCATACCAAGTCATTTATTTTTACATGCAAGTGTAGAGAAAATGATCCAAACACCAATCCTAACCTTGAGTGTTGATGCCTGACAGACAAGTGGACAGACAGTCCTCCAGGCATGTATCATCAATCCATAGTCAGGACCTGTCCATGAAGGCTGATAAAATAGAGTCGTCTTGTAAAGGAAAGGTGGTTTTACAGATATTGATTTCTTATAATTCTTACCTTTATCTTTTGAGTCAGAAGTTAAAGAAAAATATTTCCAACCTTGTCTTCAGCACAGAAGAGTTCTACTGACATATTACTTCTCTCAGCCAAGAATACGATATAAAGTGCATTTACCAAATTTGTTAAATGTACCCATAAAAATAAAGTCAATTTTCTAGCACATAAAATTTGTTACAATGCTTACCTGAATTCAACCAAATGACACTGGTGAGTTAATGAGTCCAAATCAATGTAAGGAAAAATTACAACAGTGGAAAGCTTTGTTTTCACTATGACAGTATGGAACTGACTTGAACTTTTCCCCCAGTTTATGATACACAAGAACTCGTAGTGGCAACACCTTAAATACCAAGGGAAACTTAATCATTGTTATGCTTTCACATTCACCAAGTATCAATTACCCTAATACAACCATTTTCACACTCCAATGGTTTTATCCCATTGTACCACCAATGACTGCAGAAATAAACAATTAGTTTCTTGTTCCAATACAATATTCTATTACAAACAGAGAAGGTACAAAACAACGGCAAAAAAAAGAGTACACTGAAAGGCATATTCTACACCCACCACATGCATATTAGTTCTCTCTACGAAGACAATTATTTTGCATAACCAGTTTTATATAGGTCACTGTGTAATTTTATGTTACAACATTCACATCATGAAAAGAAAACTGACTATGCAATCAAAAAGATCAAAGGTCTTTACAAGTGAAATGAACTTTGGTAATCTGACCTATTTAAAATGCAAGATAGTTTATCATGATTATACAATATAAATAATAACCAGAATGTGGTGGAGATAAACGAGTTAGCTTAAAATCATAATCTGTATTAATAACAATAATAATAATAATAATAATAATAATAATAATAATAATAATAATAATTATTATTATTACTATTATTATTATTATTTAGTACAGTCCCTCACTATAATGCAGACCCTCGCACAGACCCTGAAACAGGTACTTCTACCATGAAATAAAAATGGAATGCAAATGCTGAATGAACACAGGCAGAATGCAGAAAGAACACAGGCAGAATGCTGAATGAACAAAGGCAGAATGCTACACAGGCAGAATGCTGAATGAACACAGGCAGAATGCTACACAGGCAGAATGCTGAATGAACACAGGCAGAATGTTGAATGAAGACAGGCAGAATGCTGAATGAACACAGGCAGAATGTTGAATGAAGACAGGCAGAATGCTGAATGAACACAGGCAGAATGCTGAATGAATACTGGCAGAATGTTGAATGAATACTGGCAGAATGCTGAATGAATACTGGCAGAATGCTGAATGAATACTGGCAGAATGTTGAACGAACACAGGCAGAATGATGAATGAATACAGGCAGAATGCTGAATGAACACAGGAAGAATGATGAATGAACACAGGCAGAATGCTGAATGAATACTGGCAGAATGTTGAATGAACACAGGCAGAATGCTGAATGAACACAGGCAGAAGACTTTGGGAAAGGATCTTGTCTAAGAGGATACAGCCTTCACACTTTCGACAGATGGCAGTAATGATAATAGGAGAAAGCAGTTCACAATTGTTGAAAAGTGTTTATGAAAAAGACAAGTCAATAATCCTCATTCTAGCATACATGTAGTACTGAACTTGACACTGCTTTGCTGTAACCTTCAACACTAAGCTCAATGCTAATGATCATTAATAAATTATTTTCAACTGTTATATGTTTCAAATATTGTAAATATGAAATATTTTGCATCATTTTTTGCAGTGTGGATCATTGTTTGTATTGACAGTTTGGTTACAAGATGTAACAAAGATATGTCAGTAATGCTGTGCATTACTATTGGTGTGGACTTGTCAAGAATACTGAAAGGTGACATGAAATACTGAAAATATCCCCGAAAATACTGAAAAGCATCATATGGGGGTGCACAGCTCTGTCAAGGTATCTGTTGACATTTTCTGAAAGACTGGACCTTAAAAGTTGCCCTTGTTTTTTTTGTTTGCTTTTTAATATAAAAACATGGATATAAAATGTAGACTATGTCTTTATGTCTGAGGGATGTAAGATTTTACTATGGTAAAGAAATAAAATTCCCACAAAATTTTCAACATCACAAAGGTTGTTTAGACTCCATTAGGACTGTTATATTGATACTGAAAAGGACTGTGTTATATTGATACTGAAAAGGACTGTTATATTGATACTGAAAAGGACTGTTATACTGATACTGAAAAGGACTGTGTTATATTGATACTGAAAAGGACTGTTATATTGATACTGAAAAGGACTGTTATACTGATACTGAAAAGGACTGTGTTATATTGATACTGAAAAGGACTGTGTTATATTGATACTGAAAAGGACTGTGTTATATTGATACTGAAAAGGACTGTGTTATATTGATACTGAAAAGGACTGTTATATTGATACTGAAAAGGACTGTGTTATATTGATACTGAAAAGGACTGTGTTATATTGATACTGAAAAGGACTGTTATATTGATACTGAAAAGGACTGTTATATTGATACTGAAAAGGACTGTGTTATATTGATACTGAAAAGGACTGTTATATTGATACTGAAAAGGACTGTGTTATATTGATACTGAAAAGGACTGTTATATTGATACTGAAAAGGACTGTGTTATATTGATACTGAAAAGGACCGTTATATTGATACTGAAAAGGACTGTTATACTGATACTGAAAAGGACTGTTATATTGATACTGGAAAGGACTGTGTTATATTGATACTGAAAAGGACTGTGTTATATTGATACTGAAAAGGACTGTTATATTGATACTGGAAAGGACTGTGTTATATTGATACTGAAAAGGACTGTGTTATATTGATACTGAAAAGGACTGTTATATTGATACTGAAAATGACTGTTATATTGATACTGAAAAGGACTGTGTTATATTGATACTGAAAAAGAGATACCAGTGTACCATCTAGTCATGTTACAATTTGGCAAAGTTTCATTTAAATCTCTTTAAGGCTCACAAACTTGTGTAGACAAAAACAAAGATGAACAACTGGATGAAAACATTAGATAAAAAATGCAACAACATAACATGCCTGGAGAAAATGATAATATAAAACCAATCAACATTATATACCTTCCTCGACACTCTGCATATAAGACCAATCAACATTACATATCTTCCTTGACACTCTGCATATAAAAGCAATCAACATTACATACCTTCCTTGACACTGCATATAAAACCAATCAACATTACATACCTTCCTTGACACTCTGCATATAGAACCAATCAACATTACATACCTTCCTTGACACACTGCATATAAAACCAATCAACATTACATACCTTCCTTGACACACTGCATATAAAACCAATCAACATTACATGCCTTCCTTGACACTCTGCATATAGAACCAATCAACATTACATACCTTCCTTGACACACTGCATATAAAACCAATCAGCATTACTTGCCTTCCTTGACACACTGCATATAAAACCATTCAACATTACATATCTTCCTTGACACTGCATATAAAAGCAATCAACATTACATACCTTCCTTGACACAGTGCATATAAAACCAATCAACATTACATACCTTCCTTGACACTGCATATAAAACCAATCAACATTACATACCTTCCTTGACACTCTGCATATAAAACCAATCAACATTTCATACCTTCCTTGACACTCTGTCTTCCTCTACACCACTGTCAGACGAAGCATCTGAAATTTATAAAAAGTATAACACAATATAAAAAGAATATAACAGCATTAAGAGATATTATACAAAATGAAAATCTAATAAATAGCATATGACTTCTATTTCTTTTTCTATCTAAACTACTTGCACAGCAGCAAAGTACTTTTTTCACTACTTTCAAAACAAGTCCAGTGCAACATGGCACTTTTTGTGCATAAAAGAGGTAAATTGGGAAAATTGATTTTTTTACACAGGTAATAAAAAAAATTTACTAACAAAATATTTTTGAATATTTTCTTTTAAAAGTCACTATTACATCATGGATAACAAGTAAATTTGATAAGTAAAGTGTCCTCAAAATTATTGCCAGAAATTTCAAAAAAGAAAACATTTCACATCACCTTGAACATAAACAATTAATCTGAGATAAATTGAATTCAATTATTTAGAAAGCATATTATAAAATTTAGAATTACTGCGCTGTAAACAACACAACAAATTCTAGGTGAGTGCAAAATCATGAAAGATGTAATAAAAAGTAAATCACAAAATTCTGGTAAGAATAAAATTCAAGGCATTTAGTGATAAAACAAAAAATAGGAAAAAATAAATAATGTATGGACAATAATTCAATATTACAAACAAAATTATGAAGGGGAAATAATTCAATATATTACAATCAAAATTATGAAGGGGAAATAATTCAATATATAATAATAATAATAATAATAATAATAATAATAATGAGGACTTTGTATAGCGCCTAATCTTTAGAATCTCTAAACGCTTTACAACATTAGACAACACCTATAAAAAAAAACATATAATGATATGATTACAAAAACAAACACCATGAAATTAGAAAACATAAAAAAAAAACATGCTGAGAATATTTAAGGTAGGAAACATTATTAGGTCTTTAAGTTTGTTCTTGCAGTCGAAATGAGTTTTGAGAGCACTCTTGAATGGGATCACTGTGTCTTTGTGTCTAAGTTCAGTGGGCAATTCATTCCACATTGCTGGTATGCAAAAGAACGCTGTCCATATGACTTTGTTTTGAGAGCACTCTTGAATGGGATCACTGTGTCTTTGTGTCTAAGTTCAGTGGGCAATTCATTCCACATTGCTGGTATGCAAAAGAATGCTGTCCATATGACTTTGTTTTCATAGTGGGAATAATGAGAATATTACAATCAAAATAACGAAGGGGACATAATTCAATAGTGCAATCAAAATAATGAAGAGAAAATAATTCAATATATTACAATCAAAATAATGAAGGGGACATAATTCAATATTACACTTAAATAATGAAGGGGAAATAATGAAATATATTACAATCAAAAGAATGAAGGGGAAATAATTCAATATTACAATCAAAATTATGAAAGGGGAAATGATTCAATATATTACAATCAAAATAATAAAGGGGAAATGATTCAGTATATTACAATCAAATGAATGCATGGGAAATATAAAATTGCAATAAAAATTATTAATGTATTGCCAGTAATTCGATATAATGTAGCAAAATTTATATAACTAAAACATCAATCACAAAAATGCATCACTTAAGCTCATTTGTACTAGGCACAGACAAATTAGAAAAATATCTGAAAACTTGTACATTTAGGAATACTGTTAATAGCATAGTATACACCTAGTACTGAGCAGTCCTATATGTAGGCAATAGGATGGCACTGCTGAGCCTGAAGATTACTGACCAGTGGATCTCAGAGACATGTACTAACCAGTAGGTCATAATGACATGTACTGACTAGTGGATCTCAATGATATGTACTGACTAGTGGATCTCAATGACATGTACTGTCCAGTAGGTCTCAATGATATGTACTGACTACTGGATCTCAATGACATGTACTGACTAGTTGATCTCAATGACATGTACTGACTAGTGGATTTCAATGACATGTACTGACTAGTGGATCTCAATGACATGTACTGACTACTGGATCTCAATGACATGTACTGTCCAGTAGTTCTCAATGACATGTACTGACTAGTGGATCTCAATGACATGTACTGACTACTGGATCTCAATGACATGTACTGACCAGTGGATCTCAATGACATGTACTGTCCAGTAGGTCTCAATGACATGTACTGACTACTGGATCTCAAGGACATGTACTGACTACTGGATCTCAATGACATGTACTGACTACTGGATCTCAATGACATGTACTGACAAGTGGATCTCAATAACATGTACTGACTACTGGATCTCAATGACATGTACTGTCCAGTAGGTCTCAATGACATGTACTGACTACTGGATCTCAATGACATGTACTGACTAGTGGATCTCAGAGACATATATTGACCAGTAGGTCTCAATGATATGTACTGACTAGTGGATCTCAATGACATGTACTGTCCAGTAGGTCTCAATGATATGTACTGACTACTGGATCTCAATGACATGTACTGACTAGTTGATCTCAATGACATGTACTGACTAGTGGATTTCAATGACATGTACTGACTAGTGGATCTCAATGACATGTACTGACTACTGGATCTCAATGACATGTACTGTCCAGTAGGTCTCAATGACATGTACTGACTAGTGGATCTCAATGACATGTACTGACTACTGGATCTCAATGACATGTACTGACCAGTGGATCTCAATGACATGTACTGTCCAGTAGGTCTCAATGACATGTACTGACTACTGGATCTCAAGGACATGTACTGACTACTGGATCTCAATGACATGTACTGACTAGTGGATCTCAATGACATGTACTGACTAGTGGATCTCAATAACATGTACTGACTACTGGATCTCAATGACATGTACTGTCCAGTAGGTCTCAATGATATGTACTGACTACTGGATCTCAATGACATGTATTGACCAGTGGATCTCAATGACATGTACTGTCCAGTAGGTCTCAATGACATGTACTGACTAGTGGATCTCAATGACATGTACTGTCCAATAGGTCTCAATGATATGTACTGACGAGTGGATCTCAATGACATGTACTGACTACTGGATCTCAATGACATGTACTGACCAGTGGATCTCAATGACATGTACTGTCCAGTGGGTCCCAATGACATGTAATGACTAGTGGATCTCAATGACATGTACTGACTACTGGATCTCAATGACATGTACTGTCCAGTACGTATCAATGACATGTACTGACTACTGGATCTCAATGACATGTACTGACCAGTGGATCTCAATGACATGTACTGTCTAGTAGGTCTCAATGACATGTACTGACTAGTGGATCTCAATGACATGTACTGTCCAATAGGTCTCAATGATATGTACTGACTAGTGGATCTCAATGACATGTACTGACTACTGGATCTCAATGACATGTACTGACCAGTGGATCTCAATGACATGTACTGTCCAGTGGGTCTCAATGACATGTAGTGACTAGTGGATCTCAATGACATGTACTGACTACTGGATCTCAATGACATGTACCATCCAGTACATCTCAATGACATGTACTGACTACTGGATCTCAATGACATGTACTGACCAGTGGATCTCAATGACATGTTCTGTCCAGTAGGTCTCAATGACATGTACTGACTAGTGGATCTCAATGACATGTACTGTCCAATAGGTCTCAATGATATGTACTGACTAGTGGATCTCAATGACATGTACTGACTACTGGATCTCAATGACATGTACTGACCAGTGGATCTCAATGACATGTACTGTCCAGTGGGTCTCAATGACATGTACTGACTAGTGGATCTCAATGACATGTACTGTCCAATAGGTCTCAATGACATGTACTGACCAGTGGATCTCAATGACATGTACTGACCAGTAGGTCTCAATGATATGTACTGACTAGTGGATCTCAGTGACATGTACTGACTACTGGATCTCAATGACGTGTACTGATGGTCAAGATAAGCAGGCATGAACATGCTCACCCCATTAATTTTTTACTGGGCTTACCATCAAGTGGTCTGACCTTCTGACTTCAGAATCCTTAGGATTCTTTACTACCCTAAGTGCAAGACATCCACAAAGTTTAAGCACTGTAGAAACAAGGGTAACCTGAAGAAAGGGCTAAAGTTATTCTGAAAAACCCACTATTTTTAGCCATAATGGCCATGATCTTTGATGTTTTAACTCCAAAATAATATATAGGCCTCTTCTATAGCTTGTTGAAGGTACATGATCCATAACTACAAACCTGCCACACACTTTGGTGAAGGTACATGGTCCATAACTACAAACACTCCACACACTTTGGTGAAGGTATATGGTCCATAACTACAAACACTCCACACTTTGGTGAAAGTACATGGTCCATAACTACAAACCCTTCACACACTTTGGTGAAGGTACATGGTCCATAACTACAAACCCTTCACACACTTTGGTGAAGGTACATGGTCCATAACTACAAACCCACCACACACTTTGGTAGGTACATGGTCCATAACTACAAACCCGCCACACACTTTGGTGAAGGAACATGGTCCATAACTAAAAGCACTCCACACTTTGGTGAAGGTACATGGTCCATAACCACAAACCCACAACACACTTTGGTGAAAGTACATGGTCCATAACTACAAACACTCCACACACTTTGGTGAAGGTACATGGTCCATAACTATAAACCCTTCACACACTTTGGTGAAGGTCCATGGTCCATTAACTACAAACCCATAACACACTTTGGTGAAGGTACATGGTCCATAACTACAAACCCGCCACACACTTTGGTGAAGGTACATGGTCCATAACTACAAACCCGCCACACACTTTGGTGAAGGTACATGGTCCATAACTACAAACCCTCCAAACACTTTGGTGAAGGTACATGGTCCATAACTACAAACCTGCCACACACTTTGGTGAAGGTATATGGTCCCTAACTACAAACCCGCCACACACTTTGGTGAAGGTACATGGTCCATAACTACAAACCCTTCACACACTTTGGTGAAGGTACATTGTCCATAGCTACAAACCCTCCAAACACTTTGGTGAAGGTACATGGTCCATAACTACAAACCTGCCACACACTTTGGTGAAGGTATATGGTCCCTAACTACAAACCCGCCACACACTTTGGTGAAGGTACATGGTCCATAACTACAAACCCTTCACACACTTTGGTGAAGGTACATGGTCCATAACTGCAAACCCGCTACACACTTTGGTGAAGGTACATGGTCCACAACTACAAACCCTCCAAACACTTTGGTGAAGGTACATGGTCCATAACTACAAACCCGCCACACACTTTGGCGAAGGTATATGGTCCATAACTACAAACCCTCCACACACTTTGGTGAAGGTACATGGTCCATAACTACAAACCCGCCACACTTTGGTGAAGGTACATGGTCCATAACTACAAACATTCCACACTTTGGTGAAGGTACATGGTCCATAACTACAAACCCGCCACACACTCTGGTGAAGGTACATGGTCCATAACTACAAACCCTCCACACACTTTGGTGAAAAGTACATGATCCATAACTAAAAACGCTCCACACACTCTGATGAAGGTACATGGTCCATAACTACAACCCCTCCACACACTTTGGTGAAGGTACATGGTCCATAACTACAAACCCTTCACACACTTTGGTGAAGGTACATGGTCCATAACTACAAACCCTCCACACACTTTGGTGAAGGTACATGATCCATAACTAAAAACCCTCCACACACTGTGGTGAAGGTACATGGTCCATAGCTACAAACCCTCCACACACTTTGGTGAAGGTATATGGCCAAGAACTGAATTTTAGTGCTGAAATAATGTTTCCCTTGCAACTTTAGCTGACTTTGATCCACAAAGATTCTTCATTACTCCAAGTGCAAGACAGCCACAAACTTGGGTTCGGATCTTAATGTAAAACATTTGTATATGAAAAAGAATTCTTCTTTCAGTCAATATACGAGTAGTACATACAATGTACTAAGCAATTCAAAGTACTGGGCAAAGCTGGATCAATTAGATTCACCAATTAGTTTTGGTAATAACTAAATCTGCAAACATTTCTTGATCACAGAATAGTTCAATTTGAGTAACAACCACTAGAAGCTGTATTTTATTATAGTTTGAGAAGGAAATGTTGTGGTCCATAAACTGTACACAACCAAATCCCTTGCAGCATTAGTTTCATGTGGAATGCAAATGGAGTGTCTGTTGATACTGCAAAGAGCACCTATCAGGTTTGTCCATGAAAATGAAATTACTTTGTGAAACCATATGACACATATAAAGGTACATAACCTAGCAGTGATTGCTATGAGATGTCAAATTATTACCATAGTTATTTCCCCTGGTACAGACCTTGAAACATTGTTTAGACTAAAATCTTGTCATGTGTTGTTTGCATTTTTTATCACTGGTATTCTGCATAGATCCAAGTTAAAAACTTGATTTCAGTGTCTGCAGTTACTTATGAATGTATTTACAAATTATGCATTTTACTTTCTGTAGTCATTTATGTATTTATTTCAAGATTCACTCTTTCAATTTTACACAGGAATTTACATTTTAGATTTTTTCATGTTCTTTTCAAATATACATGTCCTGAGAGAAATTGACAGAATTAATTACAATTTTGCTACTTGTGTGTTTCAATTATTTTAAACAATATACAGTGAAACCAGCTGTATGTGTACTTTACTATCTGTGTGTCCATCTACAATAATTGCCTTGTTTTTCTATTTGCAGTGAATGCCATGTGTTTCTATTTGCAGTGAATGCCTTCTTGGTCTCTCTGCAGTGAATGCCTTCTTTATCTATTTGCAGCGAATGGCTTATTTCTTTTCTATGTAAGGGGAATGAGAGAAAACATACAGAAGGCAGATGGGCAGTTATTCATGAACACAAAGCTAGTTTTTCATCTTTAAAAAAAGTTGCAAAATAAACGTATCTTGCATTTAAGCACTTTTGTGATTAAATTATTACATACAAAATAAATATAGCAAATGTGTTTAAACAAGTCTGAAATAATTCATTATGAGAACAAAGAAAATGGTGAAAAATTGATCAAGCAAATGAAGCCAAAAACTAAAATACCAGAATTGTGTGGAATGCTATTGCTTGCTTTCTCTGGAGTGGCATAACCCAATAAGATTACCATGGGATTATCTAATAAATTTGTCATGTCATAATCCAACAAGAATAGCATGGCATAATGAAACAAGAATGTATAGTTAGCACATTGTATGCCTGCCTTGTTGTGGTATAACTAACCAAGACAATCATAGCATAATCCAACTAGACAATTATGGCATAATCCAACAAGACTGCCATGGCATAAACCAACAAGACTGCCAAGACATAATCCAACAAGAAAGTCATGGCATAGTCCATCAAGACTGCTATGGCAATCAAAGAAGCAATTATTGCCATAACTATCAGTTATGGCATGATCCAAGAAGACACCCATGGCATAATCCAACAAGACTATCATGACTATAATATTACATGCCCACCCCACTGTGGCATATTCTGACAAGACTATCATGACTAGAACATTATATGCCCACTCCACTGTGGCATAATCCAACAAGACTATCATGACTAGACTATTATATGCCTGCTCCACTGTTGCAAAATCCGACAAGACTATCATGACTAGAATATTACATGCCCACTCCACTGTGGCATATTCCGATAAGACAATCATGTCTAGAATATTACATGCCCATATCCACTATGGCATAATCCAAAAAAACTATCACGACTAGAATATTACATGCCCACTCCACTGTGGCATATTCTGACAAGACTATCATGACTAGAATATTACATGCCTATTCCACTGTGGCATAATCCGACAAGACTATCATGACTAGAATATTACATGCCCACTCCACTGTGGCATAATCCAACAAGACTATCATGACTATAATACTACATGCTCACTCCACTGTGGCATATTCTGACAAGACTATCACGACTATAATATTACATGCCCACTCCACTGTGGCATAATCCAACAAGAGTATCATGACTAGAATATTACATGCCCACTCCACTGTGGCATAATCCAACAAGACTATCATGACTAGAATATTACATGCCCACTCCCCTGTGGCATAATCCAACAAGACTATCATGACTAGAATATTATATGCCCACTCCACGGTGGCATATTCTGACAAGACTATCATGACTAGAATATTACATGCCCACTCCACTGTTGCATAATCCAATAAGAGTGTCATGACTAGAATATTACATGCCCATATCCACTGTGGCATAATCCAACAAGACTATCATGACTAGAATATTACATGCCCACTCCCCTGTGGCATAATCCAACAATACTATCATGACTAGAAAATTCTATGCCCACTCCACTGTGGCATATTCTGACAAGACTATCATGTCTAGAATATTACATGCCCACTCCACTGTTGCATAATCCAACAAGAATATCATGACTAGAATATTACATGCCCACTCCATTGTGGCATAATCCAACAAGACTATCGTGACTAGAATATTACATGTCCACTCCACTGTGGCTTATTCCAACAAGACTATCATGACTAGAATATTACATGCCCACTCCACTGTGGCATAATCCAACAAGACTATCATGACTAGAATATTATATGCCCACTCCACTGTGGCATATTCTGACAAGACTATCATGACTAGAATATTACATGCCCACTCCACTGTGGCATAATCCAACAAGACTATCATGACTAGAATATTACATGCCCACTCCACTGTGGCATAATCTAACAAGACTATCATGACTAGAATATTACATGCCCACTCCCCTGTGGCATAATCCAACAAGACTATCATGACTAGAATATTATATGCCCACTCCACTGTGGCATATTCTGACAAGACTATCATGACTATAATATTACATGCCCACTCCACTGTTGCATAATCCAATAAGAGTGTCATGACTAGAATATTACATGCCCATATCCACTGTGGCATAATCCAACAAGACTATCATGACTAGAATATTACATGCCCACTCCCCTGTGGCATAATCCAACAATACTATCATGACTAGAAAATTCTATGCCCACTCCACTGTGGCATATTCTGACAAGACTATCATGTCTAGAATATTACATGCCCACTCCACTGTTGCATAATCCAACAAGAATATCATGACTAGAATATTACATGCCCACTCCATTGTGGCATAATCCAACAAGACTATCGTGACTAGAATATTACATGTCCACTCCACTGTGGCTTATTCCAACAAGACTATCATGACTAGAATATTACATGCCCACTCCACTGTGGCATAATCCAACAAGACTATCATGACTAGAATATTATATGCCCACTCCACTGTGGCATATTCTGACAAGACTATCATGACTAGAATATTACATGCCCACTCCACTGTGGCATAATCCAACAAGACTATCATGACTAGAATATTACATGCCCACTCCACTGTGGCATAATCTAACAAGACTATCATGACTAGAATATTACATGCCCACTCCCCTGTGGCATAATCCAACAAGACTATCATGACTAGAATATTATATGCCCACTCCACTGTGGCATATTCTGACAAGACTATCATGACTATAATATTACATGCCCACTCCACTGTTGCATAATCCAATAAGAGTGTCATGACTAGAATATTACATGCCCATATCCACTGTGGCATAATCCAACAAGACTATCATGACTAGAATATTACATGCCCACTCCCCTGTGGCATAATCCAACAATACTATCATGACTAGAAAATTCTATGCCCACTCCACTGTGGCATATTCTGACAAGACTATCATGTCTAGAATATTACATGCCCACTCCACTGTTGCATAATCCAACAAGAATATCATGACTAGAATATTACATGCCCACTCCATTGTGGCATAATCCAACAAGACTATCGTGACTAGAATATTACATGTCCACTCCACTGTGGCTTATTCCAACAAGACTATCATGACTAGAATATTACATGCCCACTCCACTGTGGCATAATCCAACAAGACTATCATGACTAGAATATTATATGCCCACTCCACTGTGGCATATTCTGACAAGACTATCATGACTAGAATATTACATGCCCACTCCACTGTGGCATAATCCAACAAGACTATCATGACTAGAATATTACATGCCCACTCCACTGTGGCATAATCTAACAAGACTATCATGACTATAATATTACATGCCCACTCCACTGTGGCATAATCCAACAAGACTGTCATGACTAGAATATTATATGCCCACTCCACTGTGGCATATTCTGACAAGACTATCATGACTAGAATATTACATGCCCACTCCCCTGTGGTATAATCCAACAAGACTATCATGACTAGAATATTACATGCCCACTCCACTGTGGCATAATCCAACAAGACTATCATGACTAGAATATTACATGCCTGCTCCAGAGCCAATTGTTGAATATTTCATATTAGATTATATGCTTGAATGGGATACCGATATATTGTAGGAAGGGGAAATATAATGGATACTAATTGAGAAATTTATGATGCTTTATCTCCTGTGATTTCTCTATCAATACTCCTGAAGCCATGAACCTTATGAAAACATAGTGTCAAAAAAGAAAATATTAAAATGATTATATCAAAAACAGTTGCTATCATTCTTCATGATATCTTTCTTACCACAGTGTAACATTTCCAACTTTTATATTATCAACTGTTTTTTTGGTGTTGTCGTACCCATATAATCAAACAGCTTACTGAATACCCATATAATCATACTACTGACTGAATACCTATATAGTCATACTAATGACTGAATCCCCATATAATCATACTTTGGACTGAATACCCATATAATCATACTACTGACTGAATACCCATATAGTCATACTAATGACTGAATCTCCATATAATCATACTTTGGACTGAATACCCATATAATCATACTACTGACTGAGTACCCATATAATCATACTACTGACTGAATACCCATATAATCATACTACTGACTGAATCCCCATATAATTATACTTTGGACTGAATACCAATATAATCAAACAGCTTACTGAATACCCATATAATCATACAACTGACTGAATACCCATATAATCATACTACTGACTGAATACCTATATAATCATACTACTGACTGAATCCCCATACAATCATACTTTGGACTGAATACCAATATAACCATACTTCTGACTGAATACCCATATAATCATACTTTGGACTGAATACCCATATAATCATACTACTGACTGAATACCCATATAATCATACTTCTGACTGAATACCCATATAATCATACTTTGGACTGAATACCCATATAATCATACTTTTGACTGAAAACCCATATAATCTAACTTCAGACTGAATACCCATATAATCATACTTCTGACTGAATACCCATATAATCATACTTCTGACTGAATACCCATATAATCATACTTTGGACTGAATACCCATATAATCATACTTCAGCCTGAATCCCCATTTAATCATACTTCTGAATAATCATACTTTGGACTGAATACCCATATAATCATACTTCTGACTGAAAACTCATATAATCATACTACTGACTGAATACCCATATGATCATACTACTGAATCCCCATATAATCATACTACTGACTGAATACCCATATAATCATACTACTTAATCCCCATATAATCATACTACTGACTGAATACCCATATAATCATACTTCTGACTGAAAACTCATATAATCATACTACTGACTGAATACCCATTTAATCATAATACTGACTGAATACCCATATAATCATACTACTGAATCCCCATATAATCATACTACTGACTGAATACCCATATAATCATACTATTGACTGAATACCCATATAATCAAACAGCTTACTTAATACCCATATAATCATACTACTGACTGAATACCCATATAATACTTTGGACTGAATACCCATATAATCATACTACTGACTGAATACCCATATAATCATACTTCTGACTGAAAACTCATATAATCATACTACTGACTGAATACCCATTTAATCATAATACTGACTGAATACCCATATAATCATACTACTGAATCCCCATATAATCATACTACTGACTGAATACCCATATAATCATACTATTGACTGAATACGCATATAATCAAACAGCTTACTTAATACCCATATAATCATACTACTGACTGAATACCCATATAATACTTTGGACTGAATACCCATATAATCATACTACTGACTGAATACCCATATAATCAAACAGCTTACTGAATACCCATATAATCATACTACTGACTGAGTACCCATATAATCAAACAGCTTACTGAATACCCATGTAATCATACTACTGACTGAATACCCATATAATCAAACAGCTTACTGAATACCCATATAATCATACTTTGGACTGAATACCCATATAATCATACTACTGACTGAATACCCATATAATCAAACAGCTTACTGAATACCCATATAATCATACTACTGACTGAGTACCCATATAATCAAACAGCCTAATGAATACCCATGTAATCATACTACTGACTGAATACCCATATAATCAAACAGCTTACTGAATACCCATATAATCATACTACTGACTGAATACCCATATAATCATACTACTGACTGAATACCCATATAATCATACTTTGGACTGAATACCCATGTAATCATACTACTGACTGAATCCCCATATAATCATACTTTGGACTGAATACCCATATAATCATACTTTGGACTGAATACCCATATAATCATACTACTGACTGAATACCCATATAATCATACTACTGACAGAATACCCATATAATCATACTTTGGACTGAATACCCATATAATCACACTTTGGACTGAATACCCATATAATCAAACATCGGACTGAATACTAATATAATCATACTACTGACTGAATCCCCAGATAATCATACTTTGGACTCAATACGCATATAATCATACATCAGACTGAATACCTATATAATCATACATCGGACTGACTACTAATATAATCATACTACTGACTGAATCCCCATATAATCATACTTTGGACTGAATACCCATATAATCATACATTGGACTGAATACCCACATAATCATACATTGGACTGAATACTAATATAATCATACTACTGACTGAATCCCCATATAATCATACTTCAGACTGAATACCCATATAATCATACATTGGACTGAATACCCATGTAATCATACTACTGACTGAATCCCCATATAATCATACTACTGACTGAATACCCATATAATCATACTACTAACTGAATCCCCATATAATCATACTTTGGACTGAATACTAAGATGCTAAGGGGAGCAGGAAAACCATCTGAAGGGTAATGTTCTTCATATAGCAGTTTATTAAGTAGCAACAATATTCAAGAAAGGTTGCATTAAGGCATTAGAGTGTGGTCCTTGCAGCTTAAAATACATGACTGGGTCTGCTAAGTGAGAATCTGTCCTTAAGGTTGTATCTTTCAGAAAGTGTTAGAAAGGCCTGCTCGATAGCTCTTAATAATGAAACTAAGCATCACTTATTTTCAAAAAGGAAGAAAAGTAAATTAGCCACTGTGCTCATAGATGCACAACCCGAATGTATACATTTTATACTACCCCAATCACAAACAATTCTCCATTTGGCATCATACATCTTAGATGTTGAGCTCATGTGCCATGACAGGAGGTCCCTCCACTGAGGTAAAGATCATGGGATGATGACAGGAGGTCCCTCCACTGAGGTAAAGATCATGGGATGATGACAGGAGGTCTCTCCACTGAGGTAAAGATCATGGGATGATGACAGGAGGTCCGTCCACTGAGGTAAAGATCATGGGATGATGACAGGAGGTCCCTCCACTGAGGTAAAGATCATGGGATGATGACAGAAGGTCCCTTCACTGAGGTAAAGATCATGGGATGATGACAGGAGGTCCATCCACTGAGGTAAAGATCATGGGATGATCCATCAGCAGATTGAGAAGACTGTTGAACCACTAAAAGTGATCAAAATGAACTAAGCAATGGAGTGTCTGAATTTGTGTAGAACCTATGTGATCATCCTGAAAGGTTGGAAGGCATAAGTGAACATATGAATCCAACTGCTGCCCAGGTCATCTGGAGAGGGACAGGGAAATGTAAAAGGGGAGTTTGTTGTTAGCTTGATGGCAAAAAAGTCCAGCCTAGAAGTCCACCAAAACTGGAACAGAGTCTGTGACCTATTGGTTGAGCAACCATTCTGTGAGACATATCTTCCCTTTCTTTGACACACTGTCTGCCAAAATATTATTTTTGCCAGTAATGTGGCAAACTTGGATGAAGTTAAAACCATCATGCAGAGAACGACTGACTGACTGACTGGAATTGTACGACATGCCAGCACTATATGGCTATCTAGCACCACAAAAAGGGGTATACGATAAATCATTAATGTATAAAAGGTGATTCACAAAGAGTGGTAAAAAGATAAAAACAAAACTAAGAAGACAAAAAAAAACAATGTGATGGTGATGACAATATATGAAGGTTCCCAACCAACAGAGAATGTAAATGGTACATATAAATTACATGATAAAACATAACTAGGGTCATTGGCAATACATATGTTGGTTGAAAATACTCGAAAGAAATAGGTTGCTCACAAGCTATATATTAGAACAGATGTTAACTTCAAGAAATTTGAAATACAATACACATTTACTGTGTCAAAAAGCTCCTTCATGTGCTGAACATTGTACCATGCAGAGAAAAAGTGCATGTGTGCCTCTTTATCTGTGGAGGTATGCCACCACTGATGTGTTACTGGAGGCAACACAGTGACACAGTGACCTCTTCTTTGGTGAATGCGCCCTGAAGAGCTATTAACACTGCCCTCATTTCCAAATTGTTGATGTGGATTGTAAATTATTTCCAGGACCATGAGCCTGAAGAGTTAGTTCTTCCAGCTCTAGATGTGGAAGGAGGGGTGCATCGAGTCTCTGGCCTGAAACAGGTCCAGGTTTGTCTGTTTAGGGAAACCAGGTCTGCTATGGAATTCATGTCCAGAGCAGAGAGAGAAAAGATGAGCTGAGAAGACAGTCATTACTCTCAATGCCTATACCTGTGTCATGATCGTGTCTACTCTGTCCTGAGGAACAGAGGCTAATCCTCTATTTATGAGGAAATTCATCAGTACATAGACAAAATCTTGAGATGGAGTGAACTCAAGGTTTGGCAGAAGGCTCAGCTGGTCACTACAGACCAACAGCAAGACAGACAGATCTAGTCTGAGGGACTATAGATAGCCATAGTGTTTCAACCGATCATTAGAACAGGATAGCTGAAACTACTCCCATAATTCTAGTACAAACTCAAGTAAATGATTAAAAGAGCTAAAAAAATTGGAGGACTTCCTCCTCCAAGCAAAACTGAGGGTACAGCCTGTATGGAGGAAAAAGCGGGATGTGAAGGTACCTCATAAATATCTTGAAGATCAATGGAGACCACCCAATCTTATGGCATCCCAGACTGAGGCCATGGTCTCCATCTTGGATGTTCCTCCAGCAGACAACTATTCTAGGATGAAATGTCAAAAATTAGATGGGACTTTCCATCTTTCTTGGGAATCAGGAAAGTTCATGATTAGCAATTTAACATCCTCTCTATTGCACCCTTCTTAAGTGGGTTAACCTCTTCTTTCAAGTGACAGTTTCTCCAAGCTGAAGAGAATTTTTAAGTCACTATAACCTGTAAATTTGGGACAAAGGCTTTATCAAAAGACCAGATATTTTTTTTTTGCCACCTTAGCTGACAGTTGAGTGGAGGCAAGGGATCCATAGGGAGGGGTACCACACTGGTCTGTTCAGTATCTAACTCATGTGCATCAATGAGGACAGAAAAGATGTCTTTTTCGCACTCTCTAACTCCTGGGAGGCATAATACATGTGTATACTTTGGGGGTGGGGGATCTGATCAAGGAGCTGATGGACTGCACTTAGCAGTTGTCTCAGAGGTAAATAAAACTAACTATACACATACCTGACCCAACTTTCTAAGAAGATGTATGTCCACGTCATGCAGCAACTACCCCATTACACTGTAGCCATGGTCCAGAAGTACATGGCTGCATGTAGGGAAAGGCCTAATCTCATTTTGTGGCAGAGGGCCCCATATCATGTAGGGAAAGGCCCAATCTCCTTTTTGTGGCAGAGGGCCCCATATCCTGTAGGGAAAGGCCCAATCTCTTTTTTGTAGCAGAGGGCCGCATATCCTGAAGGGAAAGGCCCAATCTCTTTTATGTGGCAGAGGGCTTCATATCCTGTAGGGAAAGGCCCAATCTCTTTTTTGTGGCAGAGGGCCCCACATCCTGTAGGGAAAGGCCCAATCTCTTTTTTGTAGCAGAGGGCCGCATATCCTGTAGGGAAAGGCCCAATCTCTTTTATGTGGCAGAGGGCTTCATATCCTGTAGGGAAAGGCCCAATCTCTTGTATGTGGTAGAGGGCCCCATATCCTGTAGGGAAAGGCCCAACCTCTTTTTTGTGGTAGAGGGCCCCATATCCTGTAGGGAAAGGCCCAATCTATTTTTTGTGGCAGAGGGCCCTATATCCTGTAGGGAAAGGCCTAATCTCTTTTTTGTGGTAGAGGGCCCCATATCCTGTAGGGAAAGGCCCAATCTCTTTTTTGTGGTAGAGGGCCCCATATCCTGTAGGGAAAGGCCCAATCTATTTTTTGTGGCAGAGGGCCCCATATTCTGTAGGGAAAGGCCCAATCTATTTTTTGTGGCAAAGGGCTGCATATCCGGTAGAGACTAAGAGGAATAATACAGATAGGGTAATGCCAATCCAACCTCCTTCAGTAATATGGTTTTGTTGAGCCGATTCCCAGTCCCCCTGGGACTCTATCGATCCCTATTCATGTACTGCAGGAGCTCCAATTACCAGTGCTCAGTGACCAGGACCTGGTCACCAGACAGTTAGAAGACTCTGTAGGAAATCTGACAGACTTTGATATGACAGTTAGAAGACTCTGTAGGAAGTCTGACAGACTTTGATATGACAGTTAGAAGACTCTGTAGGAAGTCTGACAGACTTTGATATGACAGTTAGAAGACTCTGTAGGAAGTCTGACAGACTTTGATATGACAGTTAGAAGACTCTGTAGGAAGTCTGACAGACTTTGATATGACAGTTAGAAGACTCTGTAGGAAATCTGACAGACTTTGATATGACAGTTAGAAGACTCTGTAGGAAGTCTGACAGACTTTGATATGAGTTAGAAGACTCTGTAGGAAGTCTGACAGACTTTGATATGACAGTTAGAAGACTCTGTAGGAAGTCTGACAGACTTTGATATGACAGTTAGAAGACTCTGTAGGAAGTCTGACAGACTTTGATATGACAGTTAGAAGACTCTGTAGGAAGTCTGACAGACTTTGATATGACAGTTAGAAGACTCTGTAGGAAATCTGACACCAGACAAAGACCAGTTAGAAGACTCTGTAGGAAATCTGACAGACTTTGATATGAGCTCTCTGCTCACATGGCTGCTTGAACTCATCATTGACAATGGACCCTTGTGGACTGAAAGGGTACTGCTCCCCTGTGGTGAGGGTTGCAACTCACTTTCAGCCACATTATGCTGTGGGCCAGTAGAAGGTGCTGATCACCCCATCAAATGGGAGCACAACTCATTTTGCCATTTTGGACGAAAGAGGGTGCTGCTCCTTCCCAAAGAGAGGGTGCAACTTGCTCTCTGCCCTCACATTTCCTCTCAAATAGGGAAGGAACAACTCTCCACCCACTTATAACTCCCTTTGGGAAAGGGTTCACTTACCCTAAGTACCTCTGAAGACTGGGAGACATGGATTACAAGAACCGTGAAAATTCAAGAAAACAAGCAACCTTGTTTCTCACTTTATAGGTACGCCTACATTCAGAGAAATCCCAGACCTCATCTGATCAAAGGTTGCAGAAAGGGCAACCATCTGTCTTCTTGCTGCCTGTACAAGATAAGCAAGTGGGGTGTACCAGTTCGATTTTCTGTGACCACATCCAGCTACACCCTAAAAAACAAAGCTGGAAAGAAGATTTTTATACAAAAGCTTCTATGCAACTTAAAGTAACACAAAGTAATAAATTGATTATGGCTATGCTAATTATGATAATTAAAGTGAAAGATCACCTTATCTGGGTACCTATACTAATGTTTGAAGAAAAAAAGGATTCAATGCTAAGCTCAGTACAGAAAAATACAAAGAAAATCAAGTCAACCAGGCTTAAGTAAATTATGCATTAAGTAAATTAAAATCAAGTCAACCAGGCTAGATATGGATTAAGTAAATTAAAAACAAGTCAACCAGGTTAGATAAGGATTAAGTAAATTAAAATCAAATCAACAAGGCTAGAAAAGGATTAAGTAAATTAAAAACAAATCAGTCAGGCTAGAAAAGGATTAAGTTAATTAAAAACAAGTCAACAAGGCTAAATAAGAATTAAGTAAATTAAAAACAAGTCAACAAGGCTAAATAAGGATTAAGTAAACTAAAATCAAGTCAACAAGGCTAGATAAGGATAAAGTAAATTAAAAACAAATCAGTCAGGCTAGATAAGGATTAAGTAAATTAAAAACAAGTCAACAAGGCTAAATAAGGATTAAGTAAATTAAAATCAATTCAACCAGGCTAGATAAGGAATAAGTAAATTAAAATCAAGTCAACCAGGCTAGATATGGATTAAGTAAATTAAAAACAAGTCAACAAGGCTAAATAAGGATTAAGTAAATTAAAATCAATTCAATCAGGCTAGATAAGGATTAAGTAAATTAAAATCAAGTCAACCAGGCTAGATAAGGAGTGAGTAAATTTGCAAAAAACAACAGTCAGTCCCATTGCTAATAAAAAATGGTAAAAAACAAGGCGAATGTGACTAAGCATAAAAATAGCCACAAAATAGGTAATGAATCAGGGCGAATCCACAGACTATGCAACGACATGAAAAATCTTTTAAAAAATACCTGCCCAAGCTAGATAAAAGCACAATCAATTTAAAATCACTAACAATATGTGAAGCAAAAAAAGAATAAAAAGCATAATATTAACTCTCAAGACTGATTAATTTAAAAGAGAAAAAACTGGATCAAAGGTAAAATTGTATTGTTTTTGAAGAATATGCATACAAGAGGCAATTTGCTTTTCTAGCCATCAAGTGAGAGAAAATCTTCCTGGATATAAACAACACAGACATTAACCATGAAGTGATAGAAAATCTTCCTGGATATAAACAACACAGACATTAACCATGAAGTGATGGAAAATCTTCCTGGATATAAACAACACAGACATTAACCATGAAGTGATGGCAAATATTCCTGGACATAAACAACACAGACATTAACCATGAGGTGATAGAAAATCTTCCTGGATATAAACAACACAGACATTAACCATGAAGTGATGGAAAATCTTCCTGGATATAAACAACACAGACATTAACCATGAAGTGATGGCAAATCTTCCTGGACATAAACAACACAGACATTAACCATGAAGTGATGGCAAATCTTCCTGGATATAAACAACACAGACATTTACCATGAAGTGATGGCAAATCTTCCTGGATATAAACAACACAGACATTAACCATGAAGTGATGGCAAATCTTCCTGGATATAAACAACACAGACATTTACCATGAAGTGATGGCAAATCTTCCTGGATATAAACAACACAGACATTAACCATGAAGCGATGGCAAATCTTCCTGGACATAAACAACACAGACATTAACCATGAAGTGATAGAAAATCTTCCTGGACATAAACAACACAGACATTAACCATGAAGTGATGGAAAATCTTCCTGGACATAAACAACACAGTCATTAACCATGAAGTGATGGCAAATCTTCCTGGATATAAACAACACAGACATTAACCATGAAGTGATAGAAAATCTTCCTGGACATAAAAAACACGACAGTAACCATGAAGTGATGGCAAATCTTCCTGGACATAAACAACAGACATCAACCATGAAGTGATGGCAAATCTTCCTGGACATAAACAACAGACATTAACCATGTTGTTGTTGTTGTGAGGTTTAACACCATTTCTCTGCACATGATAGGCTATACATGGTGGCCAATATTAATGGTGGAGGAAAACCCAGGAAAACCCCGGAAAGAACCACCGATCCACGAGAACCTACTGGCAAGCTTTCTCACATACCCACACTGGCCAAATCTGAGACTCAAACCCACACAGACAGAGGTGAGATGGCAGTGATCCGCAATGGATAGTGCTTTAGACCACTCGGGGCCCCCACATTAACCATAAAGTGATAGCAATCTTCCTGGACATAAACAACACAGACATTTACCATGAAGTGATGGCAAATCTTCCTGGGCATAAACAACACAGACATTAACCACGAAGTGATGGCAAATCTTCCTGGACATAAACAACACAGCTATTACAGCAATGAGGCTGTAAAATGAATAAAGGGAGTATTCATGGGTAACATGTCTATGAGGTGTCCCAGGGGCAATCCAGTGTTCTGGAACTTCTGGTTTATACTAATGGGAGGAGAGGAATTCTCATCATAAAATTGGGTTATTTTGGGACAAAAGCAACAGGTCTTGTATTGCTAATGCTAAAAATAACATTATTGTGCAGAATTTAAATGGCTGCAGACAGACAACATATTATGATAGATTCTGCCTTTTGCAATGGTATAAAAAAAACAAAAAAAGCAAAGAAGCTAAAGATACAAGAGTAGCTAAAAGCATGCACTTAGCGCAAATACATCAAATTAACCTTTCTTTTTCCTTTCAAGGGGTGCTGTGCTAGGTCGTGTAGGGGTGGTCGGAGTTTTGGTGTCTTTCTCCTTCTTACGTGTTGGGAAGGTTGCTGGGCCGTACTCTCGCTGATAAGTATTCCATTCAGGTTTATTAGAAGAAACATCTGATGTAGTTGCAACTGCACTTTTTGGACGAGGAATCTGTCCGATTCTAAGCTGTGGGGATCTCAACTGAGATCTGCTCGTGTCTTTTGACTTTGCAAACATTTTTTGAGGTGAAGGTATCTTTGTATCTTTCTGTAATGTGGTTGGCCTTTTATTTTCATCAACAGCTAAACTAGCATGCTCTTGATGTGTCTCAACTTCAGGATGCAGTTCAGAGGGTTCTGTTGTCTCAACTCCAGGAAGCAGTTCATAGGGTTCTGTTGTCTCAACTTCAGGATGCAGTTCAGAGGGTTCTGTTGTCTCAACTTCAGGATGCAGTTCAGAGGGTTCTGTTGTCTCAACTTCAGGATGCAGTTCAGAGGGTTCTGTTGTCTCAACTCCAGGATGCAGTTCATAGGGTTCTGTTGTCTGATCTTCTGGTGCTATTTCCTGTGGTTGTAGCTCTATTTGTCCTACATCTCCTGACTTGTACATTGAATCTGTAATGATATTAGGACTATATATGCCCCTTTCGTGTGATAGTGACCTTGACCTTTCTTGATCCATTTCTGGTGAAAAGACCCCACCATAATCTTGATCTGAATAGAATGATTCAGTCATATCCTGACCTAAGCCTAAACTGACTGACCCAGAATCATAAAGCTCCCTCTCAGGTGATGTCGACCTTCTTGACCTCTCTGGATCCATTTCTGGTCGCCATGATGACCCATCTTCTGACTGACCTGGAGACAAAGTAGATTGCAGATGTTCCTGTTCATAAAATTCTTGATTCATCAAGTCAATGTTTTCTTTTGTAGTTGAAAAACCTTCAAAATCATCATTCCCAAACAAACTAGAACTCATTACTTCTACCAACGGAACAGTTTTTGATCTGTCAGGTTCAAAATTGGCTTCCTTCACCATTTTGGAATTACATAAGCTCTCAGAATAGACATTAGAGGCATCTCCCCTTAAATCCATCTGCTTACTAATAGGTAACTGGAAGTCCTGATTCTGACTTGTAATGTCAAGTAATGGCTGACCAGTGGACATGAAATAATCATTGTCCAGTCCATCAACATGTTTCACCACAATACCTTGACCAGTGTCTAAATTTCCTAAGAGGTTTCCCTCCTGCATTGTGTCCAGGAGACCACCTGTGTTATCACTGTCATCATCTAAACTTTGAGTCATTAGATCTGTGTAACCAACCTCAACAGTATCAAGTGGATAACCCTCGACAGTACCACCATGTGGATAACCCTCCTGCCCAAAACCATTGTAAAAACCAACTGCACCTCCAGGTGTTGCCCCATCTATGAAGCTGGAGCCATGCTGGAATGGATCTGTTTTAGCCTGTAAGGAGTTAGTGGCCAATCCTGCTGAAATGTCAGAGTACCCACCACCAATATGACTAGTGTTAGAATTGCCTATTGAGTCATAGTCACCTGAAAGAGAAAATACAAATGATATTAATATCAAAGATTTTCACTTGGATACTAGTTCTGCAGAGAAAGTGATTTCCAACTTTTCTTGTCCGACATAAGTTTTACTCATCTAAACTGTACATGATACAAAAATCTGCTTATAATGACACTCATCCACTTGGTCAAGCATAGTGAACAAGTTACCTCAGCCAACACTTGTAAATACAAGTGGTGTTTTCAAGCCCAGTCTTTTTATATGAACAAATGTTTTTGAACAGGTTTCATCCACAACATATTTTTGAAAAAAGTGATATGATAATTTCCATTCCTTGTTCATCCATTATATGAATGGGAAGGCAAGAAAAGTGACTGAATTAATGGGGTACCACTGTACAGTTAATATACCACAGTACTGTTAATAAGACACTGTACAGTTAATATACCACAGTACTGTTAATAAGACACTATACAGTTAATACAGCACAGTGCTATTATCATGTTAATGTACCACAGTACTGCTAATATGGCACTGTACTGTTAATAGGACACTGTACTGTTAATATAGCACTGTACTATTAAAATATCACTGTACTGTTAAAATAACACAATGTTAACATAACCTTGTACTGTTAAAATACCAATGTACTGATAATATGTCATTGTAGTGTTAAAAATAACAATGTACCACCAACATGTTAATATACCAATGTAGTGCTAATATGGCACTGTACTGTTAATAGAACACTGTACTGTTAATATAACACTGTACTATTAAAATATCACTGTACTGTTAATATAACACAATGTTAACATAACCTTGCACTGTTAATATACCACTGTACTGATATGTCATTGTAGTGTTAAAATAACAATGTACCACAATCGTGTTAATATACCAATGTAGTGTTAATACACTACTTTAGTGTTAATAGAACTCTGTACTGTTCATATACCACTGTACCAAGCAATATCCTGTTAAAATACTACTACACCACTGTATTGCTAATATAAAACTTGTTCCATCATTATAACATAGTACTGCACGAACTAATACACCACTGTAAATGCAATGAAATGTGCTCTAATGCCAAAACAAACGACTTTATTTAATATATGACAAAATGTGTCCAAAATACAATTCTATACAACATATAAACATGGAAGGAAAAAAATCAAACAAACCATACAAATTAAATATAGATAACAGTGGGGAAAAAAGTTCAGAGGGATTAAAATGGCCAGTACACATTTAATTACAATGATGGCCAGTACACATTTAATTAAAATGATTGCCAATACACATTTAATTACAATGATGGCCAGTACACATTTTTACAATGATGGCCAATACACATTTAATTACAATGATGGCCAGTACACATTTAATTACAATGATGGCCAATACACATTTAATTACAATGATGACCAGTACACATTTGATTACAATGATGACCAGTACACATTTAATTACAATGATGGCCAGTACACATTTAATTACAATGATGGCCAATACACATTTAATTACAATGATGGCCAGTACACATTTAATTACAATGATTGCCAGGACACATTTAATTATAATGATGGCCAGTACACATTTTTACAATGATGGCCAATATACACATTTAATTACAACAATAGCCAGTACACATTTAATTACAATGATGGCCAGTACACATTTAATTACAATGATTGCCAGTACACATTTAATTATAATGATGGCCAGTACACATTTAATTACAATGATGGCCAATACACATTTAATTACAATGATGGCCAGTACACATTTAATTATAATGATGGCCAGTACATATTTTTACAATGATGGCCAATACACATTTAATTACAATGATGGCCAGTACACATTTAATTATAATGATTGCCAGTACACATTTAATTATAATGATGGCCAGTACACATTTTTACAATGATGGCCAATACACATTTAATTACAACAATGGCCAGTACACATTTAATTACAATGAAGGCCAGTACACATTTAATTATAACGATTGCCAGTACACGTTTAATTACAATGACGACCAGTACACATTTAATTACAATGATGGCCAGTACACACTTGATTACAATGATGACCAGTACACATTTTATTATAATGATGGCCAGTACACATTTAATTACAATGTGTGCCAATGTTCTTCCATACATATCTGCTGGTAGGTACTAGGATCACTTTGTTCTGCCCCAACTCCCATCTCCCTGAGAATATCACTGATTTATCACAGAATTTTCTTAACTTTACCTTGAATACAATAAAGTACAGAAAACCTTCTTTGAGCAACCACCCCTAGTTAAAATTTGGTTACATGTGAGCCCAAGTTCAAAAGCCTGATGGTCGCTCGATAGGGTTAGATAATGTATGTTACTTGTGAATTGACTCCTATTGGGGTCCTACAGGGTAGGTGGAAATGTGTTACTTGTAAATTAACTCCTATTGGGGTCCTACAGGGTAGGTGGAAATGTGTTACTTGTGAATTGACTCCTATTGGGGTCCTACAGGGTAGGTGGAAATGTGTTACTTGTGAATTAACTCCTATAGAGGTCCTACAGGGTAGGTGGAAATGTGTTACTTGTGAATGAACTCCTACTGGGGTTGTACAGGGTAGGTGAAAATGTGTTACTTGTGAATTGACTCCTATTGGGGTCCTACAGGGTAGGTGGAAATGTGTTACTTAACTCTTTCAAGTAAAGCGTGAATAACAAAATATGATTGATCAAATCCTGTTTTGCAGGGAATGGTAAGACTAATTAACTTTCCTCTGCAGTCAATTAACAGGGTAAATATATCAGGTCAATTAACAGGGTAAATATATCAGTTGTCAATTAACAGGGTAAATATATCAGTTGTCAATTAACAGGGTAAATATATCAGGTCAATTAACAGGGTAAATATATCAGGTCAATTAACAGGGTAAATATATCAGGTCAATTAACAGGGTAAATATATCAGGTCAATTAACAGGGTAAATATATCAGGTCAATTAACAGGGTAAATATATCAGGTCAATTAACAGGGTAAATATATCAGTTGTCACGTGTCAATAGCCAGTCAGGTCTCAATAATGACCAAATCTGCTTGATGAATCTTAACCTAAAGTTAATTTAAGACTGAATCCAGTCCAAGATGTCTGGTGATGTCTTAAAATTGTTGTCATTCAAGTCAGTTTTACTGTATTGTTATATTTCAGGTGTCACCTGTAATTCACTGGCTTCAGGTAATAAAATCTAAATAACAGTAGCACAGATGGCTGAGGAGTAAACACCTGTCATTCTATAGGTGATCAATTACATTTGTCAAGAGGGCCTTAACCCCGGCCTTAACCCTTAACAAAGATGCTCACTATTTGGGTGAAAGTAAACAGTTCTCAATTGGATGTTATAATTTATCACTCTCACCTCTAATAAAAATGAGGTACACCTGTTCCTGAACCACTCACAATTTCACATTAGCATTTCAAACATTTCTAGGCTTACTATAACAGGTTACAGGTGCAAGCCACCACCACCCTCCAAATGATCAATCAGACATCTCTATATAATTTGTTTGCAGAGATTACAGTGGTTGAATGGAAAGGCCAAGGTTATCAATTAAATTCCAGTTAGCATTGGTATCAAGGGACTTTCTCAAAGTTGCACAGATCAGCCACTCAACTGTACATTCATAGTGATTCAGTTTATTTCTAGCCAAGTTTTGAGTAAGAGGGAGAAAAATAAGACTACAGCAAATCCTAACTGCAGAGTGCTCAAAATCGACCTGTCCAAAGACCCTCAAATATATTTACCATTATAATAAGTATCTATGAAGGTCTACAATGCTCACTTTTATGACTACGGTAGCTCACATTTTTCCGTTTACAAACCTTTCCATTTAACATCCTATTACAAATAAGTACACGGGTAAAATTGTAAGTTTGTGAAATGTTCAGAAAAACAAAATTTTACTCCAAGTACATACAGTAGTAATTAAGTTTAGATGTTGCTTCTCACCATTCGGTACTCTGATATCAGTAATTTAAACCTGCCAATCAAGTGAAGCTACATGTGAAAGTAAACACACTGGAAACATATAATTCTGATTTTAGTTGGTGCAAAATAAACAGAATAAAAAGAGTGTACTTTAAATTATAAATCAAATAAAAACAAAATGTTAAACCTGGAAAAAAAGGCCTGACAGTATAAGGACTGGTCTGTTTCACAAGGTCATGACAATATAGAACTTTTTCATCTTCAAAAATACAAATTCTTCAAATTTTAAAAACTGTCTTTAGAAGGATAAGAGCACTGCTAAATGAGGTACAGTGAACAAAATAAACTATGTACAGTGTACAAAATAAACTCTGTACAGTGTACAAAATAAAATCTCTGTATGGTGTACAAAATAAAATCTCTGTACAGTGTACAAAATAAAATCTCTATACACTGTACAAAATAAAATCTCTTTACGTTGTACAAAATAAATTCTCCATACATTGTACAAAATAAAATCTCCGTACAGTGTACAAAATAAAATCTCTGTACATTGTACAAAATAAAATCTCTCTACGGTGTACAAAATAAATTCTCCATACATTGTACAAAATAAAATCTCCGTACAGTGTACAAATTAAAATCTTTGTACATTGTACAAAATATAATCTCTGTAGTGTACAAAATAAAATCTCTGTAGTGTCCAAAATAAAATCTCTAGATTGTACAAAATAAAATCTCTTTACGGTGTACAAAATAAAATCTCCATACATTGTACAAAATAAAAATCTGAAAAGATATGACCAAATGTGATTTCATTTCTTTAAAGGAAAGAAGCACATAATAACTGACTTCAGCATTCACAGCTACCATTGCTGAGACTGCAACCAGATGAAATGGACCTCAATCTAATATAAGTTAGAATGCTTGAGGAAGCACTCTTTAAAGAACAATTAAATCATATGACACCATCAAAAAAGGGCCCTTTATACCATCTCCACATCACAATTTCAAACTCATCTTTTTGTTGTCTGATAGGAAATGACAATCAGGCGTGAAGTCTTTGTGGGCATTTATACTTACTCTGCCACCAGCTTACTCCAATAATGCTACCCACCCCTATCCATCGATCCAAAGTATGCTTGGAAGAGGTCCATTGTTTTTTTGTAAGCTTTTGGCCTAACATGTATAAGACAACAAAAAAAAACCCATTAAAATCATTTACTGTCACTTCACTCGTGCAAAATTTCTTAAAAATTTAATATCGTAATAATTTCTTACTATTTTTTTATTAAATAAAATTCTTGGACAATCCAATCTGCAATTGTATGAATGCCCCAAAGGAAGCATCATCTTGTATATATACATAGCAGATGTTACTGCTGAAGGATATGAATAGCTTCTAAAAACTGAATATCAATTCCCAACATACATAGCACCACTTTCAATGACATTAACATAGCATTTGGTTCCACTTGAAATTGCAGAAAGGACCAATCAACTAATCACATTTCCTAAAACTCGGAATTCAACACACTTAAGGTCAAAAATATATATGTGTTTCCCGTCAGCCAACTATCCCTGTTTCTCATTGCCGACCCTAGTACTTTCCCCCCATAGAAAAAACAAAACCCAAATTTTTTAAAATCGATTTATGCGTCTAATTGAGCCAGTTTTACCCAGTAATTTGAAGAACTTAGTACATTATATATACTAAATATTATAATAGATATGATATAATGTTTTTTTTTAAAAATACCGACCCATCCTAATCATAAAACCAGTGGAATAGGAAACACACCTATTTTTTTATTTGGCTCAATATAAAAGTGGGCATAAGACAAAATCTTTACTCTGAAAAAAGAGGGCTTTTCATGGCTCTTCCCTTGCCTGCAAGTTTATTGTAAAGCTGGAAAATAAACTGAATACCAATTCTTGATACATGTATATTTATTATTAATATTCATACTTGATGTTGTGTAAAATACTGAAGTAGCCACTGTTCTCAATGATGGCATGTTGTTTGTCCCCTTGATGTTGTATAAAATACTGAAGTAGCCACCGTTCTCAATGACAGCATGTTAAACTCAACATACTGTTGAAGAAGCAAATCAAAACTTAACCACATGTCCAACATCCCAAGTAAACAAACTATTTTTGCTTTAATTATAAGCATAATAACATTATCCCACATTAACCATGAAATTAAGAACCACTATGAACACTGGCTCTTACCTAATTGTTTTCATCCACATTGAATTTACAACACTATATTCTTTACCAAGCATTACATGATCAGACATATTATAAAGACTGCCCCCTCCCCCAATCCCAACCGAACACCAAACTAATACAGTTACCCCCTCCCCCAATCCCAACGGAACAACAAAAACTAAAGCAGTTACCCCATGCAAGATAATACTGCTTTCTGTGTCTTTTCTCTCTTCTGCTGCAGTTGAGATTGATGGCTTTTGCAGAATGTCCTATGGTTTGTCCCAGTACAATCATGAAGCAAGAGTTACAAAAAATACAGATATGCATTGCATACTTAATGAACAATAAATGGAGTCTTCAATGCACACAAATGGGTTGATTTGCATCTGCTGAAAGAACTCCCCTCATCTTTGTATGCATCTCTGTCAATAACAAAATTAACTGTTCTAAGTGTAAACTTTTTAAAATTACATTTTCATTTTCAAATCAACATTTTGGCTCTGCCTTATTGTATCAGACAGGTTTATATGTGCCTTATTGTATCAGACAGGTTTATATGTGCGTTATTGGATAAGACAGGTTTGTATGTGCCTTATTGGATAAGACAGGTTTACATGTGCCTTATTGGATAAGACAGGTTTATATGTGCCTTATTGTATCAGACAGGTTTATATGTGCGTTATTGGATAAGACAGGCTTGTATGTGCCTTACTGGATAAGACAGTTTTATATGTGCCTTACTGGATCAGACAGGCTTATATGTGCCTTGTTGAATCAGACAGGTTTGTATTGTCTCGTACAGGTTTATAATTGTGCCTTATTGTATCATAGTTTTATATGTGCCTTAATGTATCAGACAGGTTTATATGTGCCTTGTTGTATCTGACTGGTTTATATTTGTATCAGACATGTTTATATGTGCCTTATTGGATCAGACAGGTTTACATCTGCTAAACTGGATCAGACAGGTTTGTATTGTATCAGACAGGTTTATATTGTGCCTTATTGGATCAGACAGGTTTATATGATCCTTGTTGCATCAAACAGGTTTATATGTGCCTTGTTGGATCAGACAGGTTTATATTGTATTAGACAGGTTTATAGCCTTGTTGGATCAGACAGATTTATATTGTATCAGACAGGTTTATATTGTATCACACAGGTTTATATTGTATCAGACAGGTTTAATTTTGCCTTGTTGGTTCAGACAGGTTTATATTGTATCACACAGGTTTATATTGTATCACACAGGTTTATATATGCCTTATTGGGTTTGACAGGTTTGCATGTGCCTTGTTTGATCAAACAGGTTTATATGTGTTTCAAGATTCTGGTAATATTACAACTAGGAACTTTATCTCTTCCCGCTAAAGCTTGATCAAAATGGTATCACCTAGTAAATCATCAAAAGATGCTGTCTGGTTTATATATGCACACACACATCTTTTTTTCCAAACTGTTTCATCCAGAACTCTGCGGAATAGAACATACATACAGTTGACTATGATCATTAAAAATACCCTAAAAAATCTACAGAATCACATAGTGGACAATGGTCTTTAGGAATCTGAAATCTATAAAACAGCACATAGTGGACAATGGTCTTTAGGAATCTGAAATCTATAAAACAGCACATAGTGGATAATGGTCTTTAAGAATCTGAAATCTATAAAACAGCACAGTGGACAATGGTCTTTAGGAATCTATAATCTATAAAACAGCACATAGTGGACAATGGTCTTTAGGAATCTGTAATCTATAAAACAGCACATAGTGGACAATGGTCTTCAAGAACATGCAAGTCAAACTTTTTCTAAACATTTTTCTACAGACTTAAAATTGAATGTTACCACAGAGATTGATGAAAATATCAATTTTTATGGCGGAATTCGGCAAGAGGGGAGGTGGGTTATTTTCAATCAAGTATGGGTTTATACTGGATCAATACGGTATTATATACTGGATCAATACGGTATTATACACTGGATCAATACGGTATTATATGCTGAATCAATACGGTATTATATACTGGATCAATACAGTATTATACACTGGATCAATACAGTATTATACACTGGATCAATATTGGATCAATACGGTATTATATACTGGATCAATACGGTATTATACACTGGATCAATATGGTATTATATACTGGATCAATACAGTATTATAGACTGGATCAATATGGTATTATATATTGGATCAATACGGTATTATACACTGGATCAATACGGCATTATATACTGGATCAATACGGTATTATATACTGGATCAATACGGTATTATATACTGGATCAATATGGTATTATACACTGGATCAATACGGTTTTATATACTGGATCAATAGGGTGTTATATACTGGATCAATACAGTATTATATACTGGATCAATAGGGTATTATATACTGGATCAATACCATATTATATATTGGATAGTAAGCCATAGCAGAATCAAACAGTAATGCTTACAGTGTTCAGAATATTCTAGTACTGGCCCACTAACCAGAACTATTTTCCAGGATGGAACTGCATGAAAAATCAATAACTGCCTCTAATGGTCTGCCTCTACCAGTCTGCCATTGTACAGTGCCAGTGTATGTGTACCTAATAGTTATGTGTTTTTTAACAGGTATCACACCACTTTTAGCATGACTTCCTAGGAATCAGGAAGAATAGGTTTTAAATTTACCACGTGTAATTACTAAATTGGGATTTTCAGAATAAATTTACTCTGTATAATTATTAAAAATGATGCTCACATTACATTTATGGTTAAAATTACCATGTGTAATTACCAAATTTTGGTTTTCACGTTTAAGTGACATGGCACAAGAAACATTACATAACACAGTACGTGACAGTTGAGTGCAGCACAGATGCACTGTCATTAGTAAAATGTGAAAACTAGGGTGTATTATCAGTGGATGAATGGTTAATCTGGTATTGAGGGGTTTAACGCTAACCCTAACCCTAACCCTATCTGGTGTTGAGGGGTTTAACGCTAACCCTAACCCTATCTGGTGTTGAGGGGTTTAACGCTAACCCTATCTGGTGTTGAGGGTTTTAACGCTAACCCTAACCCTATCTGGTGTTGAGGGCTTTAATGCTAACCCTAACCCTATCTGGTGTTGACGGGTTTAACGCTAACCCTAACCCTATCTGCTGTTGACGGGTTTAATGCTAACCCTAACCCTATCTGGTATTGACGGGTTTAATGCTAACCCTAAGCCTTTCTGGTGTTGACCGGTTTAATGCTAACCCTAACCCTAACCCTATCTGGTGTTGACGGGTTTAACCCTAACCCTAACCCTATCTGGAGTTGACGGGTTTAACGCCATTACTCAGCACATGATAGGCTTATACATAACATAATAATAATAATAAATAATAATGACCTTATTTAAAGAGGGTAACACAATTAGCTAAAAACTAATCTACCTTGAGGCCCTCATACAAAGGAATTCATTTATTTAAGCTGCATCTCTGAAGCTACTGGATATATTGGGTTTGGAAGAAGGAAATAGAGTGGGCATTTCTAATCTCAGCTGGAATACTATTCCAGAGCAGAGTTCCAGAGTATTGGAAACTTTTTTTAAATAACTCCTTATTTGGTTTGGGAATTTTATACTGTTTGGTAAACATGGATCGCAGGTGGGGAGTATTACCAGGTAGCCTATACTGGAATAGTGATTGTAAATATTCAGGAGCACTATTCTGAGATATCATGTACATTAATTTGGCTTTTCTCAAACAGATTCGGTCTTTAATAGGTAATATTTTTAACCTACCAGCTAAACTTTCCTTGCTTTCTTTCTGGATTGATATTAGCCCAAATGCTCTTTTTTGAAGATGTGCCAGCTTTGCTATGTTTTTATCATTTGAATTACCCCATACTGTACTACAGTAGTCCAAATAGGGTTGTATGTAACTGTTATAAAATAGTTTCCTGTGCCTTTCAGGGAGAAAATGTCTTATCCTACTGAGAAGCCATAAACTTGAATTGACTTTTTTTTACTGGTATGTTTAATATGTTCAGTCCATGATAGGTTATTATCTACCAGAACACCAAGTAGCCTATCATGACAGACTATTTGCAGATTTGTATCCTTCCATGTCAGACATAGTTCATCACTATCAAGATTTGTCCTTCTTTGCCGTGTTGAGATAAGTAATATTTTAGTTTTACCAGTATTTACCACCATGCCATTACATGTGCACCAGTTTTCCAGTTTGTTTAGTGCATTCTGTAAAGAAATTTCGAGCTCATGCTTTGTGTTTTGGATGTCTGACAATGTTGTGCCATCTGCATAGAGATCTGTAGATGATATTGAGTCTCTTAGTAAAAGTGGTAGGTCATTAATAAATAAAATGAATAGTAGTGGACCTAGAATTGAGCCTTGTGGTACTCCATATCTAACTGTTTCAGGTTCAGACAGGACATTATTTATGTAAACATGTTGTGTTCTCTCATTTAAGTACGAAGTAAACCATCTAATTGTTCTTTCATCACACTGGTAGATTTTCAGTTTCTTCAAAAGGATTTCATGATCCACCATGTCAAAAGCTTTCCTGAAATCTACAAATACAGTTCCTATTATTCTACCTTGGTCAAGTGCTTGAAGCCATTTATCAGTTAGGGAGATCAAGGCAGTCTCACAGGAATGGTTCTGTCTAAAGCCTGATTGATTAGGGTGTAACAGCAAGTGTTTGGTTAAATATGACATGAATGAGTCATGGACATGTTTTTCAATCAGTTTTGACAAGTTTGGTAGTATTGAAATTGGTCGGTAGTAATATCAGCATCATCCTTAGAACCAGATTTGTGAATAGGAGTTACTTTTGCAGTTTTCCATATTTTGGGGACAGATGAGGTTGCAATACTTAAATTAATTATGAATGTTATGCTATCTACAATAGCAAAGGCAGAAGATTTAATGAGTCGTGGACCAATCTGATCAAGTCCTGTAGCTTTCTTGGTATTATAGGGCTAAATTTAGTTATTTCAGGTGCTATGGTATTTATATTAGTTTTAGAAGGAAAGATATATTTGTGTATAAATTTTCTAAATTCTCTACATAAATTTAATAACAGTATGTCTATGATAGAGTAACTCTACAGTCACTGTCAGATTTAGAGGCAGAGATCTGGGGTCAATACAAGGTTACCAGCAGCTATTCAAATGCTATGATGTCAAGTTACAGTCCAGAGAAATTGAAACAAAGGAGTCAGTAGGACAGTTGGAAGATGTGTTTGTAAAGCTAATTAAAATCAATTATAGCAAGTTTGCCATAATACTTAAACATTAAAATTAGTGACCATTTGAAGGGAAATTTGAATCTCTTTTAGTAGGTATAAAGTGCTTAAAATAGAGTTGAGTAGTTATAGTTTAATTTTGAAGTAATTTGCTCAAAAGGATAAAGTTTACAAGTAATTTCATATTCAAAATAATATTTTTGTAAATTCTAACACACAGCATCAGTGGAAAAAGAGTGTGTATGGAGAGTACATATATGGCTTTATTTTGGATTACAAAATTTAGATTCTGTGCATTGTGATATGTAGATTAGAGTTAGATAAAGGGTCTGCACCTAACACAATCAGACCAGAGTATTAGTTTAGAATAGGTCTTCAGGGAATGTTTTCTCTGAAGTCCGCTAGGATTGTTTAAATAACCAGGTCAAACATAGTGCAGGGAGTCAGCATGAAGAACTAGGGGCAACATACATCATTAAAGGTAGAAAAAGAAGAAACCCTCTTGCTTGTGACTAATTCCCCATAGCGCAGTGACATCAGAAAGGCGCTACTACAGTTTGGTGGAGAATTTAAAATGGAAATGTTGTGTTAAATTGTATTCCAAAACTTTTTACTGGATTTTGGGGAATTCTATTTTATTTTAGACTGTGCTGACTCCATACGAAAGTTAAGTAGCAAAATTTTGGTATATTCATCTTTAGGACCTTTCTTTGCACTTTATTCTACAATTTTACGAAGTGATCTGTCAGGTAAAAATTTGTCATTAGAGATCTATATGTGCCTTTGATTCTTGTGATTCTACTGCATCAAAATGGATAGAAGCTGCATGGATTTCAGTCTCATGCCACCTTTTTCGGGTGATGGAAGCCAAGATGCAAAGTTATGGTTGACACGTTTCCAACTTCTTACAACAACTAAGGGACTAAATGACAACAAGGCAAAAGCAACCCTACCACTACTGTTAACAGATAACGCATTGCGCTGGTATATGTCACTGGCACAAAATATAAAGGATGACTTGAGCTTGCTCCAGAAAGAATTTATCATTCGATATGGGCCAGATGAAAGAGTGCAGTGGCAGAGAACTGCAGCTCTGTATCAAACATTACAAGGTACAAACGAGAAAGTGGAAGATTTTATTGCAAATATAGTTGCTAAGGGAACTGAGCTAGAACTACCACAGACACAAATCAAGCATATCATAATCAATGGACTAAAGCCACATATACGACAATTCGTCTTACAACAGAATCCAGAAACGATTGATGATCTCCGTCAAAGTGCAAGACTCGCTGAAGTCACTATGACAGACAGCACTAAAGAGCAACAAACACTTGTAGCAGCTATTCAGAGACTGGAAGAAAAACTTGAAGCAATGTCAGTGGCAGTGTCATCCAAGCCGGAATTCAAACATTCATTGAAAGAAAGGGGACAAGGGAACAACCACACCAGGCAGCAACCAGAGGTTTGTGGATGGTGTGGAAGATTTCCTGGTCACGCAAAGCAGAGATGCCCAGCAAATGGCAAACAATGCCATAAATGTGGAAAATTTAACCATTTTGCGGTAGTGTGCAGATCAGCTTCACGGACTCAGTCAACAACATGACTAGAGAAATTAAAATTCCATCACAGTCAGAAAATGCTGCAATCAAATCTCAGTAGCATACAGGATACAATCACATCTGACATTAACAGAAATCACTTAGCACTGATTATCAATAACACAAAAACAACAGCACTAATTGATACAGGAGCAGCACTTTCATGCATTTCATGCAGACAACTGCAGTGTTTGGACAGTAATTTTGATTTGGAACCACCCAAAATTCCCTTCATCATTGGGGTTAATGGCGATCAACAAAAGCCTATTGGATGTGTAACTCTAGACCTCAAAATCAACCGACTTACAGTTCCACACAGTTTCCATGTTTTTAAACATTTACATTGTGACCTTATTCTGGGCATAGACTTCTTAGAAAGCAAGAGAGCAACAATAGACTTGAACTCTAAAACAATATCCCTGTATGATGGATTAACAGTGTCTGCCTTAAAAAGTGAACGTAAACAGAAAATAAGCCTTGCTAGAACGGTTGCCAGGATTGTAGTGCCGGCACAATCTGAATGTGAGATTCCAGTGGAAATTAAAAACTGCCCAAGGGACAATATATTGTTACAACCTGTGTCACACTTACCCTCCACAACCCAGTTACTTGGTGCAAGAGCGATAGATAAAGTTCAAGGAGGCAGAGGACGATTTCGTTTACTAAACCCCACAAACAAAGATATAAGCTTAAGACCTGGTAAAACAGTAGCAACTGTTGAAATTCTTGAAACTGATGACATTACACAGCCTGATTATGAACCTAATATATTACCAGAAGAGCCTTCTACTGTGAACTGCACACACACAGCTGACAGTTCTGAAAGGGATAAATTTGTAAAACTTGCACAAGACCTTGGCTTTGATTTGTCAGACTCTGATTTGACTTCAGATGAAAAATTGTATTTCCAGGAATTTATTGGGAGAAATAGAGATGTGTTTGCGGTGGACTTGTCAGAATTAGGATGTACAGATATCTATCAACATAAAATTGACACCGGAAATGAGAAACCTGTTAGGCAAAGGTTCTACAGAACCAACCCCATACAAAAGGCAGAAATTGACAGACAAGTTAAAGAAATGTTAAAGTACGATATCATTGAACCATCTACATCACCATGGCAAAGTCCAGTGGTTCTTGTGAAGAAGAAATCAGGAGAATACAGATTCGCTGTTGACTACAGGAAACTAAACAAGCTTACAAAACCAGAAGTATTTCCTCTTCCACGTTTTGATGACATGATGGATAGCATAGGCCAATCTTCCGCAGTATATTTTTCAGTGCTGGACATGTTTTCTGGCTTCTGGCAAATCAAGCTTGATCCAGAAACTAGAGAAAAGAGTACATTTGTCATAGCCGATGGTTGTTATGCATTCAAAAAGCTTCCGTTTGGATTGTCCAATTCACCCATGAGTTTCCAGCTTACCATGACAAAACTATTGCAAGGTATAGCCTATAAACATGTTCTGTGTTACATTGATGATGTGCTGGTGTATAGTCGCACCTTAGAGGAACATTTCTCTCATTTGCAAGAAGTATTTGATAGACTGCGTAAAGCCAATCTTAAATTGAAACCCTCAAAATGTCGGTTTGCAATAAAAAGAGTCAAATATTTGGGACACGTTATTTCCAAAGATGGAGTAGAAGTGGACTTGGATAAGACCAATATAGTATCAGACTTTCCAAGACCGAAAAATGCACGAGATCTCAGAAGTTTCCTGGGTTTATGCAATTACTACAGACGGTTTGTGAAAAACTATAGTAATATATGTGCACCCTTGAACAATCTTCTCAAAAAGGATGTAAAATTTCAGTGGACTGATAAATGCGAATCAGCTTTTAACAAACTGAAAACAGCTCTGACTTCAACACCTGTCTTAGCTTACCCAAACATGGACAAACCTTTTATTCTCTCAACAGATGCTTCGGGACAAGCCATATCTTACATTCTCAGTCAAAAAGACGACCGGGGCAAGGAACATCCAATTTCTTACGGAGGCAGAGCACTTCGTATATTTGAAACAAAATGGGGTGTATCTGATAGAGAAGGTTTAGCCCTAGTAGAAGGAGTACGGTATTATAGACACTTTCTTGAACACCAGAAATTCACTGTGGTCACGGATCACGCAGCCCTAAAATACCTTAAGGACATTAAAAATCCAACAGGACGCTTGGGTCGCTGGAGTATGTTATTACAGGGATTTAATTATGAAGTCATTCACAAAAGTGGGGTCAAGCATACCAACGCAGACTCTTTATCAAGGATTCCATACAGAGAAGCAATAAACAACAATGACACTGCTTATAGTGACCATGAAACTGACTTGAGTATTTTATTTATAAACAACAATGAACCTTCAATGGTGACCTTGGAATGTGACCCTCCATGCTTCCCCAGCAGGGTACAATCTCAACCAGTCTCTGTGTACAGTATAGTAGACCAGACAGCAGATAAGCAGCTAGTATCAGCTTTCATTTCCAACAGAGGGGAGGAAATCAAACAGGCTCAGTCCCTGTGTCCTGACTTGGCCCCAATTAAGTGCTACCTAGAAACAGGCCAACTGCCTAGTGACTCAACAAAAGCAGCAAGGACAGTGGCTGAAAGTGAGCAATACACCATGCTTGATGGACTTCTGTACCATTTATGGGACAGACGGGCAAAGAAACTTCCTAAAGAAATCCGCATTAAACAACAGTTAGCCATTCCTACCGGATTACGCCATGAAATTCTACATAACTGTCATGATTCCTTAACTGGAGGAGGTCATCAAGGCTTTGACAGAACTTATGCAACAATACAGTCAAGGTACTATTGGCCAAAAATGTATGCACAGATAAAAGACTATGTTAAAACCTGTGAGGAATGCCAACAAGCCAAACAGCCATCTCACTCTACAAAGGCACCCCTACACCCTATGCCATCAGTTGGAGTATTTGAACGCTGGCATATGGATATTCTTGGTCCATTAACAATAAACAAAGAGAAATACCAGTATATCTTGTTGTGTGTGGACAGTTTCAGCAGGTTTGTGGAAGCATTTCCATTACAATCGCAAGAAGCGACTGAAATAGCTGATATTTTGTACAAGGAAATAATTTGCCGTTATGGAGCTCCTACAGCTCTAGTATCTGACCGTGGCCAGAACTTCCTGTCGCATATCATATCGGAACTCTGTAAGAAAATGAATATTAAACGCTTCCATACATCAAGCTACCATCCAGAAACCAACTCTACATGTGAGAGATTCAACAGAACATTAGCCCAATCTATGCGTACCTATATTGACAAAGCGCAACAAAACTGGGTCGATTTGTTACCAGGAATCCTAATGGCTTACCGCAAGACACCATGCACCAACTCAACGGGATTCTCTCCATATGAATTAGTCTTTGGGAGAGAAATGAGAGTTCCACTAGATGTTTCTCTTGCTGATCCTACAAATACAGAGAAGTCAGTAAAGGACACAACAGCAACCTATTTACAAAAGCTAAAAACACTGATGGAAATAACTAGACAAGTCGCCCAAGACAACATCCAGAACTCCCAACAAAAATATAAAGAATATTATGATACGCATGCTCAAGAACCCTCTTTCCAACTAGGACAACAAGTATGGATGCACAATCCAAAAGTACCAAAAGGGAGATCATCTAAATTACACAAGAAATGGACAGGACCATGGTATATCAGTGACATTGGGCCCAATCATACATACAAGTTACGTGATTGTGATAATCACAAACTACAAAGATCATTGGTCCATGCAAACAGACTAAAACAATATTTCAGCCCTGACAACAGAAACGAGTTTTTGGACCATACTACACAAATAGCTACACATCAGGAGACCACAACACCAAAGGACACACAAACATCTTTACAGACTGAAACATCTGGTAGCAAACCCTCAATTAAACCAGTACACAACAAGACAACTGATATTCCAGCACCTACAACAGATTCATCTTCCAAGCACTTGGCATCAGATGAACCTACAACAGCGCAGTCAAAAGAAGAATGGGGTATTGTTGATCAAATTCTAGCCTGTAGTCGGCATCGTGGCAAGCGTGTTTATAGGGTTAAATGGCAAGACTTCCCCAAGACTACATGGGAACCTGAAGAAGCTTTACCGCAGTTTTTGCTCCGGGAATTTCATGTAACAAAGACACAAAAAGGAAAGAGAAGAAAGTATGCAAAGTGAAGATTCCAAAGGGACTTGATCAATTAGTTCTTAAAGGTGGACTCATTATATTTGTTTTGCTGTGCTATATTTTCCTATCAACCTTTTCTTCCATATCTATCCTGCACATCTTCCTTCCTATGGTATAGCAGAACAGATGTATAAATCCCACACTTGGACAATTGACAGCTATGTTGCACATTCCAAATGGATTATTCTTTGCAAACAAATAACTACTGTAATTTTAAAAGCAGTCTATGGCACAATGTTAGTGCCAGTTCTTATTCAGTTCAAGAAAATCTTGAAATCCTTGTGATACCTGCAGATTACATTCAAAGCGAAGTGACATTCATGGAACATTATACAAAGTACTGTAGATTGGTGAAAAGTCAGACATTTATGGAACTGTTGTTCATGTGACTTTTGGTAGACAAAGATGATATATAGATTATTAGTGTGATTAATAATTAAGTGTTTGAAATTATTTTACATATACATGTATCAAGATATTTACCTAAAATTAGCATCCATAAGACCTCTTGGGATTATAAAGTTATTTCTGTTTCTAATTGAAAAGATTGTAATAAATCGCAATATTTTTGTACCTTAATACCCTGCACTATGGAATGTAAATTCTATTTAGGGAGTAGATTTTGTAGGTTTGTAGTGTGCAAGGAAGTGTGTGTGAACACTGATGCCACATAAAACATTATGAAATACATGTCTAAATCCAATTTATTCAATAATTTGACAAAAACAATAGTATGTTATAAAATTTGGGGACCGAATTTTGCTGGGCCGGAGGGACATATTATAGGGCTAAATTTAGTTATTTCAGGTGCTATGGTATTTATATTAGTTTTAGAAGGAAAGATATATTTGTGTATAAATTTTCTAAATTCTCTACATAAATTTAATAACAGTATGTCTATGATAGAGTAACTCTACAGTCACTGTCAGATTTAGAGGCAGAGATTTGGGGTCAATACAAGGTTACCAGCAGCTATTCAAATGCTATGGTGTCAAGTTACAGTCCAGAGAAATTGAAACAAAGGAGTCAGTAGGACAGTTGGAAGATGTGTTTGTAAAGCTAATTAAAATCAATTATAGCAAGTTTGCCATAATACTTAAACATTAAAATTAGTGACCATTTGAAGGGAAATTTGAATCTCTTTTAGTAGGTATAAAGTGCTTAAAATAGAGTTGAGTAGTTATAGTTTAATTTTGAAGTAATTTGCTCAAAAGGATAAAGTTTACAAGTAATTTCATATTCAAAATAATATTTTTGTAAATTCTAACACACAGCATCAGTGGAAAAAGAGTGTGTATGGAGAGTACATATATGGCTTTATTTTGGATTACAAAATTTAGATTCTGTGCATTGTGATATGTAGATTAGAGTTAGATAAAGGGTCTGCACCTAACACAATCAGACCAGAGTATTAGTTTAGAATAGGTCTTCAGGGAATGTTTTCTCTGAAGTCCGCTAGGATTGTTTAAATAACCAGGTCAAACATAGTGCAGGGAGTCAGCATGAAGAACTAGGGGCAACATACATCATTAAAGGTAGAAAAAGAAGAAACCCTCTTGCTTGTGACTAATTCCCCATAGCGCAGTGACATCAGAAAGGCGCTACTACATTGGTATCAAGTTCACTGAGACATTTTTTAACAAAGTTTTTTGACACTGGTGGGATAGAGAAACATACCTCCTTTGAGATTTTACTGCTGCAGAACTATTTCAGTTCATTAAAGTTGTTTTCTATCACTGGCTCTTTTAACGTTGTGGTAATGTTGATGAAAAAATCATTGAAAACATTTGCAATGTCAGTTTCATCAGTGACTATGGTGTCATTTACCAGAAGTGAGTGAATTTTATTTGTCTGTTTTTTGTGCGTTCCTCCAGTGAGTTCATTGAAGACTTTCCAAATGGAGTTTGTGTTGATCTTTTTGTTTTCAAGCAATGATTGATAATAAGTTTTTTTTAGCTTTTTTGATCATACTTGTTATTTTATTTCTCCATACTTTATATTGTGCATGGTTTTCCATAGCCTTGAATTTGTCTCGTGTTTTCATAGCATCTAGGATTTCAGTAGTAAGCCAATTAGGTTGAATATCAGTCTTTACTCGATGTTCTTTCAGTGGTGCACGCTTAGATACTACATCCATATATAAGTCAGTCCTCACCCTCATGGCTTCATCTATGTCATCCAAATTTTGGATCATACTCCATGGAACTTTATATAGGTCACTGAGAAATTGTTCTTCATTAAAAGTTTTGAACGATCTGTAAGTGATCGTTTTATGTGTATTTTTCTTATTTTTCTTGCATTTAACCTTTCTTGTCAAAAAAGTAGGATAGTGGTCACTAAGACCAACATTTGGTACATTAACACAAGCCACATTGTCTGGTAGGTTAGTATAAATGTGATCAATAAGAGTGCTTGATTTTTCTGTTACCCTTGTAGGCTCATTTACCAGCTGGTCTAGGCCTAATGATTCAATAAATTCCATCCAGTTGTTCCTTATTTGAGTATTGAGAAGGTCCTTATTTATATCTCCGAGTATATATGTTTCTTTCTCCTGTGCTAGAACATTTTCTATTTGTTTCAAAAAGTTATCATTCCAAAATGCTTTGGAGGAAGGTGGTCTATAAATGAAACCAGCTAGGAAAGATTTTGCATTATTTTGAAAAATTTCCACCCAGATACTCTCAATTTCATGTGACTCCAAGTCAAGTCGCCTTTTTACATTTACATCTTCCCTAATGTATACAACAAGACCCCCCCCCTGCTGTCTCTCTGTCCCTACGAAATGGTTTATTGTAGCCTTGACAGTGAAATAGATATCATTGTGGTTAGCATTTAATTTGGTTTCAGTGAGTCCTAAAACATGTATATTATTTTCCATGGAAGACAACATTAACTTAATCTGGTCTATCTTTCCCACTATACCTTGTACATTTAAGTGACCTATGTTAAAACCTTTTGTATTTAGTTTCATATCAATTACATGTATGTCATCATGAAATAGGGTACTCACTGAGATTGTCTCCATACTACTTTTATCATTCTGACATCCTATTTCTATATTTAAATGTTCATGTATATTAGCATCTTCAAAGTCACATACAAACCCTGAAAATCCATTTACATTTGCATCTACAATAGTGTCCATTGAATAGTTAGAGTCAAGAGTCCCACTGGGTACATTTAGTTTTTATGTAAATGAAGCGTTGGCATTCTCCTCTTTGCCAGCTTCCTAATATGTATAGATTGATGGACAAAGTCTTTGTTTGTGTCCATATTTATGGCACCTAAAACACTCGATCTGTTTGCCGTGATGGCATACCTGTGTCATGTGCCCAGTTTCTCCACAGTTGAGAGAACACTCTTCATTAAAGTGCTTGAAAATAGGGGCATACAAGTTAATATTTCTCAGTAGCTGAGAGGTTCCTTTTCTGCTTAGATGAATTTTGTCTCTGTGGTAGAGACTAAGGTTGACATCCTGATTGTGAATGAAGAAAGATTTGTTTGTGGAATGTACTGTAGGTTGAAATCTTCACATAAGTCAATTATCAGATCATTTATTTCTTTGGCCTTGGTGTCCACACGAGGAGGTAGTCCCGATATCATTAATTTACATGTATTTGGGCTGCAATATCTAGCAGCATACAATAAACTTTCAAAATCTGTTTTGAGTTGATTTAGTGACCTTCCCTCACAAGCATCATTTCCACCTACTAAAATAATAATTTGTTTGTATTTGGTTAGGTCACTGTTCATTATTCTGTCAGTGATGTTGTTGATTTTTGCACCTCTTAAAGTCTGTACATCTGTTTTAAAAAGTCTCCTTGGTATTATACTTTTCAAAATTGAGGAGCCAATTATTAGAGTCCTGTCTTTTCTGGCTCGTGATGTCGTGTGTTGGACTCTGGATTGTATTTCAGACACATATCTTGGAGGAAGGGGTGCTGAAATTGGTGTTTCAGTTGTGTGAACTACTTGTGTTGATTCTGACACATTTGTCTGAGCACTGGGAAATGCAATTGTTGGTGAAGGTAACAGACTTGTTTGAACTGCGGGCCATGGATGTACACTTATTGCTGTTGCAGGTGTGTAACAGCTAATATATTCAGTGAGGAAGACACCGGGAAGAACCACTGGGGATGCAAATGGCATGCTTCCTCACATACCAACTTTGTCAAATTGAGACTCAAACTCATACAAATGGGACTGATATGGGTCACTGATCTGTAAAGGTGAGCTTAGAACATTGGTCACTCAGGGCCCATACACAAGATGAATGGTATTTTTCCCTATTCACTATTTTTCCCTATTCACATGGTATTTTTCCCTATTCTCCTTGGTTAATAATGCTGGATGAATGGTATTTTTCCCTATTCACCTTGGTTAATAATGCTGGATGAATGGTATTTTTCCCTATTCACCTTGGTTAATAATGCTGGATGAATGGTATTTTTCCCTATTCACCTTGGTTACTATAATATTTTTATGTATCCCTATCATTGCACACAAATATTTATATTTACCATATAAATTACCTGGACACTGTTGGGACATCGTAAATTATTTTTTTAAATAATATTTTTAATGCACTGTTTGGGGACATTTGTACTATTTGTTCAATTAGCATAACTAGTTAATTAACTTTATCATGACTTCAAATCAGGTTAACTAGACAATGCAAAGCATTTGGTGAAATGGTCTACTGACTTCAAATCCTAAATCAGGTTAACTAGGCAATGCAAAGCATTTGATGAAACGGACTACTATGACTTCAAATCCTAAATCAGGTTAACTAGGCAATGCAAAGCATTTGGTGAAATGGACTACTGACTTCAAATCCTAAATCAGGTTAACTAGGCAATGCAAAGCATTTGGTGAAATGGTCTACTGACTTCAAATCCTAAATCAGGTTAACTAGGCAATGCAAAGCATTTGGTGAAATGGTCTACTGACTTCAAATCCTAAATCAGGTTAACTATACAATGCAAAGCATTTGGTGAAATGGTCTACTGACTTCAAATCCTAAATCAGGTTAACTATACAATGCAAAGCATTTGGTGAAATGGACTACTATGACTTCAAATCCTAAATCAGGTTAACTATACAATGCAAAGCATTTGGTGAAATGGACTACTGACTTCAAATCCTAAATCAGGTTAACTAGGCAATGCAAAGCATTTGGTGAAATGGTCTACTGACTTCAAATCCTAAATCAGGTTAACTAGACAATGCAAAGCATTTGGTGAAATGGTCTACTGACTTCAAATCCTAAATCAGGTTAACTATACAATGCAAAGCATTTGGTGAAATGGTCTACTGACTTCAAATCCTAAATCAGGTTAACTATACAATGCAAAGCATTTGGTGAAATGGTCTACTGACTTCAAATCCTAAATCAGGTTAACTAGACAATGCAAAGCATTTGGTGAAATGGTCTACTGACTTCAAATCCTAAATCAGGTTAACTATACAATGCAAAGCATTTGGTGAAATGGTCTACTGACTTCAAATCCTAAATCAGGTTAACTATACAATGCAAAGCATTTGATGAAACGGACTACTATGACTTCAAATCCTAAATCAGGTTAACTAGGCAATGCAAAGCATTTGGTGAAATGGTCTACTAACTAAATGAATGTGTAAACATCTAAGTTTCACTTCAGTACACATAAATCTCATGTACATACATATACTGCATAAGAAACAGTAGTGCCATCTCCAGGATGTGAGATCATGTGAATCAACCCTAACTTTGCGGACAGTACCCGTCCCCGTTAAAAAATCAAAAGTGCCAAAAATTGCGAAATTCATAATGACATGAGTTTATGTAGCATTCATTAATATTACTGAAGTTTGATCTGATCATTTACCGCTCCGGTGGCCTAGTGGTTAGAGCGTCCACCTTGGATGCAAGAAGTCGTGGGTTCGATCCCCAGCCGAGTCCTACCAAAGACTTACAAAAATGGTACTAGCAGCTTCCTTGCTTGGTGCTCAGCATTATAAGGTTAGTGTTAGGACTGGTCGGCCTGGTGTCAGGATAATGTGACTGGGTAGGACATCACCCTACATGTCTGCAGCATGATGCCACACTGCAGACATCATAGCAATTCAACTGAAAAACTGTTAAAGCTACATTAAAAATCCAAATCACACACACACACACACACAGATCTGATCATTTAAGCACTTGACTTATGGATTAACTGCCACAATGAAGCACAAGTGATAAGATCAGCTGCCATAATGAAGCATTTACCAAGTAACTTAAAGATCAGCTGCAACAATGAAGCATTTACCAAGTATTTTAAAGATCAGCTGCAACAATGAAGCACTTATCAGGTGACTTGTATATCAAATGCCACAATTAAACATTTACCCAGTGTGACTTAGAAATCAACTGCCACAATGAAGTACTTATCAAGTGACTTGTAGATCAACTGCCACAATAAATTGTTTACCAAGTGACTTATATAACTCTCACAATGAAGCACTTATCAGGTGACTTGTATAATCAAATGCCACAATTAAACATTTACCCAGTGTAACTTAGAAATCAACTGCCACAATGAAGTACTTATCAAGTGACTGTGGATCAAATGCCACAATAAAGTGTTTACCAAGTTACTTGAAGATCGAGTGCCACAATAAATTGTTTACCAAGTGACTTATATAACTCTCACAATGAAGCGCTGACCAAGTGACTTATAGCAATTGAGCAATGAGACACTTTCACTACAGTGAGAAAAGGACAAATTTCAGTATTCATTCTTAAAGTGTAATACTTTGATTAAAGACGCAGTATTGCAGTTGATGGCACGTGTGCAATAATCTCTTAATTACCAGATGCAACCATGGCTAACAACATAATGTAACAATCACTGAAAAACTGTTCAGTGCAAAGTGGGAAAAAGAAATGTATTTTCTCTAACAAAATGTTTAGTTTAGCTTTTATATAAAATTCCAGGACATTTTACGACAAAGAGTAATTTTCAAGGAAGTTTCCAGGATATTTTCATTGAATTCAAATTCCAGTTGGATTCTAGAAACCTTAGTTATTAAAATGTTTTCACCAACTGATGGTGATATTGTACAGTGACATACATGCAGTGTGTGGAATTAGATCAGTGCTCTCCAACCTTTATGACACCATGGGCCACTGAAAAATGTTTTTCTTGAAGCCGAGGGCCGCAGCAGAAAACTGAAAAGCAATGACTATATAGCTGCTCGAGCTCTAGCAGGCCATTTAAAACCAGCCCACGGGCCACAGGTTGGACAGCACTCTATTAGAAGGTAATGTTTGGGCTTTTACATGCAGTTTGAATCCATTTAACACAGTACCATTCTCACAAAACGTCATCTTCCACTGTGCAATATAAACTGCATTCTCTCAAACAGTTCACAATTTTTTTTATATAAACTTCCTTCCCTCAATAAGTCTGCAATTTTTTTTATATATAATCTGCATTCCCTCAAAGTTAACATTTTTATATATAATCTACCTTCTCTCAAAGGCAACAATTTTTTTTATAATAAACTTCCTTCCCTCAATCAGTCAGCAATTTTTTTTTATATATAATCTGCATTCCCTCAATGTCAACATTTTTTTAATATAATCTGCATTCTCTAAAAGTTAACATTTTTATATATAATCTACCTTCTCTCAAAGGCAACATTTTTTTTATATAAACTGCTATTACATCTCAATTGTCTTAAAGTAACAGAAAAGAGCACAAACCAAGTTTTGTAAATTTCAACAAATAATTTATTTCCCTACAATACAAAGTGAAAGTAAAAAGAATTTACAGTATTGTGAATTAAATTCCAAATAATCCTAAAATTTCTAACACAAGTCCTAATGATTAAAATTCAGAATAAACTTAAGCTGTATTCCAGGATAAATCCAATGCTGACAGTGTTGATGTGCCTGTGATAACCTGTGTTGTAGTGATGTGCCAAGAGTCTTTTGTTGAATCTCAATACTATTATCCAAGAATAATCCTATAATCCTAACTTGAATTTCGCTATAAATCCAAGTCTCTATTTCCAAGAATGTAATTTTTGAAAACTTTGTATTGCCAGAGAATAATAACTTGAATTAAATAATTTGCATAATTGTAGCCGATTCTGTTCAGATTTTACAACACAAAAGAATAATTTCTAAATAAACAAAAAAAATCCCCAAAACTATTACCTAATGGAAAAGTTCATTTTAGAAGGATCCAAATGTTTACAACATAAAATCTTAGTTATAATTAGAAGGTCTGTTATGAAAACTATAATATAAAACATGGTAAACAACTGGTAGACCTGGCATTTCAAGGGGAATTTCCAATGTCCTGGACTCAGATTGAGATAAACATGTTTACAAAACCAAGATCAACGATTCAGTTTAGGTAGAACATGAACTTGTCTTTGGACAAAGTCAAGTCCAAAATAAAATTATCCATAGCATATAATGAATTTTAAAAAAGGGACTAACAAACAATGCAAATTAAATATATGTAACACTGCACTCCCTGAAAATGTCCACAACTTTGTATATAAACTGCTCTCCCTCAAAAAGTCAAAAATTTTAATATAAACTGCAATCCATCTAAAAGCCCAATTTTTTAACATATAAACTGCATTCCCTCAGAGCGTCCACAGTTTTTAAAATAAACTGAATTTCCTCAAAAACTTTTCAATTTTTGGAGTGGTACATCATCATAAAGTTTCATTAGCTGAGTTAGAATTTGCTATATAATGAGTTCACAGGGTGGAATTCAATATACGAGTTCACAGGGTGGAATTCAATATATGAGTTCACAGGGTGGAATTCGATATATAATGAGTTCACAGGGTGGAATTCAATATACGAGTTCACAGGGTGGAATTTGATATATAATGAGTTCACAGGGTGGAATTCAATATACGAGTTCACAGGGTGGAATTCAATATACGAGTTCACAGGGTGGAATTCAATATACGAGTTCACAGGGTGGAATTCAATATACGAGTTCACAGGGTGGAATTCAATATAATGAGTTCACAGGGTGGAATTCGATATAATGAGTTCACAGGGTGAAATTCGATATACGAGTTCACAGGGTGGAATTCAATATAATGAGTTCACAGGGTGGAATTTGATATAATGAGTTCACAGGGTGGAATTCAATATACGAGTTCACAGGGTGGAATTCAATATAATGAGTTCACAGGGTGGAATTCGATATACGAGTTCACAGGGTGGAATTAAATATACGAGTTCACAGGGTGGAATTCAATATGAGTTCACAGGGTGGAATTCAATATAATGAGTTCACAGGGTGGAATTCGATATAATGAGTTCACAGGGTGGAATTCAATATACGAGTTCACAGGGTGGAATTCGATATACGAGTTCACAGGGTGAAATTCAATATACGAGTTCACAGGGTGGAATTCAATATACGAGTTCACAGGGTGGAATTCAATATACGAGTTCACAGGGTGGAATTTAATATACGAGTTCACAGGGTGGAATTCAATATACGAGTTCACAGGGTGGAATTCAATATACGAATTCACAGGGTGGAATTCAATATAATGAGTTTACAGGGTGGAATTCGATATAATGAGTTCACAGGGTGGAATTCAATATACGAGTTCACAGGGTGGAATTCAATATACGAGTTCACAGGGTGGAATTCGATATATAATGAGTTTAGAGGGTGGAATTTGAATATATTGAGTTCAGAAGGTGGAATTCGAAATATACAGAGTTCCGAGTCAAATCTGAGTCGGAATTTGATGCTACTCATTCACAACAGCCTGACCTTATACAAAGCACATGGTTCTGTTGACTTGCAGATGTAAAGATGCATCTCTACTTTCTAGCTGAAATTAGCCTGTGTAATCAAACATTTCCATAAGGAGTTTTTGTTCAGTGAAGATAGAAAAAGTATAAACAGTTATAAAATTGGCGAATTATTTCAATTTACACTGTACATGGTACTCTGCTCAAAATTCATGTGTGAACATTTTGAGTGTCAAAATTAATTTTCAAAAACTTCAGATTTTCCAGCCACTGTTAATGATGGACAGCTAGTTTCCATTTTTTTAGTGTTACATACTTGTTGTATTTCAAATGTAGATAAACCCATGCTAGTCCATGAATTAGTAGATTTTCCACCCACTGTTTCAAACAGTTTCCAACCCATGCTAGTCCATGAATTAGTAGATTTTCCATCCACTGTTTCAAACAGTTTCCAACCCATGCTAGTCCATGAATTAGTAGATTTTCCATCCACTGTTTCAAACAGTTTCCAACACATGCTAGTCCATGAATTAGTAGATTTTCCATCCACTGTTTCAAACAGTTTCCAACCCATGCTAGTCCAAGAATTAGTAGATTTTCCATCCACTGTTTCAAACAGTTCCCAACCCATGCTAGTCCATGAATTAGTAGATTTTCCAAGATAAATAAATCACTGGACTGAATCTATCATGACCAAAGGATTCATCCACTGTGAATCAATTAATGCAGTGGTAATATGCCGACCTCTCATGCCAGAAATTAGGTTCAAATCACACTGTAAACTTTTTTTCTGTCAAGTTTCTATTTACAAGAATTAGCTTTTCCACCTTGAATTCTGAAGACTTGTGTTACTACTTACATTTCCTTAGCGATGTACACAGAAGGCCTCCAAATATAAACACTAAACACTTGCTACTCTGTGCAAAATGTACACAAAACTCCACAGAATATAAATAGAAAACAGCTGCCCCTACTGTAAGATATCTGCTACTTCAATATGTTATACATTATAGCCAGCCAGCATGTTTGACATACAATAAACAAAACATCTTACTGTTCTGAGTGAATAAAGGATATATTTCATGGGGGGGGGAGTATTTTCATACAAATGATGAAACTTTACTACATGTATCATTTACTTGATACAAGAAAATACCTTCTAATGGGCATTGCAAAAATGATGATTCCATAAGCAATATTTTCAGAGAATAGAGATAATAAAAAGTGAAAATATATATTTTTACAGACATATTAGATAGTCAAGCTGTAATATGTAACCCAGTCCACAGTGCATAGCCAAATCCACAGTACCTAGCCCAACCTAGCCAAGTCAATAGTGCCTAGCCAAGTCAACAGTGCCTAGCCTAGTCCACAGTGCCTATCCAAGTCCACAGTGCCTAGCCTAGTCCACAGTACCTAGCCCAACCTATCCAAGTCAATAGCGCCTATCCAAGTCAACAGTGCCCAGCCTAGTCCACAGTGCCTAGCCTAGTCCACAGTGCCTAGACAAGTCCACAGTGCCTATTCAAGTCCACAGTGCCTAGCCTAGTCCACAATGCCTATCCAAGTCAATAGTGCCTAGTCTAGTCCACAATGCCTATCCAAGTCCACAGTGCCTAGATTTATGTCTAGTGCAATATCTGCAGCTGATTCTTAAATGCAAACTGCATTCAAGTCATGGGGATCCTTTCAAATGTGAAACAGAACATGTACAGTACATAAAACTGACTTCGTTTCAATAGCATTTTCCTGTTGTTGTTGTTAATAAATGCAAAAAATTACAATTTGGTGTTTAGCCTTTGGCTCCTGTTTATCATATTTTATAGTTTTTTGTTTGTTTCTTTGTTTTTGCTTTTTCTTCTTTTTTTATTAATATATATATGCTGTTATGATCTAAACAAGACTGGAATAGTGGAAAAACAAAGGAACGTGCAAAATATGGATGTCAGAGAGGATTAGTTGCAACCCAAGTTAATTCAGTTCAGTTCATACACTGTATAAAACATTGTACAGTGTAACAATGTAACCAAAGAAAAATGCATGAACAATACATATTCTTGATATTTGGTGGCAAGTATATTGATATATGTTGAGCAGATAATGGATTCAACTTCCTGTCTGGCTTTGAAAATTGTCTGCTCACCCACCCACCTCCTTTGCAACTGATAAGAAGTTGCCCACGTAACTGAAGTAAACACCCTCCAATGTTTTACACCCTTTCCCCATCACAAATCCCTCCTTTCCCACCCCACCCCTTCTGTATCTAATAATAAACTGCCAATGTAACAAATACTCTCATGAAATATTTCACACAACAATAATTCATGAAAGATTATATATTTTGTTTGTTTGTTTTTTTACTTCTAATTTTCTGTGACAAAGAAGTAAATGTATATTTTTTATAATGCAACTTTTGTCAATTTTTTAAGTCCCTAGGAAATGGTCAGTACTTCATTATTTTTAAAAGCACTATTAGTTTGAAGAAATAACCAAATAAGAAAATGTTTATCAAATGAAACAGACAATACAGTATTCAATTTCAGTGCATGCATCTTGTAAAATTATAGATTTCTAAAACGCAGTTTCCCCAACACATCCACAAAATAGTTTGAGACATTAATTACCATGTGGCTTGCAGCTCTCTTCAGCTTTGTTGAATAATCCACTCATGGATTTCCAAATCTGCTTCATGTTTAAAAACAAATCCAGACACAAAAGAATCCAAAAATCCAGAAAAAAGTATCCAAAATTGTAAATATCCAAAAATATGAATATAATAAAATTAAATCCACATCAAGTCTGCAAGAAAAAACAACATGCAGCAAGCCCTGGCACTTAAAATCATGCAACCAACAGCCTTGTAAGCTGACTCAGAAGGGTAATGGGAGTTGACATTTAGAGCTTTACCATCTGTACTCTACAGGAAGTACATCCACCAAGCCTGGACTGGAAAAATTATAAACTTGTATACTTGCAATTTACATGAAATTTGCACAATATACAAAATCACTCTTTATGTGAATCACCATGCAAGAAGGACTGTATCTTACTTTGGCGCAAAGTTTCAAAGTCAAGTCCTTCATTTTTAATTTGTCCAAGCACAAAAAAACCAATTTGAAAATGTAATGAGAAAAAACATGGACTGTAATTTTTGTTTCAGTAAAGCTAATTTTCGTTTTGCCAAAGTTTGTGTCTGATTTTAAATTTTTGCAGACTTTGCAGTACCGTCTAGTGTCTTAGCTTTTGGGCCACGTGATTTTGCCTGGGTATATATGCATGCCAACTGTGGCTGCAATGGTGGTGTGTTATGAAGCAGAATCATGTGAACACGTTTTAAGTGAAGCAGTATAAACACCAGCTGGAGCAAGCGAATCTGGTTGTAGTTTGCCGAATGCGAAAGGGTCAGACTGGGAAACGTAAAGAGAATAGGGACTAGGTCTTTCGCTGACCAGAATGCAGGCTCTACAAGGTTTGTTCAAGAAGTGCGAAAATCTTGGAATCATGACATTGTGACAATACTCGTTTTAAGTGAAGATCTTCATCATGTCACTGTGTTCATCTCTCTGTTGATCTCGAGTAAGTAACGAACTGTGACCACGACCTAGTGGATGACACAGTCGGTGACCTAGTCAACACAGTTGAAGACCCAGAAGAACAACCTAGTCCATGACTCAGGACTGTTGATGACCCAGCTGATGACTCAGCAACCCAGAAGGATGACCTAGTCAATGACCCAGCTATTCAGTCAATGACACAGTCTGCAACCCAGGAGGACGATCCAGACAACAACTCATGAATTAAGTTAGTGACCCAGTTGGCAACAAGAAGCCATGAATCTGTTGCATGGCATCACTTCAAATACTATCCTAAAAACAGCAAGTAGTGTAGTCAAAGGACAGTATTCGTAAGTAAGATCTACTAGCTCCTCCTCGATCGTTTTTACTGCATTGGATGGTCACAGACATTATGGTTACCAGTTTTTGATTCTGCATAAAAACAAAAATAAAGTCAAGTTCATGCTGTGTAAAATCTCAAAAATTCCACTTACCCAGTTAGGCAAGTACAAAATTTCTTGACTCGCCCGAAAGAAACTATCATTAATCAGCTGTACAGAATTATAAAAACTGACAATGTCAATGACCTCAATTTGATATCGAGAAAGGTTGTTTTCCAAAACTTATACTGTGATCATTCTAATACCATTAGCAACTGATTACAAAACTGAGACTATCCTGATCTCTGTCTTCCAAATGTTTATGGGTACCAATGAGTAAGAGTGAAGCACTTGAATGAGCTTGATCCAAAAATTGGCAATACAAAGTAAGGACTTTGAATGAACAAATCTGGCAATATTCTCAACATAAAATATAGTAAAGAGAAGCATTAGTAAGCCCTATATAAGCACTTGTCAGTTCAGGCCTGCAAGTGGGCTACAATATGGGACTGGCATTAATTTTTTACAATACTTTTATATCAAAGTAAAAAATGTTAATCTAGATTTTACATCTCCAATATAAAATCTATTGGTTATATAAAACTATGAAAGTCGATGTACAAGACTTAACTGACTCGTTCTGGGAAAGCCTCTTTATAATGGCCAGTAAATGATCATGCCAGGTGATCATTTTAATAATGGCATGTACATGTCATGCCAGGTGATCATTTTAATAATGACATGTTCATGCCTTGCCAGGTGATCATTTTAATAATGGCACGTACATGTCATGCCAGGTAATCATTTTAATAATGGTGTGTACATGTCATGCCAGGTAATCATTTTAATAATGGCATGTACATGTCATGCCAGGTGATCATTTTAATAATGGCATGTACATGTCATGCCAGGTGATCATTTTAATAATGGCATGTACATGTCATGCCAGGTGATCATTTTAATAATGGTGTGTACATGTCATGCCAGGTGATCATTTTAATAATGGTGCCTACATGTCATGCCAGGTGATCATTTTAATAATGGCATGTAAATGTCACGCCAGGTGAATATTTTAATAATGGCATGTACATGTCATGCCAGGTGATCACTTTAATAATGGTGTGTACATGATCATACCAGGATATTCATTAAACTCCACTTAAGAGTGAATAAGTCTATAATTTCAGACTACATTACTCCTTTTAAATGTGTATCAATGCTGGCTGTACACGTTACCACAAAATGAGCCTAGTGTAGCTAGGAATTAATTGAAAACCTTCATATGGGTTCACATGGCAATCAATTCATTTGAAAGAAGTAGTTTTCTCACAAAAACTAACCAGCATGCACTGCATGAAACAGCTGTTTAAAATTATTCCTCACTTCATGTGATGTGTGGAAGGTTTGTTACACACACTTTCTAGTGATTTATACAACTGATTTGTTTTGCCTTTTTTAATGCACTTTTAACACATACATGGTTTCATAATGTGGAAGATATGGAAGCTAAATGTTTTTCCCCAAGGACAGAGAGAGGCAGCTGTCCAGGACTGCCCTGGGTGGGTACTGAACCTGCAACCCTTGCATGACAAGTATGAAGCTTTACCAACTGAGGTACCTTCATTAACGGAAGAAAAGTACCATAAATGAGTAAGGATTTTCAGAAACTTAAAATACTCACCTAAAAACGTACAGATACCTAGAAAGCAACAGACACCTAGGATGTAATAGACAGCTAGGAATTAATTACAGTTAGGAAGTAATAAATATATATCAAGTAGGAAGTAATATATGCCTTGGAAGTAACAGACAGCAAGGAAGTCACAGAAACTAGAAAATAAGACCCCTAGGAAGTAATACACACCCAGGAAGAAATGGACACCATCGAGTAATAGACACAGGAAGTAATATACACCTTGGAATTAACAGACACCTAAAATGTAATAGACACCAAGGAAATAAATTACATCAAGGAAGTAATAAACACTTAGAAAATAATAGACACAATAAGTAACACACACTGGAAGTATAATCACCTTGGAAGGAATAGACACCTAGGAGGTAACCAATATCATGAAAGTAGTAGGTACCTAGAAAGTAGTGGATTCTTGGAAGTAACAGACACCTATTAGTAACAGAACCTGAAGGTAACAAACACCTAGAAAATAACAGACACCATGGAAGTCTTAAACCTTGGGAAATAACAGAACAGTTTGGTTTTGGTACTGTCTGGTGTTTTACAGCACAGAAATAGAAGTAGGATTTTTCATTCTCAAGATAGTTTGTTAAAAGTCTTCCCCAAAGACACAACATGGTAACCAACCTGGACTGATCCAATTCTTTGATTCAAGCCTTTGCCCTTCAGTCAGGGGTCTAAATGCTAACCAATAAAACAGATAATGTGTTTCCCACCAACTTCAATAATATGGGCACAGCTTTTATTAATTGAATTTATTATTCAAATGTTTCCATTTTATATTTTAAAAAATGTCTCTTTTCAATATGAATATAACATTGAATTGCTTGGAAAGATTACTCATAGGAAATAATTATTTTAAAAAACTGTCCTACCCTTTTCAATTTCTTTATGTTTCAATGCCAAGCGTCTCAACACATTTAAAATGTGAATTCTTGTGGTTACACTAATCCTGAAGGAAGTCCATGATGTATTCTATTTTAGAATGAGATCACAAAAGAGGGTAAAATATCAGTCTATTTCTAGAAATGAAAAATTATTGATGAAATTTTCTTCCCCATCTGAAAAGAAAATGGATTCTTCCCCCATTTGAAAAAAAAAATGGGTAGTTGTCTCAAAACTGGAGGGATTTCATAAAGACACAAAGATAGTGATTGAAAATATGCTATGTGACTTTTGAGCATTCCATCGATTTTATATTTGAGAAACTGGCATGAATTATACAACTGCAGTTCCTAAATCTAACAGACCCTGAAAAATACAACTTACAACAAATGCTAAGCCTCTCTCATTTTTTTTTAAACACTTAAGATACTACATGTACATTATTCCTCCAGTTGTAATTAGTAAGTTCTCTGACACTGACATTTTAAGCAAGTCGGTATGCAGGATGTTTCCTGCATTTGATTACATCTTTCTGTGCATAATGAGTACCCATCCATGAACATGAAACTCGCTGAGCTGTAGTCACAGAGGAGTATAAGCTGTCTGCTGTATAAACTGTCTGCATTAAAACTGCTGTACAAACTGCATTAAATCTGCAGTACAAACTGCCTGCCTTAAAACTGCTGTACAGACTATCTGCATTAAATCTGCTGTACAAATTTCATTAACACTGCTGTACATATTGTCTGCATTAAAACTGCTGTACAAACTGCATTAAAACTGCTGTACAAACTGTCTGCATTAAATCTACTGTATAAACTGTCTGCATTAAAACTGCTGTACAAACTGTCTACATTAAAAATGCTGTATAAACTGCATTAAATCTGCTGTATAAACTGTCTGCATTAAAACTGCTGTACAAACTGTCTGCATTAAATGTGCTGTACAAACTGTCTGCATTAAATCTGTTGTACAAACTGTCTGCATTAAAACTGCTGTTCAACTGCATTAAATCTGCTGTACAAACTGTCTGCATTAAAACTGCTGTACAAACTGTCTGCATTAAAACTGCTGTATAAACTGCATTAAATCTGCTGTACAAACTGTCTGCATTAAATCTGCCATATAAACTGTCTGCATTAAATCTGCCATACAAACTGCATTAAATCTCTGTACAAACTGTCTGCATTCAATCTGCCATACAAACTGTCTGCAATAAAACTGCCATAAAACTGTCTGCATTAAAACTGCCATACAAACTGTCTGCATTAAATGTGCCATACAAACTGTCTGCATTAAAACTGCCATACAAACTGCATTAAAACTGCTGTACAAACTGTCTGCATTAAATCTGCTGTATAAACTGTCTGCATTAAAACTGCTGTACAAACTGTCTACATTAAAAATGCTGTATAAACTGCATTAAATCTGCTGTATAAACTGTCTGCATTAAAACTGCTGTACAAACTGTCTGCATTAAATGTGCTGTACAAACTGTCTGCATTAAATCTGTTGTACAAACTGTCTGCATTAAAACTGCTGTTCAAACTGCATTAAATCTGCTGTACAAACTGTCTGCATTAAAACTGCTGTATAAACTGCATTAAATCTGCTGTACAAACTGTCTGCATTAAATCTGCCATACAAACTGTCTGCATTAAATCTGCCATACAAACTGCATTAAATCTCTGTACAAACTGTCTGCATTCAATCTGCCATACAAACTGTCTGCAATAAAACTGCCATAAAACTGTCTGCATTAAAACTGCCATACAAACTGTCTGCATTAAATGTGCCATACAAACTGTCTGCATTAAAACTGCCATACAAACTGCATTAAAACTGCTGTACAAACTGTCTGCATTAAATCTGCTGTATAAACTGTCTGCATTAAAACTGCTGTACAAACTGTCTACATTAAAAATGCTGTATAAACTGCATTGAATCTGCTGTATAAACTGTCTGCATTAAAACTGCTGTACAAACTGTCTGCATTAAAACTGCTGTATAAACTGTCTGCATTAAAACTGCTGTATAAACTGTCTGCATTAAAATTGCTGTACAAACTGTCTGCATTAAATCTGCTGTACAAAGTGTCTGCATTAAAACTGCTGTACAAACTGTCTGCATTAAAACTGCTGTACAAAGTGTCTGCATTAAAACTGCTGTACAGTCTGCATTAAAACTGCTGTACAAACTGTATGCATTAAAACTACTGTACAAACTGTATGCATTAAAACTGCTGTACAAACTGTCTGCATTAAAACTGCTGTACAAACTGTCTGCATTAAAACTACTGTACAAACTATGCATTAAAACTGCTGTACAAACTATCTGCATTAAAACTCAAAACAGAAAAGTGATAAGACTACACTCTTGCCTGAACACAAAAAGAAACAAAATCTAAGATTCCCCTAACACTTTACAATAAATTTGATTGGAAGGTTGTTTTGTTTTTTTGTTTAGCTTTATTAAAGTACAAATATTTGCGTGAACATAGTACTGTACATAGTGTACATTTTCAAGTATGTGCTAAAGATATTACTGAAAATTACCAAAATCTTTTGCTGAATGTAAATTTGTTTTTTTTTAAAAACAAAACAACTCAGACAGCATCAGTTGGTTTCTAAAGACAGATGGGGGTGGGTGGGAGGACCTCATGTATGAATGCAAATAGATTTCACTATGATCACATCTGGGTGTTCATTTTTTATTGATAAATATGGTACTAAGTCACATATTCTTGAAACTGCAGCACAAAGAAAGTTAAATTTGCAGCGATTATGAAACCTGATATGATATTGTCAAACACATTAGTTATCTGACACATTATTTGCATAGCTCCTGCACAAAATACTGAAAATAATTGATTGTGCAGGAAATCAATGGTGAGAAGATTAACGAACATGTTACAAGCTTAATATCATATTGATTAGTGCCAGACCAGAACCTGATATGCTGACTGGTTCTCAAGCCTTCCCTGCAGACACAAAGTACTCAATGTTTCCTCCAAGATGGAAGACTGAATGAATTTGTGCTATAGTTAATGGATAACTCCCTGTGGCCAGGGTGTGAATGAATCTGTGCTGTAGTTAATGGATAACTCCATGTAACCAGGGTGTGAATGTCATACACAGTTCATCTGCCAAAAAATTCTTCAACTTTTAATAATATTAAATAACAGTGATCAGATTTAAATTTTTAATTTCTATATCAATCGCATACTTAACAGACCTTCTTTATTTGAGTATTAAAACACTTTCATTGTACATCTGGTTTTCAAACGAGTTTCACCAACTGCTCCTAGCTATGGCTGAAATATTTAAGAACTTCAACAACAACAATCCATAATGCAGCTCAATTTTTAGGTGAATCAGATATATGAGTGGTAATCTGTCATGAATTACTTGAGAATGCTTATTACAATAATGTAAGTTTTCAAGGAAAATATGACAGTACAGTGCAGTCATACAAAATTAGGGAGGCAAAATATGACAGTGCAGTGCAGTGCTACAAAATTTGGGAGGCAAAACTGCTGAAGCAAATAAGAATAACTAACTAATGCATATGCACTATTTTCCTTTGTCCCTATCAATAGTGTGCATCTCCCCCTCCCCCAACTGATTTGGGGGACATAGGACACAGTGTCCCCCATGTCTGGAGGACAGGACCCAGTGTACCCTGACCTTGCGAACTTACGTTCAACACTGCATTAAAATTTGAACTTAATTAGCCAAGAATTGTTTGTTTTTTTTAAAGAGAAGAAAACAGAGGCAACAGTACCAATTAGGAGTAATTCTGAAAAAAACATCAGAAATTTATTATGGGTCCATAGCAATACTGAAAGAAAATGTCAGCAATTCATGACTGGTCGACACCAACTGATATCTTTGTAATATGGATAGAAAATATCCACAAAATTTTTTTTTCTTCAAAATCACAATGTGCACAGTATCTGCAAATACTCTGCACAAGTGAAATAACTTGGCAGACAACTTATTTGGGCAGCAAAGGAATAGTCAATTTTTACAAAGTATTGCAAAAGTTTTTTCAAATTAATAACCTTAATCAAATTATGTGTTTTCCGATCAACCGACTCTCCTTGTTTCTCACTGTTGACCCTGTCACTTTTTTTTCCCATGATTAAAAGAAAAATTTAATAAAATTTATTTACCTCCCCAAAAAACCTCATCTCAAATAATTACTGAGTAGATGACACTCACTGCTATTCACTGAATAGAAGGCACTCACTGCCAACTACTAAATGGAGGGCACTCACTGCTGATTAATGAATAGAGGGCACTTGCTGCCAACTACTAAATGGAGGGCACTCACTGCTGATTAATGAATAGAGGGCACTCGCTGCCAACTACTAAATGGAGGGCACTCACTGCTACTTACTGAACAGAGGGTACTCACTATGAATTATTGAACAGTGGGCACACAATGCCAATTACTGAATAGAAGGTACTTTCAATGGCTGACCAAAATGTCTCATCTCAATGACTTGGATTAACTTGGGCATCTCAATGACTTGGATTAACTTGATCACCTCAATGACTTGGATTAACCTGGGCATCTCAATGACTTGGATTAACCTGGGCATCTCAATGACTTGGATTAACCTGGGAATCTCAATGACTTGGATTAACTTGGGCATCTCAATGACTTGGATTAACCTGGGCATCTCAATGACTTGGATTAACCTGGGCATCTCAATGACTTGGATTAACTTGGGCATCTCAGGTGGCGCTCACCAGATAATATGTACTTTTGAGAGAGTGACGTATGTAAGGTGAAGTAGTTCGCATTTAAAACATGCACAGTGGAGAGAATGTTTGCATACCTCTATGCTACATTAATGTAATGTGGATGATATTTCTTTTGGATATTGTACTTTTGGAAATTTTACATGATTTAAGCACACTGCTAACTAAAATGACTGCTCCCTTGTGTTAAAAAATCAGTCTGAATTAGTCTAAAGTACACTATACATAGCAGCTATTAAAATAGGGAAAATGAATTTTGCCAGACTAGACAATACCAGCTTCTGAAAGTGCAATGAATGAATTACCAAATATATAAAATGTAAAAAAAGTTATCGGCTCTTTTTTATACAATTTACCTCTGAAGTTCAGGAAGTGAAAATGACCAAGTAGAGCTAGCACTTTTTTGAAAGATGCACATTTGAAGTAAGGCCAAGCTGTATACTCTATAACCCATAGTACACCCATCAATCATACACCAAAATAAAGGGAATTAAAGGTTCTTTGCATTATACCTAAGATATACAAGGTCTTTTTTAAATAGCCAGTATAACCAGTGAGGAAAGCCGGGGACATTCTTTTTCTTTAAATTCCTAACCCTATGCAAAATGCGAAACTGTATAGCGCCACCTTAAAGAAAATAAAAAAATGTTTGCAATTATTTTTTTTTATTTTCATATAATTATGTATGATGTTCTGAATAAAATGGTACATTCATATTGCATTTAAGCATGAAAATAAGCTAATTATGATCATTTTTCTCTTGCTTACATAATTTGCCATGAGGTATGTTTGTGTGAGTAGTGACCTTAATTATGGGGAAATTAGAAGACTTAGAATATAGGAATAGAGTCAACTTAAATTTAAAACTGTTGCAATAAGTGACAGAAATATATGGTGAAAATGTTTCTTTTCATTTATTTGCAATGAAATAAAAAAATGAATGAAGAGAAAGTGAATTCGCTTCTTCCATATTAAACAATAGGCAAATATTTTACATTTTGACCTTTGACCTTTATGAAGCTGATGAGTTACCTCCCTTTTCTAATTGTAAAATTCATTGTTGATATCTCAGAAATAATTCTGGCTAGTTTCATGTTCCTGTCATTCAGCATAACGTTGGTTGCTATGTTTACAAAATGTAATGTGCATTCTTAAAATAGCTCACTTTTATCATGGGGGGGGGGTAGGCTGGACTTGTTAGAGACTCTGACACTCATAAATACTGTTCTGTGGGGAAAAAGGCAGGAGAATTATTCATAAGGATTGTTTTGATGCTTGCGACTTAAATGTTTCAGCCATATAAACATAATTAAATCATAAAAAAATAATACCTACATCTTCTTTATGGTGGCGCTCACCAGATAATATGTACTTTTGAGAGAGTGACGTATGTAAGGTGAAGTAGTTCGCATTTAAAACATGCACAGTGGAGAGAATGTTTGCATACCTCTATGCTACATTAATGTAATGTGGATGATATTTCTTTTGGATATTGTACTTTTGGAAATTTTACATGATTTAAGCACACTGCTAACTAAAATGACTGCTCCCTTGTGTTAAAAAATCAGTCTGAATTAGTCTAAAGTACACTATACATAGCAGCTATTAAAATAGGGAAAATGAATTTTGCCAGACTAGACAATACCAGCTTCTGAAAGTGCAATGAATGAATTACCAAATATATAAAATGTAAAAAAAGTTATCGGCTCTTTTTTATACAATTTACCTCTGAAGTTCAGGAAGTGAAAATGACCAAGTAGAGCTAGCACTTTTTTGAAAGATGCACATTTGAAGTAAGGCCAAGCTGTATACTCTATAACCCATAGTACACCCATCAATCATACACCAAAATAAAGGGAATTAAAGGTTCTTTGCATTATACCTAAGATATACAAGGTCTTTTTTAAATAGCCAGTATAACCAGTGAGGAAAGCCGGGGACATTCTTTTTCTTTAAATTCCTAACCCTATGCAAAATGCGAAACTGTATAGCGCCACCTTAAAGAAAATAAAAAAATGTTTGCAATTATTTTTTTTTATTTTCATATAATTATGTATGATGTTCTGAATAAAATGGTACATTCATATTGCATTTAAGCATGAAAATAAGCTAATTATGATCATTTTTCTCTTGCTTACATAATTTGCCATGAGGTATGTTTGTGTGAGTAGTGACCTTAATTATGGGGAAATTAGAAGACTTAGAATATAGGAATAGAGTCAACTTAAATTTAAAACTGTTGCAATAAGTGACAGAAATATATGGTGAAAATGTTTCTTTTCATTTATTTGCAATGAAATAAAAAAATGAATGAAGAGAAAGTGAATTCGCTTCTTCCATATTAAACAATAGGCAAATATTTTACATTTTGACCTTTGACCTTTATGAAGCTGATGAGTTACCTCCCTTTTCTAATTGTAAAATTCATTGTTGATATCTCAGAAATAATTCTGGCTAGTTTCATGTTCCTGTCATTCAGCATAACGTTGGTTGCTATGTTTACAAAATGTAATGTGCATTCTTAAAATAGCTCACTTTTATCATGGGGGGGGGTAGGCTGGACTTGTTAGAGACTCTGACACTCATAAATACTGTTCTGTGGGGAAAAAGGCAGGAGAATTATTCATAAGGATTGTTTTGATGCTTGCGACTTAAATGTTTCAGCCATATAAACATAATTAAATCATAAAAAAATAATACCTACATCTTCTTTATGGTGGCGCTCACCAGATAATATGTACTTTTGAGAGAGTGACGTATGTAAGGTGAAGTAGTTCGCATTTAAAACATGCACAGTGGAGAGAATGTTTGCATACCTCTATGCTACATTAATGTAATGTGGATGATATTTCTTTTGGATATTGTACTTTTGGAAATTTTACATGATTTAAGCACACTGCTAACTAAAATGACTGCTCCCTTGTGTTAAAAAATCAGTCTGAATTAGTCTAAAGTACACTATACATAGCAGCTATTAAAATAGGGAAAATGAATTTTGCCAGACTAGACAATACCAGCTTCTGAAAGTGCAATGAATGAATTACCAAATATATAAAATGTAAAAAAAGTTATCGGCTCTTTTTTATACAATTTACCTCTGAAGTTCAGGAAGTGAAAATGACCAAGTAGAGCTAGCACTTTTTTGAAAGATGCACATTTGAAGTAAGGCCAAGCTGTATACTCTATAACCCATAGTACACCCATCAATCATACACCAAAATAAAGGGAATTAAAGGTTCTTTGCATTATACCTAAGATATACAAGGTCTTTTTTAAATAGCCAGTATAACCAGTGAGGAAAGCCGGGGACATTCTTTTTCTTTAAATTCCTAACCCTATGCAAAATGCGAAACTGTATAGCGCCACCTTAAAGAAAATAAAAAAATGTTTGCAATTATTTTTTTTTATTTTCATATAATTATGTATGATGTTCTGAATAAAATGGTACATTCATATTGCATTTAAGCATGAAAATAAGCTAATTATGATCATTTTTCTCTTGCTTACATAATTTGCCATGAGGTATGTTTGTGTGAGTAGTGACCTTAATTATGGGGAAATTAGAAGACTTAGAATATAGGAATAGAGTCAACTTAAATTTAAAACTGTTGCAATAAGTGACAGAAATATATGGTGAAAATGTTTCTTTTCATTTATTTGCAATGAAATAAAAAAATGAATGAAGAGAAAGTGAATTCGCTTCTTCCATATTAAACAATAGGCAAATATTTTACATTTTGACCTTTGACCTTTATGAAGCTGATGAGTTACCTCCCTTTTCTAATTGTAAAATTCATTGTTGATATCTCAGAAATAATTCTGGCTAGTTTCATGTTCCTGTCATTCAGCATAACGTTGGTTGCTATGTTTACAAAATGTAATGTGCATTCTTAAAATAGCTCACTTTTATCATGGGGGGGGGTAGGCTGGACTTGTTAGAGACTCTGACACTCATAAATACTGTTCTGTGGGGAAAAAGGCAGGAGAATTATTCATAAGGATTGTTTTGATGCTTGCGACTTAAATGTTTCAGCCATATAAACATAATTAAATCATAAAAAAATAATACCTACATCTTCCTTATGGTGGCGCTCACCAGATAATATGTACTTTTGAGAGAGTGACGTATGTAAGGTGAAGTAGTTCGCATTTAAAACATGCACAGTGGAGAGAATGTTTGCATACCTCTATGCTACATTAATGTAATGTGGATGATATTTCTTTTGGATATTGTACTTTTGGAAATTTTACATGATTTAAGCACACTGCTAACTAAAATGACTGCTCCCTTGTGTTAAAAAATCAGTCTGAATTAGTCTAAAGTACACTATACATAGCAGCTATTAAAATAGGGAAAATGAATTTTGCCAGACTAGACAATACCAGCTTCTGAAAGTGCAATGAATGAATTACCAAATATATAAAATGTAAAAAAAGTTATCGGCTTTTTTTTATACAATTTACTTCTGAAGTTCAGGAAGTGAAAATGACCAAGTAGAGCTAGCACTTTTTTGAAAGATGCACATTTGAAGTAAGGCCAAGCTGTATACTCTATAACCCATAGTACACCCATCAATCATACACCAAAATAAAGGGAATTAAAGGTTCTTTGCATTATACCTAAGATATACAAGGTCTTTTTTAAATAGCCAGTATAACCAGTGAGGAAAGCCGGGGACATTCTTTTTCTTTAAATTCCTAACCCTATGCAAAATGCGAAACTGTATAGCGCCACCTCAATGACTTGGATTAACCTGGGCATCTCAATGACTTGGATTAACTTGGGCATCTCAATGACTTGGATTAACCTGGGCATCTCAATGACTTGGATTAACTTGGGCATCTCAATGACTTGGATTAACTTGGGCATCTCAATGACTTGGATTAACCTGGGCATCTCAATGACTTGGATTAACTTGGGCATCTCAATGACTTGAATTAACTTGGACATCTCAATGACTTGGATTAACTTGAGCAGGAACTGAGAACATATGGTCCATAATCATGGTAATAGCACATTTTAAAAAAATCAAATCTTTACCGATACCACTACAGCATTTATTTCCACCATAGTGTAATAGTACCGATACCACTACAGCATTTATTTCCACCATAGTGTAACAGTACCGATACCAATACAGCATTTATTTCCACCGTAGTGTAATAGTACCGATACCACTACAGCATTTATTTCCATCATAGTGTAATAGTACCGATACCACTACAGCATTTATTTCCACCATAGTGTAATAGTACTGATACCACTACAGCATTTATTTCCACCATAGTATAATAGTACCGATACCACTACAGCATTTATTTCCACCGTAGTGTAATAGTACCGATACCACTACAGCATTTATTTCCACCGTAGTGTAATAGTACCGATACCACTACAGCATTGATTTCCACCATAGTGTAATAGTACCAATACCATGACAGCATTTATTTCCACCGTAGTGTAGTAGTACCGATACCAGTACAGCATTTATTTCCACTATAGTGTAATAGGAGGGAAAAGAGAAGACTTTAATGTCCGAAAGAACTTTTGGAGAAGAATTAGTACTCAAGCATTAGAAATATCAATCTCAGTGCAGAAAACTTGAGGCAATGGAGGCTAATAGTAATAATGATATATGTTTGAATATTTTTTATTAACAAGAAACCAATAAAGATAATTGTAATCCATTTTTTTCAAATGACCTCACTTTTTGACCAGTTAGGGAACCAAATTTTTCACCTCTTCCGTTTTGGGAATGGGCACTGTGGTCAAAATCACAAAACCTATGAAGACACCTTACATTCGGGGTCTCAAATTCAAAAGATGACAAGGGCTACATGAGGACTATACTGACCTACGGGGGGGGGAATCACTGAAACCTTTCCATACGTTGAAAGTGACTCATATAAAAGGTAGCCATTTGAAATGTTGGAAACAAGAAACAAATGATGTAACAAATTTATATCAAAACTGACTGGTCATGAAGAAAACATTGGCATAATTATTTTTCAAAATCCTGTTGTTGTTGTCGGCTGCAGGAAATAACTCGGGGGGGGGGCACACACATGAGACCCTTGCTTTACACCAACCCATACAGAGCATCTCTGGTTCAGAATCTTGTTTATTTAACACATTTTGGAAGTAACTGCAATTTCTTGAAAATAGATGTCATTCTGTGAACACCTCAATCCACAAAATTCATCCTATGGGACCAAGACCTAGTCCCCATCATCTCAATAGGACTAAGACCTAGTCCCTGTCATCTCAACTGGACTAAGACCTAGTCCCCATCAGCTCAATTGGACTAAGACCTAGTCCCCATCAGCTCAATCGGACTAAGACCTAGTCCCCATCAGCTCAATCGGACTAAGACCTAGTCCCCATCATCTCAATCGGACTAAGACCTAGTCCCCGTCATCTCAATCGGACTAAGACCTAGTCCCCATCATCTCAATAGGACTAAGACCTAGTCCCTGTCATCTCAACTGGACTAAGACCTAGTCCCCATCAGCTCAATTGGACTAAGACCTAGTCCCCATCAGCTCAATCGGACTAAGACCTAGTCCCCATCATCTCAATCGGACTAAGACCTAGTCCCCGTCATCTCAATCGGACTAAGACCTAGTCCCCATTATCTCAATTGGACTAAGACCTAGTCCCCATCATCTCAGTCATATCTCTTTGAATGCATGAACTGGTTTCATGACCAAGATTGTATGATTCTATCTGTATGTTATTACAGTGATAAAGTAGTACCATTTAAATACAAGATTCTCTCCATGGTTTTTTACAGTGATAAGGCACTACCAGTTGAACATAGGATTCTATCTGTATGTTATTACAGTGATGGAGTAATACCATTTGAATATAGGATTCTATCTGTGTGTTATTACAGTGATGGAGTAATACCATTTGAATATAGGATTCTATCTGTGTGTTATTACAGTGATAAAGTACTGCCATTTGAAACAAACAAGCTACATCTAAACTTGTACCAACAGCATTGTTCATTCATATCGATACTTAAAACAACATGGACTGTGTTTATGGCAAGAGAGCAATATACTAACAACTTTTAACTAAATTCCACAAATTAAACTGTTTTGCATAATTTAATGAAGTATTCAAATACACTGTTTATATAAGTCTCTACCATGAAGAAGTGGCATATATACAGTGAAACCTGTAGCTATCACCTGGTCATCCAGGCAGCCATTCTAATCCCCAACCGCAAATTTCTTGCATAAATTTTGTGTGTAACTGTCACCTGCTTTCTGCAGCCAGAGGCAAAGTGTTTCCTAACCAAACGATAACTTCTCTATGAATCAATTTTGCATACATTTCTTATTTTGCTTGTACTGATTGCACTCCTGTAACTCAAAGGCGACAATATGCCATATTCAAAGGTGAGGTAGTTTTATCATTTGGGTTAAGGGCCAAAGCAATTCATTTGCTGGATGGTGGGCAAAGTAGTAGTATTATTACAGCAGAAAAGAAAGTCATGTTTTGTGACAGTTTAACAGGAATAATTTTATTTCCTAGTGAAGTAAAACTGTCTCTAATGTAAGAAGTTCATCTCTGAGAAGAGACATGTTACATCCCTTTTCATTGGGGTCATTAGTGTTTTGTCATGTACAAACTAAGATCAGTGATTATTTTAAGTCAGTGATTATTTAATTTATAGGATAAAACATAATAACTTATACATGTTTTATGATTTTGTTCAATAATGCACATAAATTAATCTTAATAATAATAAAAGGCCAGTTCTGAAAGTTAAACAGAATTCATAAAAAGTCTAGTTGCTTTATTTTTCCATTGGTGGCTGGCCACTATGGACGATGTGAGTAACTAGCTGTCCCAACACTCACCTTGATGACTCAAACGCTGCATCTGATCTGCAGGACAGTTCGCCATCTTGATCTTATGACTGCACAATAATGCTGACAACAAGACTGGCAACTGAATGAAAAAGAAGAGAAAAGCAATAAAAAAGATTCATATTCAAATCCTCTCTAATTATACTTTTCATAAAAATTAAAATAATGTTTCAACTTTTCATGTAAACACAAGCATGCCATGTATGTAATTATACTATCTTCTCTTCAAAATGTAATTAAAAATAAATCAATTTATTTTCACCTGGATCTACTTTCATGATTTTGCTAAACAAATTTCATTTGCACAGTGTGTACTAAAATCCATGTCAGCGATATTACCATCCATACTCAATTGTACATTGAATCCAACTGTCACAAAATGCGCTGACAGATCTGGGTCTGTTTGGAGTAATGAATAAAACAAACAACACAGACCCAGATCTACCAGCATATTATGTAACAGCAGGATAGGGTCTATGTTAGATCCATAGATATTACACTATCCATAGATATAACACCATCCATAGATATAACACTATCCATAGATATTACACTATCCATAGATATAACATCATCCATAGATATAACACTATCCATAGATATTACACTATCCATAGATATAACACCATCCATAGATATAACACTATCCATAGATATAACACTATCCATAGATATTACACTATCCATAGATATAACACCATCCATAGATATTACACTATCCATAGATATAACACCATCCATAGATATAACACTATCCATAGATATTACACTATCCATAGATATAACACCATCCATAGATATAACACTATCCATAGATATAACACCATCCATAGATATAACACCATCCATATATATTACACTATCCATAGATATAACACCATCCATATATATTACACTATCCATAGATATAACACTATCCATAGATATAACACTATCCATAGATATAACACCATCCATAGATATAACACCATCCATAGATATTACACTATCCATATATATTACACTATCCACAGATATAACACCATCGATAGATATTAAACTCTCCGTAGATAATGACAGCATAAGACTTCATCATGATGTTTATGTTCATTGACAGCAGAACACATTCTTGTCAAATTTCCTGGCTTCTACTCTGCAAGAAATATTTTGATGTTAATTTGGTTTTTTTTACATTTTACAGAATTTTACACTTTTACCCCTTATTTTGTAGTATTTCATGTTAATGTTTACCTTGGATTGTTTTTTCTTCATACATTTGTATTCTGCAATTCTCTGGAACTTCACCTTTAATATAAACAAGAGTAGCTAATGTGCTGATGTGCCATTAAGACCTACTATACACACACTAATTCCATATACATCATATTGTATTTTGCAGTTATAGGAGTGGTAAAGATGTATACACACTGTTAAAGATGTATACACACTGTTAAAGATGTATACACACTGTTATAGGAGTGGTAAAGATGTATACACACTGTTATAGGAGTGGTAAAGATGTATACACACTGTTATAGGAGTGGTAAAGATGTATACACACAGTTATAGGATTGGTAAAGATGTATACACACTGTTACAGGAGTGGTAAAGATGTATACACACTGTTATAGGAGTGGTAAAGATGTATACACACTGTTATAGGAGTGGTAAAGATGTATACACACTGTTATAGGATTGGTAAAGATGTATACACACTGTTATAGGATTGGTAAAGATGTATACACACTGTTATAGGAGTGGTAAAGATGTATACACACTGTTATAGGATTGGTAGATGTATACACACTGTTATAGGATTGGTAAAGATGTATACACACTGTTATAGGATTGGTAAAGATGTATACACACTGTTATAGGAGTGGTAAAGATGTATACACACTGTTATAGGATTGGTAGATGTATACACACTGTTATAGGAGTGGTAAAGATGTATACACACTGTTAAAGATGTATACACACTGTTATAGGAGTGGTAAAGATGTATACACACTGTTACAGGAGTGGTAAAGATGTATACACATTGTAGGGGAGGATGGCAAAGACTTGATTGTACGTAACATGCACTCTTGCTTTAATTTTATTACTAAGTAATTCCAAAACCACAAAGCTTTTCCTTCATGGTATGGAGTTCTCTTTTAAGTGGTTTTCTTGTCTACCTCAGACTACAAAATAAAGTGTGTTGCTTGCTTACTGTGTGTACATGTATACAAGTCCAATCCAAGCTGCCAAGACCCAGAGTGTTATTGAGTAATGGTCAGGCAGATCTGGATCTATTCAGTTTGTTGAGATTAATCTGCAGAACAAATAACACAGACCCTGATCTACCAATGCATTTATGTGATAGCAGATTAGGGTCTATGTTTTTTGACATATGGACCCCAAGTTATACAGCAGTATACTAGTAAGATGTTCCAAATGCAGTAACAGATGCATGATACATGTACTTTAATAATCTACTTTGATGCATTATACAATATCAGATCTACGATCTGTAAGGAAAATTCTCAGCAGGATGTTAGCCCCAGGGATGTTGGCAAAATACATCAATTTACATTCATATAATAATCAAATCAACAGAAAGTGATGATTATCTCACCTTTTTTCAAAACTACATCAGAATACCCCCAAATCAGAGTCCACAATATTGTAGCTCCAAAATCACAGTCCACAATACTGTACCAACAAATCAGTTCACAAACTGTAGCCACAAATCAATCCACAACACTTTGCCTTCAAGTGAGAGTCCACAACACTGTAGCCCCAAATCACAGTCCACAATATTATCACAGTCCACACAATACTGTAGCCACAAATCACAGTCCACAATGTTGTAGCCGCAAAACAGTCAACAATACTGTAGCCACAAATCACAGTCAACAATAATGTAGCCACAAATCACAGTCCACAATACTATAGCCACAAATCACAGGTCACAAAAGCCTCTAGTTCCATGTAAATTCACTAATTTTAAGAAAGAAATCCACACCATCTGGTTCATTCCTTGTTCAATGCCTTATCTCTCATAGTCCAGAAAATGTCATCTTGTGTGACCTTTTGTTGATCACAAAGTGACTGGTAGTGAACCTGTGTATGGTCCCAAGTTGCCTATTTATTAACAGCTTCCTTTTGTTGGTAAAAGGTCCTCTGTGTGCTCTTGTCCTTCCATAAAACTAATCCCGGATGCAGTTTCAAATCAATATGTTTACATTTTTTCACTCCTATGGAGTCTCACAATCATACAATTATTCTGTTTACATGCAACTAGTAGGAATCGGTTGCAAGAGAGGAGACTCCAAACGTTAATTATTAATAGAGATTTCCAGTTTGGATTCTACAATGTAAGGGGAAATCTCAAAAGGATTTATGGTCACTGATAATACTGATAAATATTTATTTCCTTTTTATTTCCTGCATTCCTAGTTAAGGACTGTCAGTAGCCAATTTCCTGCATTCCTAGTCAAGGACTGTCAGTAGCCAATTTCCTGTATTCCTGTATTAAGGACTGTCAAAAGTTTATTTCCTGTATTCCTGTATTAAGGACTGTCAAAAGTTTATTTCCTGTATTCCTGTATTAAGGACTGTCAAAAGTTTATTTCCTGTATTCCTGTATTAACAATCATCAAAAGTTTATTTCCTGTATTCCTGTATTAAGGGCTGTCAAAAGTTTATTTCCTGTATTCCTGTATTAACGATCATCAAAAGTTTATTTCCTGTATTCCTGTATTAAGGACTGTCAAAAGTTTATTTCCTGTATTCCTGTATTAAGGACTGTCAAAAGTGTATTTCCTGTATTCCTGTATTAACTTGAACTGTCAATAGTTTATTTCCTAGATAAATGAATGTCAACAATTCATGTATTAACTTGAACTGTCAATAGTTCATTTCCAAGATAAATGACTGTCAACAATTCATTTATTAACTTGAACTGTCAATAGTTTATTTCCTAGATAAATGACTGTCAACAATTCATTTATTAACTTGAACTGTCAATAGTTTATTTCCTAAATAAATGACTGTCAACAATTCATTTCTTAACTTGAACTGTCAATAGTTTATTTCCTAGATAAATGACTGTCAACAATTCATGTATTATGGACAGCCAACAGTTTACCTTTCTTTACATAATTAAAAAGAAAGTCTTAATAACTGTATAGGATGTACATTAAAAAGATATCTGATTCCACATTTGTATCCCCAATTCCACATTTGTATCCCCATATCAAAAGATATCTGATTCCACATTTGTATCCCCATATCAAAAGATATCTGATTCCTCATTTGTATCCCCGTATCAAATTGTAAACCCGAGAACTTGTACAACCCTATCAATAAGTTTGTGAGTATAGTTTTAAACATTAACCTGTGTGTGTGCATGTGTGTGTGTGTGTGTGTGTGTGTGTGTGTGTGTGTGTGATTTGGATTTTTAACTTAGCTTTAATAATTTTTCAGTCATACTGCTATGATGTCTGCAGTGTGGCAATTTATAGTGATGCCTAATACTGGGGCATCACACCACATACATGTAGCATGATGTCCCACCTAGTCACATTATCCTGACACCAGGCTGAGCAGTCCTAACACTAACCTCTTAATGCAGAGCACCTAGTGAGGCAGCTGTAAGTACATTTTTTTAAAGTCTTTGATGTGATTCGGCCAGGGTTCGAGCCCATAAACTCCCACATCCAAGTCGGACGCTCTAACCACTAGGCCACTGGAGCACCATAGAGCTATTGTTATGCTGAGGATTCATAAATTACTACTACATACATGTACATCAATTTGTGTATAACATGGTTTAACCATTAAACATGTATCATTAAAGATATACAATGTTGTCTTACTTGACAGTAATTACAGTGTATGATGTAATGTACACATATTATTACTTAGCATATTTTCAGCAATTACACTGTATGATACACTGCTTATGCATCATTTTCAGCAGTTACACTGTATGATACAATGCTTATACATCATTTTCAGCAGTTACACTGTATGATGCACTGCTTATACATCATTTTCAGCAGTTACTGTATGATACACTGCTTATACATCATTTTCAGCAGTTACACTGTATGATACACTGCTTATACATCATTTTCAGCAGTTACACTGTATGATACACTGCTTATACATCATTTTCAGCAATTACACTGTATGATACACTGCTTATACATCATTTTCAGCAGTTACTATATGATATACTGCTTATACATCATTTTCAGCAATTATAATAGGTACTATTTTTAAGCATATTTACAGCAGTTACAATGTATGCACAACACTTGGCACTGTATTGTAGTAGCACCTTTCTGATGTCACTGCGCTATGGGGAATTAGTCACAAGCAAGAGGGTTTCTTCTTTTTCTACCTTTAATGATGTATGTTGCCCCTAGTTCTTCATGCTGACTCCCTGCACTATGTTTGACCTGGTTATTTAAACAATCCTAGCGGACTTCAGAGAAAACATTCCCTGAAGACCTATTCTAAACTAATATTCTGGTCTGATTGTGTTAGGTGCAGACCCTTTATCTAACTCTAATCTACATATCACAATGCACAGAATCTAAATTTTGTAATCCAAAATAAAGCCATATATGTACTCTCCATACACACTCTTTTTCCACTGATGCTGTGTGTTAGAATTTACAAAAATATTATTTTGAATATGAAATTACTTGTAAACTTTATCCTTTTGAGCAAATTACTTCAAAATTAAACTATAACTACTCAACTCTATTTTAAGCACTTTATACCTACTAAAAGAGATTCAAATTTCCCTTCAAATGGTCACTAATTTTAATGTTTAAGTATTATGGCAAACTTGCTATAATTGATTTTAATTAGCTTTACAAACACATCTTCCAACTGTCCTACTGACTCCTTTGTTTCAATTTCTCTGGACTGTAACTTGACACCATAGCATTTGAATAGCTGCTGGTAACCTTGTATTGACCCCAAATCTCTGCCTCTAAATCTGACAGTGACTGTAGAGTTACTCTATCATAAACATACTGTTATTAAATTTATGTAGAGAATTTAGAAAATTTATACACAAATATATCTTTCCTTCTAAAACTAATATAAATACCATAGCACCTGAAATAACTAAATTTAGCCCTATAATATGTCCCTCCGGCCCAGCAAAATTTGGTCCCCAAATTTTTATAACATACTATTGTTTTTGTCAAATTATTGAATAAATTGGATTTAGACATGTATTTCATAATGTTTTATGTGGCATCAGTGTTCACACACACTTCCTTGCACACTACAAACCTACAAAATCTACTCCCTAAATAGAATTTACATTCCATAGTGCAGGGTATTAAGGTACAAAAATATTGCGATTTATTACAATCTTTTCAATTAGAAACAGAAATAACTTTATAATCCCAAGAGGTCTTATGGATGCTAATTTTAGGTAAATATCTTGATACAGGTATATGTAAAATAATTTCAAACACTTAATTATTAATCACACTAATAATTTATATATCATCTTTGTCTACCAAAAGTCACATGAACAACAGTTCCATAAATGTCTGACTTCTCACCAATCTACAGTACTTTGTATAATGTTCCATGAATGTCACTTCGCTTTGAATGTAATCTGCAGGTATCACAAGGATTTCAAGATTTTCTTGAACTGAATAAGAACTGGCACTAACATTGTGCCATAGACTGCTTTTAAAATTACAGTAGTTATTTGTTTGCAAAGAATAATCCATTTGGAATGTGCAACATAGCTGTCAATTGTCCAAGTGTGGGATTTATACATCTGTTCTGCTATACCATAGGAAGGAAGATGTGCAGGATAGATATGGAAGAAAAGGTTGATAGGAAAGTATAGCACAGCAAAACAAATATAATGAGTCCACCTTTAAGAACTAATTGATCAAGTCCCTTTGGAATCTTCACTTTGCATACTTTCTTCTCTTTCCTTTTTGTGTCTTTGTTACATGAAATTCCCGGAGCAAAAACTGCGGTAAAGCTTCTTCAGGGTCCCACGTAGTCTTGGGGAAGTCTTGCCATTTAACCCTATAAACACGCTTGCCACGATGCCGACTACAGGCTAGAATTTCATCAACATCCAGTAAAGTTAGGTTCTTTCGCATTAGAATGTGTGGTATCGGGGAGCTGTGTTTCTCCACATGTGTTCTTTCTGTCAACACAAGGGTGATTTGCAGCCTTGCTCTCGGTTCTTGTTAGTGGCCTGGCTTTAAGAAACCGTTATTAGGCATTGTACATGTCTCCCTCATTTCTTCCTTGGTGTTGTTTCTTTCGTTCCGTATGGGTTATCATTTTGTCTGTTTTCCGTTGATACACTGAATGTAGGTCCTTGTTCCAGTGTTCGATATTGCTTTTTGTTTTTCTGTTAAGAGGTCCTTGCATATGTATTATCCGTGTTCAGTTCATAGTCCTTTATCGTTTCCTGGTTGTCAACAATTTTTCTTCTTTTTTTTTTTATGTCTAGTTTTGTTAATGATTTTTTTTTTTTTTTTTTTTTGTTAAGAAGTCCATGCAATAGTGTTGTCCGTGCTCAGATCATAGTCCTTTATCGTTTCCTGTTTTTTTTTTTTTTTTATTATTTGATCCATTCATTTTCCCACTGCTGCGGCTAGTTGTTCTTGGCTTCCATCACCAGAAAAAGGTGGCATGAGACTGAAATCCATGCAGCTTCTATCCATTTTGATGCAGTAGAATCACAAGAATCAAAGGCACATATAGATCTCTAATGACAAATTTTTACCTGACAGATCACTTCGTAAAATTGTAGAATAAAGTGTAAAGAAAGGTCCTAAAGATGAATATACAAAAATTTTGCTACTTAACTTTCATATGGAGTCAGCACAGTCTAAAATAAAATGGATTTCCCCAAAATCCAGTAAAAGTTTTAGAATACAATTTAACACAATATTTCCATTTTAAATTCTCCACCAAACTGTAGTAGCGCCTTTCTGATGTCACTGCGCTATGGGGAATTAGTCACAAGCAAGAGGGTTTCTTCTTTTTCTACCTTTAATGATGTATGTTGCCCCTAGTTCTTCATGCTGACTCCCTGCACTATGTTTGACCTGGTTATTTAAACAATCCTAGCGGACTTCAGAGAAAACATTCCCTGAAGACCTATTCTAAACTAATATTCTGGTCTGATTGTGTTAGGTGCAGACCCTTTATCTAACTCTAATCTACATATCACAATGCACAGAATCTAAATTTTGTAATCCAAAATAAAGCCATATATGTACTCTCCATACACACTCTTTTTCCACTGATGCTGTGTGTTAGAATTTACAAAAATATTATTTTGAATATGAAATTACTTGTAAACTTTATCCTTTTGAGCAAATTACTTCAAAATTAAACTATAACTACTCAACTCTATTTTAAGCACTTTATACCTACTAAAAGAGATTCAAATTTCCCTTCAAATGGTCACTAATTTTAATGTTTAAGTATTATGGCAAACTTGCTATAATTGATTTTAATTAGCTTTACAAACACATCTTCCAACTGTCCTACTGACTCCTTTGTTTCAATTTCTCTGGACTGTAACTTGACACCATAGCATTTGAATAGCTGCTGGTAACCTTGTATTGACCCCAAATCTCTGCCTCTAAATCTGACAGTGACTGTAGAGTTACTCTATCATAAACATACTGTTATTAAATTTATGTAGAGAATTTAGAAAATTTATACACAAATATATCTTTCCTTCTAAAACTAATATAAATACCATAGCACCTGAAATAACTAAATTTAGCCCTATAATAGTATTACGAACTAAAGGACTTAAAATTAGAGAAAAGACTGAGAAGCAGCAAGCTTTGTAAAATTAAACAAATATTTTATTTTCCAAGAATAAAAAATGAAAAATGTAAAAAGAACTTACGGTATTGCTAATTAAGTACAAAATAATCCTAGAATTACAAACATAAGTCCAAATGATTAAAGTTCTGAATAAACTTTAGTGGAACTCCATTGAAATCCAATGCTGCAAATGTTGATGTGCCTGTGGTGAACTGTGATGACGTGGTGATGTGTAAACATTTTTTTCATTTTTTTGTCGAATCACAATAATAGAATCCAACAATACATCCTTATTTGAAATTTCACCATGAATTCATGTCTCTTTTTCCAAGAATATAATTCTAGATGAACAAGTGAATGTCATAACGGTACATATGTTTACATTTCTCGAATAAATAAGAATCAGGTATGGATAATTGTAACTGTTGTTATTATTTTTCTTGAAATGAACCACTGTTTCAGCTTGTAGGGGCCACTAGGCAACAGTTGTTATTTCTAAAATGAATGGCAATGTGGGTACTTTTCAGTAATCAAGGCATCCTTTCTTGTGGACAAATCTCCCTTGGTGCCATCAAACACCCTAATGAGAATAGGCCTGTAAAAAGTTGAGAGCCAAAGAAAATAAACATTTTTTAATTTTTTTTATACATCATCATACTTGTCCCATGTCACTGGCACTTAAAAAATGACAGCTTTACTGATACAGTGTTAAGACAAAAGCTTGCAGGTATTTAAGCATGTAATTACTTTTCATAAAAACATGTTGCTACTTTACAATGACAAGAAATATTTGAAGTGTCTCCATCGACTTTCACACAATGTGTATTTTGATCCATTCCATAATGCTGTGATCAAAATGTAGCCACAAATCATGCAGAAACCTTCCAATTTATGCTAGACGAACAATAATCTTCCATTATGCCCTTAGTAGCGTTTTAAAAATGGAGGTTTGCCTAAAATGGATAACTTGGTACAAAAGTAGGTGGCAATTGCAGAGAAACCATCCAACTGGAACTATAAGGGTCAAAATTTATATATTGTTTAAAATGGAAAATTTCTCCATATAAAAATGACATCTACATTACTGAAATAAAAAGAACACCTAAATTACTGAAAGATATCACTATACATGTAAATGCCATTAATAAATTAAGGGCCACTAGTTTGATATTACAAACTTTGTCTCTTATTATATATCCAAGGGGCCATGTATTATTAATGGAGTCATGTATTATTTAAAAACCACATATTATCTATGGGGCCATGTATTTTCTAAAGGGCCATGTCTTATTTATAGGTCATGTCTTATCTAAAAGGACACATATTATATATGGAGTCATGTATTTTTAGTTGGGCCATGTCTTATCTAAGGGGCCACGTATTATCTGTGGGACCATGTATTATCTAAGGGGGCACATATTATCTATGGGACCATGTATTATCTAAGGGGTCACATATTATCTATGGGACCAAGTATTATGTAAGGGGCCATGTATTATCTAAGAGGACATGTATTATCATAGGGGACATGTATTATCTATGGGGACATGTATTAGAAAGGTTTCAAACCTTTTGTCTTCACTATGAACAAAAATTAATAATTCTACAAGTCATACCCATTTTGTACCAATGGTTGTTTTGTAAAGTCTTATTAAAATTAGGACAGAGTCTACTGCTGAAACTCATAATTGCTGAGACGTGTATATTAAAAGTTTTCCTGAACCCTGTATAATATGCTCCAGAACTTACATAAAGAGTTATTTTAAAACTAATTTAGAGTGTCCCAATTTCTACAGTATCCCAATATACATGATAAATATGTTAGCCATAAAAGACCTTCAAAATGGTAATCATGGCATTAAGGGCTTTCAAGATGGTAATCAGGGAACTTTCAAGATGGTAATCAGGGCATAAAAGACCTTCAAGATGGTAATCAGGGCACGAAGGACTTTCAAGATCAGGGCACAAAAGACCTTCAAGATGGTAAGTGGTGATTAGAAGACCTTCAAGATGGTAATCAGGGCACGAAGGGCTTTCAAGATGGTAATCAGGGCACAAAAGACCTTCAAGATGGTAAGCGGGAATTAGAAGACCTTCATAATGGTAATCAGGGCACAAAAGACCTTCAAGATGGTAAGTGGGGATTAGAAGACCTTCACAATGGTAATCAGGGCACAAAAGACCTTCAAGATGGTAAGTGGGGATTAGAAGACCTTCACAATGGTAATCAGGGCAGAAAAGACTTTCAAGATGGTAATCAGGGTGGCCCTTTTTATGGTTATATTGGCATCATCTAAATATTGGACCAACCACATACTGCAAAAAGTCTTTTCCGAAAACCCGTCCATTCAGGACGAATATCAATTTAGTAAGATTTTCAAAAGTCATCATGGCAACAAAAACTGACGTCTGTTTCTTTGTGGGGGAGGGAACTAATTGTATCAATGATAAACCATGACTAGGAAAGTTTCAAAGATTAAAGAAATCAAATTCAAAAGAAAAACATGAAATCTTTAAATATAAATAGTTCTTTGCAAATTATTTAGTATAATTTTGAGAAATTTATATTGTCTCTTCCACTCTGAAGCTTTATGACCCACTGAAATGGTCAGAAAATATGTTCTGCACATTTAACATTTAATTTTAGTACACTTGCTCATTATTACCCTAGTCTGGATATGTAACGAACCTGTGAATTAGGGATGGCATAAAAGCAAAGCCTGATTTTATAATTGGAGATAGCTAAAAAATATTAGGACATTGTTTTAGACTCATGACTAGATATGCATTGGACTCGTAGCCAGAGAGGTACTGTTCTAATGACCAGATATGCATTGCACTTATAAGCAGATAGGCATTGGACTCATGACCAGATAGGCATTGGACTCATGACCAGATAGGCACTGGACTCATGACCAGATATGCATTGGGCTCATGAACAGATAGGCATTGTACTCATGACCAGATATGCATTGGGCTCATGAACAGATAGGCATTGGACTCATGACCAGATATGCATTGGACTGATGTGACCAGATAGGCATTGCACTCATAACCAGATAGACACTGGACTCGTGACCAGATAGGCATTGGACTTATGACCAGATATGCATTGGACTCATGAATAGATAGGCATTGGACTCATGACCAGATATGCATTGGACTCATGACCAGATATGCATTGAACTGACGTGACCAGATAGGCATTGGACTCATGACCAGATAGGCATTGGACTCATTACCAGATATGCATTGGACTCATGACAAGATAGACATTGGACTCTTGACCAGATAGACATTGGACTTATGACCAGATATGCATTGGACTCATGAATAGATAGGCATTGGACTCATAACCAGACAGACATTGGATTCGTGACCAGACAGGCATTGTACTCATGACCAGATATGCATTGAACTGACATGACCTGATAGGCATTGGACTCATGACCAGATAGGCATTGGACTCATTACCAGATATGCATTGGACTCATGACAAGATAGACATTGGACTCTTGACCAGATATGCATTTGACTCATTACCAGATATGCATTGGACTCGTGACCAGATAGACATTGGACTCTTGACCAGATATGCATTGGACTGATGTGACCAGATAGGCATTGCACTCATAACCAGATAGGCTTTGGACTCATGACCAGATAGGCTTTGAACTGACGTGACCAGATAGGCATTGAACTCATGACCAGATAGGCATTGAACTCATGAACAGATAGGCATTGCACTCATGACCACATATGCATTGGACTCATGGCCAGATAGGCATTGAACTCATGACCAGATATGCATTAGACTCATGACCAGATATGCATTGAACTGACGTGACCAGATAGGCATTGGACTCATGACCAGATAGGCATTGGACTCATTACCAGATATGCATTGGACTCATGACAAGATAGACATTGGACTCTTGACCAGATATGCATTGGACTCATTACCAGATATGCATTGGACTCATGACCAGATAGACATTGGACTTATGACCAGATATGCATTGGACTCATGAATAGATAGGCATTGGACACATAACCAGACAGACATTGGACTCGTGACCAGACAGGCATTGTACTCATGACCAGATATGCATTGAACTGACATGACCAGATAGGCATTGGACTCATGACCAGATAGGCATTGGACTCATTACCAGATATGCATTGGACTCATGACAAGATAGACATTGGACTCTTGACCAGATATGCATTGGACTCATTACCAGATATGCATTGGACTCATGACCAGATAGACATTGGACTCTTGACCAGATATGCATTGGACTGATGTGACCAGATAGGCATTGCACTCATAACCAGATAGGTTTTGGACTCATGACCAGATAGGCTTTGAACTGACGTGACCAGATAGGCATTGAACTCATGACCAGATAGGCATTGAACTCATGACCAGATTGGCATTGAACTCATGAACAGATAGGCGCTGGACTCATAACCAGATATGCATTGGACTCATGGCCAGATAGGCATTGAACTCACGACCAGATATGCATTGGACTCATGACCAGATATGCATTGAACTGACGTGACCAGATAGGCATTGGACTCATGACCAGATAGGCATTGGACTCATTACCAGATATGCATTGGACTCATGACAAGATAGACATTAGACTCTTCACCAGATATGCATTGGACTCATTACCAGATATGCATTGGACTCATGACCAGATAGACATTGGACTCTTGACCAGATATGCATTGGACTGATGTGACCAGATAGGCATTGCACTCATAACCAGATAGGCTTTGGACTCATGACCAGATAGGCTTTGAACTGACGTGACCAGATAGGCACTGAACTCATGACCAGATAGGCATTGAACTCATGAACAGATAGGCACTGGACTCATGACCAGATATGCATTGGATTCATGGCCAGATAGGCATTGAACTCATGACCAGATAGGCTTTGAACTCATGAACAGATAGGCATTGGACTCATGACCAGATAGGCACTGGACTCATGACCAGATAGGCATTGGACTCATGAACAGATAGGCATTGTACTCATGACCAGATATGCATTTGACTCATTACCAGATATGCATTGGACTCATGACCAGATATGCATTGGACTGATGTGACCAGATAGGCATTGCACTCATAACCAGATAGACACTGGACTCGTGACTTTGAACTGATGTGACCAGATAGGCATTGAACTCATGACCAGATAGGCTTTGAACTCATGACCAGATAGGCATTGAACTCATGAACAGATAGGCGTTGGACTCATGACCAGATACGCATTGAACTGACGTGACCAGATAGGCATTGGACTCATGACCAGATAGGCATTGGACTAATTACCAGATATGCATTGGACTCATGACAAGATAGACATTGGACTCTTGACCAGATACGCATTGGACTCATTACCAGATATGCATTGGACTCATGACCAGATAGACATTGGACTTATGACCAGATATGCATTGGACTCATGAATAGATAGGCATTGGACTCATAACCAGACAGACATTGGACTCATGACCAGACAGGCATTGTACTCGTGACCAGATATGCATTGAACTGACGTGACCAGATAGGCATTGGACTCATGACCAGATAGGCATTGGACTCATTACCAGATATGCATTGGACTCATGACAAGATAGACACTGGACTCTTGACCAGATATGCATTGGACTCATTACCAGATATGCATTGGACTCATGACCAGATAGACATTGGACTCTTGACCAGATATGCATTGGACTGATGTGACCAGATAGGCATTGCACTCATAACCAGATAGGCTTTGGACTCATGACCAGATAGGCTTTGAACTGATGTGACCAGATAGGCATTGAACTCATGACCAGATAGGCATTGAACTCATGAACAAATAGGCATTGGACTCATGACCAGATATGCATTGGACTCATGGCCAGATAGGCATTGAACTCATGACCAGATAGGCATTGGACTCATGACCACATATGCACTGGACTGACGTGACCAGATAGGCATTGCACTCATGACCAGATAGGCTTTGGACTCATGACCAGACAGGCATTGGACTCATGATCAGATAGACATTGGACTCATGAACAGATAGGCATTGGACTCATGATCAGATATGCATTGGACTCATGGCCAGATAGGCATTGGGCTCATGGCCAGATAGGCACTGGACTCATGAATAGATAGGCATTGGACTCATGACCAGATAGGCATTGGACTCATGACCAGATAGGCATTGGACTCATGAATAGATAGGCATTGGACTCATGAATAGATAGGCATTGGACTCATGAATAGATAGGCACTGAACTCATGATCAGATAGACATTGGACTCATGACCAGATATCCATTGGACTGACGTGACCAGACAGGCGTTGGACTCATGACCAGATAGGCATTGGATGCATGAATAGATAGGCATTGGACTCATGAATAGATAGACATTGGACTCATGAATAGATAAGCATTGGACTCATGAATAGATAAGCATTGGACTCATGAATAGATAGGCATTGAACCGATGAGTAAAATGTAAACCCTAGTGTTTCACACTCTCACAGGTGTCTGAATAAACTTTAACACTTACAGAGTTTTTACACTCTTCTAGGAGTCTAAACTCACCATAACCCCTATGGTGTATTCATATAATAATATTAAGAGTCTGAATGAACTGTAACCCCTATATCCTCCTGTATGTCACATGAGGCAGGAACTGCGTGGCCTCAGTAGATAACATGCTGGACTTATGACTGAAAAATGCTGGACTTATGACTGAAAAATGCTGGACTTGACTTAAACATGCTGGACTTATGACTGAAAAATGCTGGACTTATGACTGAAACATGCTGGACTTAATGACTGAAACATGTTGGACTTAATGACTGAAACAAGGATGTGGGTCTGGATCATAGAAAAAGGATCAGTTCATGTCAATTTCCTTGGTGTGTCCTTGGGCAAGTAACTTTGTTCCTTATTGACATGTTATTAACTAACCACATTGTGTTGTAGTGTCATAAAACACAAAACAAAACCAGAATAAATTGCAAAATATTATAACTGTTACAAATATATATCAAGACTTACCTAATGTAGCTAGATCTCAATTATTTTACATACTTTCTATACTGCAACTGCACTTTGAAACATGGTAAAAAAATTATCATCAAATTTACACAATGAGTTTTTGGGGTCCTCAGCTTTCTCCTTCATACATGATAATGTGGCAGAAAATGAATTCCAGATGGTCTCTGTGGAATGACTATTGCCATCATGTCCTACTTTACTAGCTTTCTTGGGACACATTTTATACATGGGACAAATTTTATTCCTCCAATATTCTGCTTCTCCAGCAACAATTATTACCACAGTGTCACGCCAGCAAGGAATAATCAATACGCCTCATGTGTTCTGCCCTTGAATGATACCCATGCTATGGGATGAAGATCAATACATACCATTTTCAGAGTTGGAACTATTTACAATAGATTACTGCATTAGCAAAGCCATAGAGACATAAAATAGGCATAAAGTACCTTGTGCCAAAATTGGGAAGTTTGTTGTAATTTATCACTTACTGCACAGTAGAACTTTGAAAACTTAAGCCTGCAGGTGCCAGATATTTTCTTCCAGTTTGCAGCAGAATGTAGAGTTCATTAAGTTTAATTGCTGGCAACAGAATGTTCTACCTCAAGAATTAGCAAGTGGTACTGGGTGATTTATAAAGTTAAACACGTTCTACAGTGAGATGATCTCAAATATTGTTTGAAAAGAGTGCACCATTGAAAAGTTTGAAACAAATGAAAAACACTCAATCTGAGGAGTAACTTCGATAGTTTATTGAAACTGGGATCTTAATTAGAAATGCAGTATTTATGTAACAGACTTGCAGTATTAAAAAAAATTGTTTGCAGAAACTGTCTTTGTATATTTTATATGTTCAAGACTCTAAGTGCCATGGCAACCTCATTTTCACTGGGATCATTAGAATAATTACTTTTTTACTTTTTAATGTGATGGTTATCCGTTTCATGGCAAACAATATTGGCATTCTTAAAGCTTGCACAGTACATCCCATACTGGACTTCTTAAACCTTGTACAGTGCAACCCATACTGGGCTTCTTAAAGCTTGTACAGTACAACCCATACTGGGCTTCTTAAAGCTTGCACATTATAACCCATACTGGCCTTCTTAAAGCTTGTACAGTATATCACATACTGGCCTTCTTAAAGCTTGTACAGCACATCCCATACTGGACTTCTTAAAGCTTGTACAGTACAACCCATACTGGCCTTCTTAAAGCTTGCACACTATAACCCATACTGGCCTTCTTAAAGCTTGTACAGTATATCCCATACTGGCCTTCTTAAAGCTTGTACAGTACATCCCATCCTGACCTTCTTAAAGCTTGTACAGTACCTCCCATACTGGCCTTTGTAAAGCTTGTACAGTATCTCCCATACTGGCCTTCTTAAAGCTTGTACAGTGCATCCCATACTGACCTTCTTAAAGCTTGTACAGTACAACCCATACTGGCCTTCTTAAAGCTTGTACAGTACATCTCATACTGACCTTCTTAAAGCTTGCAAAGTAAAGCCCATACTGGCCTTTGTAAAGCTTGTACAGTACATCCCATACTGGCATTTGTAATGCTTGTACAGTACATCCCATACTGGCCTTCTTAAAGCTTGTATAGTACATCCCATACTGACCTTTGTAAAGCTTGTACAGTACAATTCATACTAGCCTTTGTAAAGCTTGTACAGTACATCCCATACTGGCCTTTGTAAACCTTGTACAGTACATCCCATACTGGTCTTTGTATAGTTTGTAAAGTACATCTCATACTGGTCTTCTTAAAGCTAAACAGTACATCTCATACTGGCCTTCTTAAAGCTTGTACAGTATATCCCATACTGGCCTTCTTAAAGCTTATACAGTACATCTCATACTGGCCTTCTTAAAGCTAAACAGTAAATCTCATACTGGCCTTCTTAAAGCTAAACAGTACATTCCATACTGGCCTTTGTAATGCTTGTACAGTACATCCCACTTGAACAGTACATCCCATACTGACCACTGTAAAGTGTGTACAGTACATCTCATACTGGCCTTTGTAATGCTTGCACAGTACATCCCATACTGGCCTTTGTAAAGCTTGTACAGTACATCTCATATTGGCCTTTTTAAAGCTCGTACAGTGCATTCATAACCAAAGTAACTTTTGCTCTCTAACAATTATAGCATGCTTTATATCAAAACTATTCCAATGCACACCAACCAGCTGAATTCCCATTTTAGCAAATAATCAGGCAATCTTTCTTCTCTCTCATACTTTGTTAGCCACTCTAGCCTTTCTTCCATTTTGTTTATTTTGTTTCATGCAGCGACTTACAATTGAACATAATTTTTTCCATGGTAAGTAATTAATTATTACATGTATTTGGTGACTTAAGGTCACCATCATTGCATGTATGTATGTCTTATGAATGGTTGCTATGTTGGCCATATTGGCTGTCAGATCATCACCATTTTCATTAAGACAAACTGGCTTCTATATGAAGTCTCTTAGCAAAAACTCCAAATGGATAAAATCATCCATTTAGGACAAAACCCTACATCGATACAACCATCCATTCATAACAACCAAAAACATGGATAAAACCATCCATTCAGGACAAAACCCCACATTGATACAACCATCCATTCAGGACAAAACCCCACATTGATAATAATAATAATAATAATAATGAGGACTTTGTATAGCGCCTAATCTTTAAAAGCTCTAAGCACTTTGCAACATTAGACAACACCTATAAGATAAAAAACATAATGATATGATTACAAAAACAAACACCATGAAATTAGAAAACATTATATATAAAAAACATGCTGAGAATATTTAAGGTAGGAAACATTATTAGGACTTTAAGTTTGTTCTTGCAGTCGAAATAAGTGATTTTTGAGAGCACTCTTGAATGTGATCACTGTGTCTTTGTGTCTAAGTTCAGTGGGCAACCATCCATTCAGGATAAAACCCCACATGGATACAACCATCCATTCAGGACAAAACCCCACATGGATACAACCATCCATTCAGAACAGAAACCAATGGATACAACCATCCATTCAGGACCACAAAAAAACATACATACAACCATCCATTCAGAACACACAAAAAACAGATACAACCAACCATTCAGAACCCCAAAAAAACATGGATACAACCATCCATTTAGGACAAAACCCCACATGGATACAGTTATCCATTCAGGACAAAACCCTACATCAATACAACCATCTATTCTGGCCAAAAAACCATGAAAACAACCATCCATTCAGGACAAACCCCACATTGATACAACCATCCATTCAGGATAAAACCCCACATTGATACAACCATCCATTCAGGACAAAACCCCACACTGATACAACCATCCATTCAGGACAAAAATCACATCAATACAACCATCCATTCAGGACAAAACCCCTACATCGATACAACCATCTATTCAGGACAAGTAGTGACAAGAAGATTTTCAAGGTGGCCACACTCTCTCCTGTTCTTTTTTTAAGGTGGCCACATTATCTCCTACTTTTTTTTTTTTTTACAAGGTGGACACTCTCTCTCCTCCTTTTTTTTCTCCCATGAATCAACATAACCGTTGTTGAGTATATAGCTTTGATATTGTAGCCTTGACTGAATTTGGACAGCTTGAGGCAAAAAAGTGACCCTAAAGTTGTTACTTGTGCAATATAATTATTGTCCAAGTTTCCAATCAGTGTTTCTTCTTACAAAACATAAACATATATCTGCCATGGAATGTATGTGTGTGTGTCTGTGTGTGTGTGCATGCATGTGCACTTGTGTGTGTGTGTGTGTGTGTGCATGTGTGTGTGCATGTATCTCTGTGAGTGTGTGTGATTTAGATTTTTAACATAGCTTTAAGTTTCAGTCATATTGCTACGATGTCTGCAATGTGACAGTTTATAGTGATATCTAGCAGTGAGGCATCATGCCGCAGACATGTAGCATGATGTCCCACCCAGTCACATTATATTGTCACCAGGTTGACCAGTCCTAACACTAACCTCTTAATGCTAAGCATCAAGCAAGGCAGCTGTGAGATCCATTTTATAAGTCCTTGGTATGACTTGGCTGGGGTTCAAACCCATGAGCTTCCACTTCCAAAGTGGATTCTGTAACTACATAGGTAATCTGTACAGCAGTGTTACATTTGGCCTTATGGTTAGGATAGTATGGTTTCATTGCTTGGAGTACATTTGGCCTTATGGTTAGGACATTATGCTTTGATTGTTTGGAATACATTTACCCTTATGGTTAGGATATTATGCTTTGATTGTTTGGAGTACATTTGGCCTTATAGTTAGGATATTATGCTTTGGTTGTTTGGAGTACATTTGGCCTTATGGTTAGGAAATGATTTCATTGCTTGGAGTACATTTGGCCTTATGGTTAGGATATTATGCTTTGATTGTTTGGAGTACATTTGGCCTTATAGTTAGGATATTATGCTTTGGTTGTTTGGAGTACATTTGGCCTTATGGTTAGGAAATGATTTCATTGCTTGGAGTACATTTGGCCTTATGGTTAGGATATTATGCTTTGGTTGTTTGGAGTACATTTACCCTTATGGTCAGGATAGTATGATTTCATTGTTTGGAGTACATTTGGCTTTATGGTTAGGATATTATGCTTTGATTGTTTGGAGTACATCTGGCCTTATGGTTAAGATATTATGCTTTGATTGTTTGGAGTACATCTGGCCTTATGGTTAGGATATTATGCTTTGATTGTTTGGAGTACATTTACCCTTATGGTTAGGAGATTATGCTTTGATTGTTTGGAGTACATTTACTCTTATGGTTAGGATATTATACTTTTTGATTGTTTGGAGTACATTTGGCCTTATGGTTAGGATATTATACTTTGGCTGTTTGGAGTACATTTGGCCTTATGGTTAGGACATTATGATTTCATTGTTTGGAGTACATTTGGCCTTATGGTTAGGATATTATGCTTTGGCTGTTTGGAGGTTGTCTGGCCTTACTGTCACGTTTTGTAAGAAAATTTGCTAACAATTCCTGCCTCATATTTAAGCATGTCTTCTGATAGAATTCATAATTCGAAGTTCTTTGGGTAATGTCAATACATGTTATATAATAGTATGGCTTTAGACCAATTCTTAAACATGCCTTAGCCATTGCGTCACAGCCAAGTTCGCTGTTAATTCAGAGAGAACCATGCCACGGTGGTGAGAAACTCTGTTTTGCAATCAGCCATTGATGTCTCTGGTTGGCTTAGGCTTAGAGACTGGAAAACTAGACATTATAACATATCAGTGTTACTATCCCAAACAGTTTTCAAAGAGATAACTGGTATCCAATCAGAACTAAGTCAAATTTTGGGCAGGTTTCTCGCACAGCCAGACATTATCCTGTTACATTCATTTTGGAGGGATCAGTAAAGTTTTGGAAGTGACTAAGAAACATCACGCTCTCTGAGGGTAAATTGGGCACTCGTAAAAGAGAGTGGGAAAAATTAGTTCTAGGAACTTCAGATGAGATTTGGAACAAAGACTTCTGAGGTAAAATATCTTTGCCTGAATCAGTCTCACTTTCCTAACTAGGTTTTAAGGTTTATACATTATTTTGTGCATTTAATTTAGCAGAAATTTAATCTTCTGCGTATAGCTGAATTATAAACATGTCATAACGTAGCGCATAGCGAATTAGTAGTATTCAAGATTAATGTATGTAGTTGTTAGGATAGAATCGAAGTGGATGGTGTAATCTGCTACGATGTTGCATCATGGTGCAGAACTGAATTTAATAGGGAGTAATGTTAGACCTTGTACTTGTTTGTATTTGAATATAGTTGTGGATTATGCTGAGTAGGCATTATTGGCCTTGTGCACGTATAATAAGGCATTTTCATATTTGTATGTGTCTTTTATAATTTGTAAGGTAACAAATGCATAGGAATATTGTTGATGGTGACAGCTTACTATATCGAGAATTAGTGATATGTGTGAATGTACAAGAAATCGTGATATTATTATTGTTGTTATAGCCTTTATTATAGAACAAGTGTCTGGAATATTTAGATGTGAGTGTATGAGTTGACCTAATGATTTAAGTGCCATTATGCTGATGAAAAGTCTGTGTGTGTTAATTCTCATTATGATCGAGCAGGGAGACAAAACTGTATATCCCTTCTAGTCCACGGGAAGCTTTCTGGGTTGGATAGGACGCCAACTGAAGATTAGAGAGAGGAGAAGACATAGAGAGCATGGAAGAATAGGTAGCTGTGCAACGAAGCCTGGCCGGGAGAACAGGCAGTTGTGCGAATGTGCAGGCCCAAGAGAATAGGCAATAGTGTGAAGGTGCAGGGCCAGGAGATGGAAATAAAGGTACCAAAAGTACAGAATCGGGATACAAGGCAGAAGTTACAGATGAGTAACAAAGAAGGGACACAGGAAGGAAACATTCTCACCTTAAATTTTGTGTGATGAAATAACTGGCAATTTGAATAGGTCTTGTATTGATTGGAAGCAATTGCATTGAAAATTGAAAATATAGTTTATTAAATTGTTACACCTTTCACCTTATTATTTTTAGTATTCTATACCTCTAGACCATCGACCTTGATGACTGGAGCGATTTAATCTTTTAATTGTCTGTCCTTCTCCGTGTTAGTAATACTGGGATATTATGCTTTGATTATTTGGAGTACATTTGATTGTTTGGAGAACATTTGATTGTTTGGAGTACATCTGATTGTTTGGAGTACAGTTGATTGTTTGGAGTACATCTGGGATACTATGCTTTCATTGTTTGGAGAACATGTGATTGTTTGGACAACATTTGATTGTTTGGAGTACAGTTGATTGTTTGGAGTACATTTGATTGTTTGGAATACATTTGATTGTTTGGAGTACATTTGATTGTTTGGAGTACATTTGATTGTTTGGAGTATATTTGATTGTTTGGAAAACATCTGGCCTTATGGTTAGGATACTATGCTTTGACTGTTTCTTGAAGACATTTACAGTTATTTTTGGTAAAATCTTGCATTTGTTTTTTTAATGGGATTGAACAGTCAGTAAATAGTAAATATGCATAGTTATAATGAGAAGTGAAAGTATTTTTAAAATAACAAAATGGATATGAATCAAGCCCTGCTGCTCCAGTGATAGTTACAGGATCAAATTAATACTCTACCAATACAAGAAGGCTAAAATCAGTACTCTCCCAACAAAGGAAGGCTCAAATCAGTACTCTCCCAAGAAAGAAAGAATCAAATCAGTACACTTAGAAAAGAAAGGCTCAAATTAGTATTCTGCCAACAAAAGGAAGGATCAAATCAGTACTCTGCCAACAGAAGGAAGGCTCAAATCAGTACCCTGCCAACAAAAGGAAGGCTCAAATCAGTACTCTCCCAACAAAGGAAGGATCAAAACAGTTTTCTGCCAACAAAAGAAAGGCTAAAATCAGTACTCTGTCAACAAAGGAAGAATCAAATCAGTACTCTGCCAACAAAGGAAGAATCAAATCAGTACTCTGCCAACAACACAGAAGGATCAAATCATTATTCTACCAACTAAAGGAAGGATCAAATCAGTACTCTGCAAACAAAGGAAGGATTAAATCTGTACTCTGCCAATAAAGAACAGATCAAATCAGTACTCTGTCAATAAAGGAAGGATCAAATCAGTACTCTGCCAGCAAAGGAAGGATTAAATCAGTACTTTGCCAGCAAAAGAAGGTAAGAGGCTACTAATGGAATTAGTACTAGTTGGTTATCGATACATCATAATTTATTTGCAGCTAAAAAATTCAATGATTCAGTGGAAGGAGGATGGCATTTTGTCATGCATTTTAGCCCCACAACAACTCTCAAGAGTAAGCCTCCACAGCAAACAGCCCTGCCCCCTCAATTATCAAGGGTAAGCCTCCATAGCAAACAGCCCCACCCCCAATTATCAATGGTAAGACTCCATAGCAAACAGTCCCCACCCACCCATTATCAATGGTAAGCCTCCATTGCAAACAGTCCCCACTCACCCATTATCAAGGGTAAGCCTCGATAGCAAACAGTCCCCACCCACCCATTATCAATGGTAAGCCTCCATAGCAAACAGCCCCCCCATTATCAATGGTAAGCCTCCATAGCAAACAGCCCTGCCCCCAATTATCAATGGTAAGACTCCATAGCAAACAGTCCCCACCCACCCATTATCAAGGGTAAGCCTCCATAGCAAACAGTCCCCACCCACCCATTATCAACGGTAAGCCTCCATTGCAAACAGTCCCCACCCACCCATTATCAAGGGTAAGCCTCAATAGCAAACAGTCCCCACCCACCCATTATCAAGGGTAAGCCTCCATAGCAAACAGCCCCACCCCCAATTATCAATGGTAAGCCTCCATAGCAAACTGCCCTGCCCCCCAATTATCAATGTTAAGCCTCCATAGCAAACAGTCCCCACCCAGCCATTATCAAGGGTATGCCTCCATAGCAATCAGTCCCCACCCACCTATTATCAATGGTAAGCCTCCATTGCAAGAGTTATCAAGGATAAGGTTCCATAGATAACAGCACACACACACACACACACACACACACACACACACTCCCACACCTATAATTATCAAGGAAAGCCTCCATAGATAACAGCCCTATATTGGGATTAAAGATAATTTACTTTTACTATGACACAAGATTAACATGAAACAAACATACATAATACTTTCAATCATCCAAACTGCCCATTTGAAATTTTTGTTTTGATGGTTGTGGTGGTGGTTGCTCCAAGCACTGACTGCTGTGGTTTTTGTTATTAACTGTTTACCTTGCTTTCAATATCAGCCAAATTAACTCAACTTAAATTCAGAGGAAATAGTTTAGACCAGCAGAAGTGGTTAAACTTCCTCCCACTTAGCAGAAGTCTGGCAAAATGAAATGTATAGCTAATTAACAGATCCAGCTAATCCAACAAATCTCTTTCACCCTTTATCTTTGGTGTTATAACTATAATCTGCAGGAACAGAAATAACCAAAATTATCAAGTAAAATGGAAATAACATAGAATTATCAAATAAAATGGAAATAAGATAGAATTATCAAGTCAAATGGAAATAAGATAAAATTATCAAGTCAAATGGAAATAAAATAAAGTTATCAAGTCAAATGGAAATAAGATAAAATTATCAAGTAAAATGGAAATAAGATAGAATTATCAAGCAAAATGGAAATAAGATAAAATTATCAAGTCAAATGGAAATAAGATAAAATTATCAAGTCAAATGGAAATAAGATAGAATTATCAAGTCAAATGGAAATAAGATAAAATTATCAAGTCAAATGGAAATAAGATAGAATTATCAAGTCAAATGGAAATAAGATAAAATTATTAAGTAAAATGGAAATAAGATAAAATTATCAAGTCAATGGAAATAAGATAAAATTATCAAGTCAAATGGAAATAAGATAGAATTATCAAGTAAAATGGAAATAAGATAAAATTATCAAGTAAAATGGAAATAAGATAAAATTATCAAGTCAAATAGAAATAAGATAAAATTATCAAGTCAAATGGAAATAAGATAAAACAGACACAGCATGTACCAACGTAAATCATGTGCATGGAAAGTGTTGAGTTGGGTTGGGTTAAAGGTCATTTCATGCCACGGCCATTACTGTAAAGCATCTTGCCCCTGATATATCATCATAGCCAACCCAGGCTGATCCGATAGGATTCAAATTCACATCCTAATGTCATAAGCCTGCCATTCTTAGAACTGAGCAATCATTATTCCTGACAAAGATCAAAAGTTGTTTTTGCATCATTCATGAAAAATTGGCAGTACATGAACATCACTGTCTCTGGATCAGCCAGCGTGGTTATGTAAACAAATTTGCCAGCAGTTTCCCACCACCCTGGTGGATCAGCCAATGTGGTTATGTAAACAAACTTGCCAGCAGTTTCCCCATGGATCAACCAGTGTGGTTATGTAAACAAACTTGCCAGCAGTTTCCCCATGAATCAGCCGGTGTGGTTATGTAAACAAACTTGCCAGCCGTTTCCCAATTATCAGTGGTTCTTCCTGGCATTATCCGAGGTTCATCTTTCCTAGATATACTGGCTGGCACATATAAACTATCACATACAAAAAGACTGCATTAAACCCACAACCACCACATTAGCAGTACTTGAGCCTTACGACTGTGAGAATTGGCATTACCTCAGATTAGCAGTACTTGAGCTTCTAGTGTGTGAGATTGGGCATTACCATACATTAGCAGCACTTGAGCTTCTTGTGTGTGAGACTGTGTATTGCCATACATTAGCAGTACTTCAGTTTCTAGTGTGTGAGATTGGGCATTACCTCAGATTAGCAGCACTTAAGCTTTTGGTGTGTGAGAGTGGGCATTACCATACAATAGCAGTACTTCAGCTTCTAGTGTGTGAGATTGGGCATTACCTCAGATTAGCAGCACTTGAGCTTTTGGTGTGTGAGATTGGGCATTATCATACATTAACAGCACTTGAGCTTCTAGTGTGTGAGATTGTGTATTACCACACATTAGCAGTACTTCAGCTTCTAGTGTGTGAGATTGAGTATTATATCACATTAGCAGTATGTCGACTTCTAGTGTGTGAGATTGGGCATTACCACACATTAGCAGTACTTATGCTTCTAGTGTGTGAGATTGGGTATTACCACACATTAGCAGTACTTCAGCTTCTAGTGTGTGAGATTGAGTATCATAACATATTAGCAATATCTCAGCTTCTAAGTGTGTGAGATTCGGCAATACCACAACTGGAGCTTCAAAAAGAAATGAAAGGAACAAGAGAAGTTGGAAAGGTAGCAGTAGCTTGGAGGGACAAAACCCCTCAGGTCCAGTGGGGGCAATGTCCCATGTCTCTGGTGCTTAGTAAGGGGGAGAGGGGCTTTACACCTCAACTACACCACCTCCCAAGCATAAATGTACTGGTGTCTTTCCTTGATGAAGAAATGTGAAATTTGCCTGAAAATATTTTATTCGGTATAAATTCACATTGAAAATTCATATCTTATGGGGTTTTAAATGAAAATAAGAATAGATGCCTTTCTGTAGTATAACAGGTTATGACTCCTAAGCTTTTGATGTTTTCAAATGGCCTTCATCTGAGGAATGACTTCTAAATGTTGACCTTATCACAAGGCCTTCATCTGAGGAATGACTTAAATGTTGACCTTATCACAAGGCCTTCATCAGAGGAATGACTTCTAAGTGGTGACCTCATCACAGGGCCTTCATCTGAGGAATGACTTTTAAATGTGGACCTTATCACAAGGCCTTCATCTGTGGAATGACTTCTAAATGTTGACCTTATCACAAGGCCTTCATCTGAGGAATGACTTCCAAGTGTGGACTTTGTCACAAGGCCTTCATCTGAGGAATGACTTCTAAGTGTTGACTTTGTCACAAGGCCTTCATCTGAGGAATGACTTCTAAATGTTGACCTTATCACAAAGCCTTCATCAGAGGAATGACTTTCAAATGTTGACCTTATCACAAGGCCTTCATCAGAGGAATGACTTTCAAATGTTGACCTTATCACAAGGCCTTCATCAGAGGAATGACTTCTAAGTGTTGACTTTATCACAAGGCTTTCATCAGAGGAATGACTTCTAAATGTTGACCTTATCACAAGGCCTTCATCTGAGGAATGACTTCTAAATGTTGACTTTGTCACAAGGCCTTCATCTGAGGAATGACTTCCAAGTGTGGACCTTGTCACAAGGCCTTCATCTGAGGAATGACTTCTAAATGTTGACTTTGTCACAAGGCCTTCATCTGAGGAATGACTTCCAAGTGTGGACTTTGTCACAAGGCCTTCATCAGAGGAATGACTTCTAAGTGTTGACTTTGTCACAAGGCCTTCATCTGAGGAATGACTTCTAAATGTTGACCTTATCACAAGGCCTTCATCAGAGGAATGACTTTTAAATGTGGACCTTATCACAAGGCCTTCATCAGAGGAATGACTTTCAAATGTTGACCTTATCACAAGGCCTTCATCAGAGGAATTTCTTCTAAATGTTGACCTTATCACAAGGCCTTCATCAGAGGAATGACTTCTAAGTGTTGACCTTATCACAAGGTCTTCATCTGAGGAATGACTTCTAAATGTTGACTTTATCACAAGGCCTTCATCTGAGGAATGACTTCAAATGTTGCCCTTATCACAAGGCCTTCATCAGAGGAATGACTTCTAAATGTCGACTTTATCACAAGGCCTTCATCAGAGGAATGACTTCTAAGTGTTGACCTTATCACAAGGCCATCAGCAGAAGAATGACTTCTAAAAAATGTTGACCTTATCACAAGGCCTTCATCAGAGGAATGACTTCTGGACTGGAGTCACATGATCAACTAAATGTCAACCACGTGAAGAAATAAAAACCTTCTGTACAACAGAAGTTCCAGCCTGGAATCATGATTCAACACTTTCTCCCCCTCCATGATTTCAATGGCTTCCCTTATTTTTATCCTCAGGGTATTGTTACAATTAAAGGGTGATGAAATGGCATCATACAGTTAGTGGCCAATAAAATGCCTACTATGATTAACACCAGGGAGATGAAATGGCATCATACAGTTAGTGGACAATACAATGCAAATTACGATTAACACCAGGGGGATGAAATGGCATCATACAGTTAGTGGACAATACAATGCATATTACGATTAACACCTGGGGGATGAAATGGCATCATACAGTTAGTGGCCAATAAAATGCCTACTATGATTAACACCTGGGGGATGAAATGGCATCATACAGTTAGTGGACAATACAATGCATATTACGATTAACACCAGGGGGATGAAATGGCATCATACAGTTAGTGGCCAATAAAATGCCTACTATGATTAACACGAGGGGGATGAAATGGCATCATACAGTTAGTGGACAATACAATGCATATTACGATTAACACCAGGGGGATGAAATGGCATCATACAGTTAGTGGACAATACAATGCATATTACGATTAACACCAGGGGGATGAAATGGCATCATACAGTTAGCGGACAATACAATGCGTATTACGATTAACACCTGGGGGATGAAATGGCATCATACAGTTAGTGGCCAATAAAATGCCTACTATGATTAACACGAGGGGGATGAAATGGCATCATACAGTTAGTGGACAATACAATGCATATTACGATTAACACCTGGGGGATGAAATGGCATCGTACAGTTAGTGGACAATACAATGCATATTATGATTAACACCTGGGGGATGAAATGGCATCATACAGTTAGTGGACAATACATGCATATTACGATTAACACCTGGGCGATGATACAACTGGCAACATGATATGTATCATACAGGTAGCAGACAATCCAACACATGCTTCCCGATTAGGTCACTAGCAGATGATATTCTGCCCATTTTACCTGGATAATGGTCAACCTTGCAGTTTCTCATATATGTGACCAGCAAAATTGACCATTTTGAACAAGGCACATTGAGGCAAAATCAACTTATAAATTACTAAGATAGACTAACATAAAGCTTGATTTGTGTTATGTTTATGTAAGTTTTGTAACTGTATCTTAAAATTCAATGAATTTATTTCAACATCCAAACACCATATAAACTCAACAATAAATCAGCCAGCATTCCACAAATATGTCTGATGATATCATTCAGGATCTATCGATACATATTATGGTTAATACAGTATACAGCATGATACATATTATGGTTAATACAGTATACAACATGATAAATATTATGGTTAATACAGTATACAACATAATACATATTATGGTTAATACAGTATACAACATGATACATATTATGGTTAACACAGTATACAACATGATACATATTATGGTTAATACAGTATACAGCATGATACATATTATGGTTAATACAGTATACAGCATGATACATATTATGGTTAATACAGTATACAGCATGATACATATTATGGTTAATACAGTATACAACATGATACATACAGTTAGCAGGCAGTATAATATATATCAGAATTATTATTAGGGCAACTAGTTTTAATAGCATTTATTTATATTATTAGTATTATTATTATTATTATTATTATTATTATTATAACCAAGTATTCATCATGATACTTATTTCACCAAATCTGCTTGTGGCCATGAATCATGTACTGACAAATCGTGTTCAACCGAAAAAAAAAAACAACATGTTACATACATATAAAATGGAATGCACAATATACAATACCCTGTCCCTGATCTGTAATTGATAAATATGATATAGAATGTCATGTACAGTATACAGTACTCTGTCCCTGATCCGTAATTGATAAACATAATATAGAATGTGGTGTACAGTATACAGTACTCTGTCCCTGATCCATAATTGATAAACATAATATAGAATGTGGTGTACAGTATACAGTACTCTGTCCCTGATCCATAATTGATAAACATAATATAGAATGTGGTGTACAGTATACAGTACTCTGTCCTTGATCCGTAATTGATAAACATAATATAGAATGTGGTGTACAGTATACAGTACTCTGTCCCTGTTCTGTAATTGATAAATATAATATAGAAAGTGGTGTACAGTATACAGTACTCTGTCCCTGATCTGTAATTGATAAATATAATATAGAATGTGGTGTACAGTATACAGTACTCTGTCTCGGATATGTAATTGATAAATATAATATAGAATGTGGTGTACAGTATACAGTACTCTGTCCCTGATCTGTAATTGATAAATATAATATAGAATGTGGTGTACAGTATGCAATACTCTGTCCCTGATCTGTAATTGATAAATATAATATAGAATGTGGTGTACAGTATACAGTACTCTGTCCCTGATCTGTAATTGATAAAGATAATACAGAATGTCATTTACAGTATACAGTATTCTGTCCCTGATCTGTAATCAATAAATATAACATAGAATGTGATGTACAGTATATAGTACTCTGCCCTTGATCTGTAATCGATAAATATAATACAAAAAGAATGTCATGCGCAGTATACAGTACTCTGTCCCTGATCCGTAATTGATAAATGTAAGATAGAATGTGATTCACAGTATACAGTACTCTGTCCCTGATCTGTAATTGATAAATGTAAGATAGAATGTGATTCACAGTATACAGTACTCTGTCCTTGATTCATAAGTGATTAATAAATAAAAGACAGAAATTATACTCACATCTCTTTAGACTATATTGCAATTCTTCCCCAACAGTTATTAAAAAAGGCAGACATCTGCCGTTTCAAGATATATACTTCTGGCATGTGTCCATCACCAGTTGAAAAGGAAGCAACAATTACTAGTGCAGGGAAAATAGTACATGTCCATTACCACAGTGCAAGTCTTCAAACATTGACAAGATAATACAAGAATTTTTACACTGGCAATAAGGTACTACAATGATGTGCAGCTGAAGTAAACTGTAACTACAAGAACATCACCATATAGCATGCATAGTTCCAAGCAGTGTCAGAATTAATTACACTGTCCAGTCCAAGTAGTGTCAGAATTAATTACACTGTCAAGTATATGTAGTGTCAGAATCAATTACACTAGTTCCATGCAGTGTCACAATTAATTACACTGTAAAGTTCAAATGATCACAGTTTTCTCAAAGGATTCAAAATCATTATTGCCTTCTCACCTTTCCAAAACATTATAGCTTTTGCAATGCTGAAGTCGCATACATACTGACTGATTTGAGCTTTGAGACACTTAACACCATTTTGAAGGCTTTGAAGCACTAAACACCATTTTGAGGGCCTTGAGGCACTAAACACCATTTTGAAGGCTTTGAGGCACTAAACACCATTTTGAGGGCCTTGAGGCACTTAACACCATTTTGAAGACTTTGAGGCATTAAGCACCATCTGGAGGGCCTTGAGGCACTAAACACCATTTTGAAGGCTTTGAGGCACTGAACACCATTTTGAAGGCCTTGAGGCACTAAACACCATTTTGAAGGCTTTGAGGCACCATACACCACTGTGAAGCCCTTGAACCACAAAACACCATTTTGAAGGCCCCGAGGCACTAAACACCACTGTGAAGTCCTTGAGACACTAAACACCATTTTGAAGGCCTTGAGGCACTAAACACCATTTTGAAGGCTTTGAGGCACTATACACCACTGTGAAGCCCTTGAACCACAAAACACCATTTTGAAGGCCCCAAGGCACTAAACACCAATGTGAAGGCCTTGAGACACTGCACATCATATTGAAGGCCTTGAGGCACTAAACACCATTTTGAAGACCTTGAGGCACTGAACACCATTTTAAAGGATTGAGGCACTAAAAACCATTATGAAGACTTTGAGGCACTAAATATCATTTTACAATTCAATGTTTGTAAAGTAAGAACTATTTCTACCGCTGCTAAGTTTCAACAAATTTGGAAAGATGTGTATTTAAAGAAGACTCAAGGACACTTCAAAGTTGAGAAAAAGGAGCATTTTACAACTATGATTTTTATATTTGACCACTCTGCTTTGCCTTTTTCAACATCAAGTGGTGTAAATTTGACTTCTTCATGTGTCAAATCAACAGTGAAATTGTTAGTACATCTAGCACATCATTTCCCCATGTAGAACATTCTCTTTCTCACACACACAAACACACACTGTGACCAAGATCTGTTCAACAAATGGCCAAAGAAGGCATCTATATCATTATCACACTTGGCAAAATTCATCTGGAATACAGCTAAAATTAAACAGAAAACCACCATCATACAAATGTGACAACTTGGCATAATGGATGATATTGCAGAACTCATCACAGGTTACTTGGTCAAGACTGGATAGTGGCCCATCCCCACAGAAACACCAAACCAAATAGCCACCAATTTTACAAAATGACAAACTTACCAAAACAGTTGTCATTGCATAGCACATGACAGGTGACAGAAGGCCTTTATCTCTTCCTACCTCCTTTGCATACTGTAACTTTAAATCTGATCAAATTTTCAAGTTTTTATGTCAGTGTTTATGACCACCATAACAAATGTCAAAATCTGGCCATTACTAAAAAATTATATTAGATACTGGTGTTTAAAGTTATTTTATAATGCAACAAAAAATATGGCTATTTGTCTGATGGGTGAATTTTCTTTTGAACCATGAAATATATTATTTATCTCGAGTTAATTTATTTCCTTCAAGTGATATAATAAATATAATTAGTACTTTCTTCTACAAATGTGAGAAAGAATTTTAAAAGCTATTTGGGGACCTGTCCCTGCTGACACATGACTGGTCAGTTCTTATGTGTAGCAGACATGCAGAAGAGTGGCAGTAGAATAAGGTGGCAAAGGTTACAAAAGATTGGAAAATTAAAAGATTAGGTATCATAAGATAGCTTCCTGTTTTGAAATCCCCATATTTTTAAAGTGCCTTATCCTTTTAATTCCATAATGTAAATCTGCAATTTGGTTTACATTTACTTTGATAAAATGTTTGACTATTTGAGATTTAATTTGCAATATTGGAATTTGTAGTCTTGGGAAATAAATTATTTGTTGAATTTACAAACTGTTGGTTTTAGCTCTTTCCTGTGGTTTTTGCTCTTTCTTGTGGTTTTAGCTCTTTCCTGTGGTTTTTGCTCTTTCCTGTGGATTTTGCTCTTTCCTGTTACTCAGTTTAAGACCATTAAGTCATAATAGAAAATTAGGGTTTGTCCTAATGATATGAATTTTTAAAAAATATTTTTGAAAACTTTGTTTTTTGAAATTTAATTTTACTATGCTTCTGAATTTCCCTGGTATTATTTCACATGTTTGAGAAATTTATTTTGAAACCAAACAACCAATCTCATAAAGTGGAGAACTTTATTTTAAATCCTACCAAGAGTCCTTGAAAACAGACCAACACTTGCCAGACAGTATGATCATGGTGACCAGAATGCTTATTTAATCAATCAAGAAATAACAATATTTTGGTCCAATGTTTGGTGGAAAAGAAATTTCTGGATAAAAGTCCATTGGGTTTGATTAGTAAGTCTCTACTGAAAAGTTATGGAACTGAAATTAAAACACAAGGTCAGTTAAGAAAGCTTCAGCTTCAGAGAGAGAAAGAAAAGAGAAGTGGAGAACGAAGAAAGAAAGCAACATATGCAGCTGGAAAAAGAAGAGAACTGCAATTGCATAATGATGAAAGAAAATTTAAATTGAAGAAAGAGGAAAGAGAGATAGAAAGAGAAAATACACAAATGCTAATTCAAATAGAAAAAAGATAGGGAAATACAGATGCAGAGAGAAAGAGAAAAGGAAACAATGAATTTAAATTTAGATTAAAATAATCAGACCCAAGCAAATGGAAAAAACTCTACCCTTTACACACAAGTTCAGTTTTTATGTTACCAGAAATATTAGGTCAGTATGACCTTTTAAAGAAAAAGATGCATATAAATATTTTCCACATTTTGAAAAATAAAATGCTGACATTTCAAACAGCCAAGTCAGCACTGGACTATATTATTACAAAGTGTGCTTACTTATTGGCAAAATTTGTTAAGTCTATAATTCACTGTCAGCACAACAAAGTGCTGGTTATGATGTGGTTAATGAATCTATCTTGAAGGATTCAGCTGGTACCTGAGGCACATCAACAAAGGTTTAGGAACTGCAAAAAAGAAACTGGACAGACCCATGTCGAATTTGCAAGAGAAAAATAACAATTATTTTACAGGTGGTGTTTGGCCAAAAAGATTTGTCAAGACTTTGTTAACTTCAGACAACACATTGTTATGAATATTTAATTTAATTTGTTTGTTAGTTTTCTATATTTTTTTAAATATATTTTCTTTATATGCTATGGGTAATGAAACGTTTTATCTAGCTGCTGACCTTGTTCCAAAATCAGTGACAGTTTTGATAAACCTAATTTTTTAAAATCTTTCTCAGAATAAGAATCATTAAGTTGAGTCAAGGTCATACCAGGACTATGTGATATTTATCATGTGCCAATTGGTAACAAACTTCTATTTTTTCCAGAAGAATGAACTTTTGGCCCTCATCTGGGAATATGTTTTGCATCTTAGTTCGTCATAAAAGTGATGTTTTGATAAAGGTTTGTCAGTTGGGCTTAAAACACTTGACGCATTAAGTTGTATTACGTTGTGACCAGTTTGGGCTGAATTTTATTTTATTCAAATTACTTAATTCAAGTGATTGTTTTCCCTGGAAATACAAAAGTGCTCTGATAATTCTTGGACAAAGACACTCATTGGAATTTATACATTATTCAAAACGGGAATATTTTCCATGATACAACAAGAGACTACTGACATATCTGCACTTTCTAGGTTATTCCAGAGGTCATCTCCTTCCATCTTGAATTTCATCGGGATTTGAACTGAGATTCACTTAGAACTTTTTATTACTAGGACTTGTGTTTTTAATTTATGGATTATTTTTGAATTTAATTTGTAATACCCTAAGTTATTTTCTTATTTTTCACTTTATATTCTAAGGATATAAATTATTTGTTAAATTTTATAAAGCTTGTTGTCTTCACTCTTTTCTGTTACTTATTTTAACAGCATAGACTCGTAACAATATATTAATCGAAGAGTTCAAGAATTGCATCAATAGTGACATTATGATCTATCTTGATGAGCACAAAGTCCAAACTCTATATAATGCTGCTTTATATAACAACTAATGATTATTCCTTGACCACAAAGTTCCTTTTGTCAGTAAGTCTTCCGTTCACCAGCTTATTGTTAAAAAGCCATTTGAGTCTCATACATGCACATTCAAATCTCAAAATGGCACAACATTCAGGAATCAGGTTTCTGATAATGATCAGAAATCCTTATCACTTCCAACAAGCATCTATTACTTTTTTATTGCTACTGATTGATAAATATGAATCAAGACAGACCTATTCCAAATGCTCTTATATGTAAGATGTCAAGGTCATGATCATGTGCTGAAAACAATATATTTGTTGGGTCAAACTAACCCCAGTCTGAATTTTTTATGAAGAATTACGAACCATTCATGTTTAAAAGTTCCATATCACTTTATTAGCAATTCTGCCAATCCTATTCCTATTAAAAGTTTGAGGGACACATGAGCTTCTCAGGCTTTTATTATCAGGTACTCTGCCTTTGTCTAAGAAGTCTTCTTCTAACGAGAGTGTTCTTATTCATGGAGTAGAGTGCATCTTTGTTAATGTTCCTCTCCATTGTGTAAATGTGTTATCATACTTAATCTCAGGACCCATAACAGCTGGAACTATGACATCATTAACCATCAAGGGTATTCATTTTTTACTAGGCAGTGGCCTCACTGGAGATAAGGTTTTAATCCATTTGTAACTGACATACCTTGTTTAAATCAGAAAGTCAATTCTACTGAAAATGAAGAAACCAATTTGTGCACAGCTTGTGCAGTTACTAGAGCTATGATGAAAAAAGCTCTTGAGAATGATGTTGATCATGAAATTACTCCTTTAGCTGACACGTTTATTGGTTAGGCAATTTCACTTTTATTCCTGGTATGGATCAATCAGAAGGTATCACAGTGATCCTCTTTGAACTGCTCATTCTCTTTATTACAATCATGGTGACAAACAACAATCACTTGTCAAACAGGAAAAAGATTCTGCAATCCCCTGTTTGTTTCTGAAGGCTATTAGTGAAAATGGAGCCACAGAAGTACTTGTTTGTTATTTTTTTAACACATTAACCCCTGGAGGTTTATGTTGTCGCCTGAAATTCGAGTTTGATTTTTTTTGTTCTTTTTTGCTTAACGGTCCTAATTATTTTCGTATCGAGACAACTCATATTTCCAAATGCCCATCTTATACTACTTTTTGCAAAGGTTCATCTGTCTGCCTTAGATCTGAGACCAAAAGGTCTAAAATCCAGACACAAAATCAGATTCCGACCAATGCCGAATTTCGGGTGGAAAAAAATGGGACCAAAAACTGAGGTTTTTCTCTCTGTATTTTGTAGTGCAAATAAAAAAAATCCATATTTTTTGTTATTATTATAGAGCTACATCTGTCTACCTTTCTATAATACCACCCACTTTAGTGTATCATACATGACCTTGATGCCACTGAGCTTGGCAGTAGGCTACTACCTCCTGCCACATAACCTTGTCACCAGGGCTTAATGTGTTAAAAATTAGTTCCTTATGAGAAAATGGAAACCCCTTAGGTACCTGCTGGTGTTGAGTGGTCGGTGAACTATCAAACTGTAGTTCCAAAGTCATATAGACAAGAAATTCTTAGTTTGGCCCGATCAAATTGTAGTTCCAAAGCCATATAGACAGGAAATTCTTAATTTGGCCCTATCAAATTGTAGTTCCAAAGTCATATAGACAGGAAATTCTTAGCTTGGCCCTATCAAATTTTAGTTCCAAAGCCAGAGACAGGAATTTCTTAGTTTGGCCCTATCAAATTGTAGTTCCAAAGTCATACAGACAGGAAATTCTTAGTTTTGCCCTATCAGATTGTAGTTCCAAAGTCATACAGACAGGAAATTCTTACTTTGGCCCTATCAAATTGTAGTTCCAAAGTCAAACATACAGGAAATTCTTAGTTTGGCCCTATCATATTGTAGTTCCAAAGTCATATAGACAGGAAATTCTGAGCTTGGCCCTATCAAATTTTAGTTCCAAAGTCATACAGACAGGAAATTCTTAGTTTGGCCCATGGGATCATTAAGACTTATCACATGATCTTGCTGGCCAAAAATGAAAAGTGATGTAGTAAAAATACTGTAGATACTTGTCACATTTGTCAAATGGTAGGAAATCCCAATCAGAAGATACCTAAGGCTCATCTGCCACCTATTCCTGCATTTAATGAACAATTTAGCTCCTTTTTGTTACTTTGTTTAAGACTGTAGAGTTGTTACAATAGTTAGACACTAGCATTGGAGAGAACATGTTTAATGTGGGCTGTAAAATGAACAGCCAGCTTGGTTAATGTACTAATATAGGTTTGCAGTAAATATCTAAAAGCTGGTATGTCTAAGACAAGCATGCCAATTTGTTGTAATACTAGTGAACTTGAAACAAGCATTAATCCAAACAGTGCTTTACTGTCAAAAATGAATATAAAATAGGGGTTAGTGTTGCATCGGTTCAGTGTGAAAGTTATAAGCTGAACAAGGAATTTACATGAATGCCTTAATTTAAAATATGATAAGCGTGCTTTCCACAAAAATGATGGTTAGCTTGTTTGTTTGGCAACTTTAATGTAGAAAGTATTCTCATGTTCTGCTATCTGCCTTACTTGAATGTAAATGCATGAAAACTAAAATCCAATGAGACCCAAAGTTTAGAGGTTTACACTGGTATAATAAAGGTCAAGGACTTTCATGCATGAAGGAAGATATTCAAAAGCCATGGGGGGCAGGAGCTCCTTCACAGTGAGAATGGGAGGGGGATGGAGAACAAGCAATATTCTTTCTTCTGCAAAATGGAGACAAGAATTTTCATTTTTAAATTTGAGCTGCTCTCCATTCCCATTTCAAAGAAGTAAAATGGTGGGAGATTGTAAACTGAGCCAGGTACATTTGCCCATCTTGATATGGTAGGTTGGAGAGGTGACCTTAATAAAACCCTGTTAAATTGGGGGGAAATGGCATGCAGCCAATTCATTGCTGGGTTTAGTCCAAAGCCAGCTGTCTAGTATCATGGTATCTGGATCACCATCAAAGAGGCAGACCAACCACCTGTCAGAGCACAGAAGTAAATCTACAACTGACTGGAATTCCATACACATCTTTGCTGAAAATGGATAATATTGTGTCAGAAAAAGTTTTCATTTTCTGAAAAAATTCTTGGCATGAAACCTGTCACATGTATTTGCTTGCCCTATACAGCGGGAGATACCTGGCATCGTAGCCCCCCCCCCCCATTTATAATACTCAAACTGTCCTCCCCTGTCAATGAAATAAATCACACCTAGTTTTGAATTATCCATCATCAACATGAACTTTTATCTCTTGTGCTTCACTAAAACTTTAAACAAATCTTTGACATGTCCATCAACTGTTACAATCAAATACAGATATGGAAAAAAAATATTTGACATGTTGATCAACAGTTACAGTCAAATACAGATATGTAAGAAAATGTTTGACATGTCCATCAACTGTTACAATCAAATACAGAGAAGTAAAAAAAATTTGACATGCCAATCAACAGTTACAGTCAAATACAGTACATGGAAGCAAATGTTTGAAATGTCAATCAACTGTTACTGTCAAATAAGTATATGTAAGCAAATGTTTGAAATGTCAATCAACTGTTACTGTCAAATAAGTATATGTAAGCAAATGTCTGACATGTCGATCAACTGTTATTGCCATATACAGTATTTGGAAGCATCACATAGCCTATTTCATTTCATCTCTTTCAAAACATACCCCATCCCACACCATCATGCCAAGTAATTTAAAGATCTTTGATATAATAATTTGCTGGATTAAAGTTGCAACTTTATTCCATATGGAACTGATATGGAATGAATTGTCTGATTCCACAAGTTTTTCTCTTCCATATGGATTCCTGAACTATTCCATATCGAGTCCATGAGAAATTTTTGTACAGGGAAACTATTTTTAAAAATGTTATTCTGCTATTTATAGAATTTGCTATTTATAGAATTTGCTTTCCTTTCTTCATTGCTTGCATGTAATTACTACTCTTCATCAAGTGGGCGTGAAGACTGAAAATCTATTTTCTCTTTGAAAAAGACTGAATCAGGCTGCCATTTTGAATGATACAAGATTGGAAAAAAAACAATTGCATTCTGGACTTAAATCCATCTTTAGTAACCAATGATCAAAACTGGATCAAGTCTCAACCAGAGCACAGCAGTCAACTCTGAAAATTAAAATCAACATTCTCGAAATTCTGTAATTGCAGTTGGCAATTCCTGTACAAAAAAAAAATGATGAAAAATCATTGGTTACCAGCTTCTTTGACATCCATGCCTGGCTAATCCAATGAATGGTTTTGAACTCAAACTCTTTTCAGTGGCAAGTTTTGAACATGAACCAAAGCACTACTGTGACTTCTTTTGACATATTGGAGAACATACTGGACCTAATCTACCCCCACCCCCCACCCCCCCGAGGGTAAAACTAAAAAGCAGATAAACAGAAATCCCACAAAGGAGAGATTACAGTTATGTACAATTCTCTAAGATAAGATAAATTTTAACCTCAAACTCAAAATCTATTATAGGACTTGTGATTGTGGGATTCACAATTATTTTCAGCAGAACAGACGAAATAGTCAACCAAATATGCACAAATTACAGAATATTTTCAAGCCTGAATTTTTCAATAAAAAGCTCCCATATGCATAAAATTACAGAATATTTTACTGTATAATAGAGCATGTAATACAGCTTTTAGTACCAGTATATATAGACAGTTTATAATGATCTAAAGTACTGAATAATATCCAGGTTGTTAAGTGGCCTTGAAATCCTCTTAAACAATCAAAAGTCAAAAGTTTAACATTTTATTCCACAATTTATCTGTAAATTATCAGTTATCTAATCATTCTTGCATGACAAACAGCAAAGGGAAGTAAAACCTTCACCTGCCTTCCCCTATCACTCACTATACAGCTAACTAACTAATCCACATGATAACAGGTTATATCTATTAGAAATATAATCTCAAGTGCCTGCTGAAGCCATCACTACTTGGTATACCTCCTACTCAATGTACATACAGACTATATACACAGTGTCCAGACTGTATACACAAGCTAGTCTACTGAATCTGTATGCTGACTTATCTCCAGCGACAAGATATATATAGAATGTGTTTCATCCTAACCTAAAACCCTTAAGAACCTCATTGTAAAGTATAACCCTTAAGAACCTCATTGTTAAGTATAAGCCTTAAGAGCCTCATTGTAAAGTACAACCCTTAAGAGCCTCATTGTACAGTATAACCCTTAAGAGCCTCATTGTAAAGTATAACCCTTAAGAGCCTCATTCTGTTTAAGTAAAGAGCTGTTGATGGTCATCTTTCTTTTCTTAAAAGATAACAATGGATGGATGTCATTTTAAGAAAGCACCACTTACAGACACTACAGAAATGTGTTTTTGTTACACTCCTGGTTCCATGCTGTAGCATATTACAATACCAAACCGTGAGGAGGGTAAAGTAAAACAGTGCAGTCTAAAACACATGTGTATAGTTCGTTTATAAGAAGTGTTCATCAAACAAGTCAGTTTGTTAAAATTAGTGATCATCACCATTTTGTACCCAGGACAGTAAATTTAAAGCCCCAATGCCACCATTATGTACAATAAGTTGTATATGCTAATCATCTGAATAATTATAACTGAATCTTGAAAGATATTGGTCCCAAACTTTGTTGACTTCCACTGAAATGACAAAATATCAACATTTCATCACATTATGAGCCACCTAATTTCTGAAAACCTTGTTCTTGTTTACTATAAATGAAAGACACACCACACATGAATGAAAGGGTGGTGGGGGGCACTGCAACAGTTTATCAGTTACATAAAACTGATCAGCCACAGAAAGTTTCTTTAATTTAAACACACGTGTACAAAAAAATAACCTACTAGATAAAAATATAATATTTTTATCAGATTAAAGGATACAAGTCATTAAAAAAGATTACTCCTGTACATTTATTAACATTTGGAATCTACCATATTACCCAGTTTTATCGATACCATAAATGAATGGAATCTACCATATTACCCAGTTTTATCAAAACCATAAATGAATGGAATCTTCTGTAATATCCAGTTTTATCAATACCATAAATGAATGAAATCTACTATATCACCCAGTTTTATCAATAACATAAATGAATGGAAACTACCTAATATCCAGTTTTATCAATACCATATAAGAATGGAATCAACTGTAATATCCAGTTTTATCAATACCATAAATGAATGGAATCTACCATAATATCCAGTTTTATCGATACCATAAATGAATGGAATCTACCATAATATCCAGTTTTATCAATACCATAAATGAATGGAATCTACCATACTACCCAATTTTATCAATACCATAAATGAATGGAATCTACCATAATAACCAGTTTTTTCAATACCATATATGAAAGGAATGTACCATAATATCCAGTTTTTTCAATACCATAAATGAATGGAATCAACTGTAATATCCAGTTTTTTCAATACCATAAATGAATGGAATCTACCATACAACCGAATTTTATCGATACCATAAATAAATGGAATCTACCATACTACCTAATTTTATTGATACCATAAATGAATGGAATCTACCGTAATATCCAGCTTTATCAATACCATCTATGAATGGAATCTACCATACTACCCAATTTTATCGATACCATAAATGAATGGAATCTACCGTAATATCCAATTTTATCGATACCATAAATGAATGGAATCAACTGTAATATCCAGTTTTATCAATAACACGTCACATACAGATCATTTTAAATCTGCTGTTAAGTAATACCCTTTAGAACAAAGCAAATCATGAGAATATATTTCAAAATTTACAAAAAACGCTTTTTCATGATGTTTTTAAATCTGAAATCAGTTTTTTTATATTTAATAATAATGGCTTAACTTAGTCAACAATATGCTATTAATTCTTGCTAAATGTACCCTGCCTCTAAATTCCTGATCCATCAGGACCCCACTGGAAATAATCTTGTATAAACTTTTAAGGTCATCCTTGGCTTCTAGATTTTCTGTTTGTATTTCAAATGTTGATTAGGGCCTCAGGGGCCAAGTGGTCTGAAGTACTCTTACCAATCACTGCCATCTGACCTATGTCCTCACTGGTTCAAGTATCAGGCTCAGCCTATATGGGTATATGAGAAAGCTCAGACAGTAGCTTCCCCTGGGTTATTGGTTCTTCCTGGGAGTTTTCTCGGTTCTTCCTTCACCAGTTACACTGGCCGCCATGTACAGCCTAACATGCAGAACATGGCATTAAGCCAGCAACAACAAATGGTTATATATTTATGTATATAGTGTTAATATTCATTGACTAATATGTAATACCATTTGTGTTATTTGCTGACCCTACCTAAATTTTATTTTTATTATTATTATTATTATTATTGTGTTTAGAATCACTACTACATCAATCTGCTCTCTACTGAAATCCCATGCTATAGAGTGTTATGTAAAAACATGTCTACACACATCAATCTGCTCTTTCCTGTTTCTCTCATTACATCATACAGCTGTTGCTAACCAAGCCTAAAGTGAGTCTGAATAGAATGGACCATGAAAGTACTCAGAACAAATCCATTCAAAACATAGAGCACCTGTGTGCTTCTTAGGCAAAAAAAAATGTTTCTGGTCAGCTGACTGTCCCTGTTTTTCAGTGCTGACCCAAGCACATTTTCCCTTTGATATAAATAAATAAAATTAAAAAAACTTTAAAAAATCAAAATCAATTTCCAAATTTGATTTGTGCATAAAAAAGCCAGTATTGGAAGTGGTTAGTATCATATATACTAATCATTATAATGATGTTAAAACTTTTTTAAAAGTAATTCACGAAAATTTATTTGTGCATATAATTGAGTTGGTTTAGCCCATCACTTGAAGTGGTTAGTACATTATATATATATATATATATATATATATATATATATATATATATATAAAAATCATTAGAATATATATAATGTTAAACAAAATTAATTACCTACCCTAATTTTAAAACCAGCGCAAAAGAAAACATTTTTGGGCCTTACCAGTATTCAACATTTGATGTAATACATATCAATCTGATCATACCCATGTAATACATGTCAGTCTGATCATACCCATGCAATACATGTCAGTCTGATCATACCCATGTAATACATGTCAGTCTGATCATATCCATATAATACATGTCAGTCTGATCATACCCATGTAATACATGTCAGTCTGATCATACCCATGTAATACATATCAATCTAATCATACCCATGTAATACATGTCAGTCTGATCATACCCATGTAATACATGTCAATCTGATCATACACATGTCAGTCTGATCATACCCATATAATACATGTCAATCTGATCATACACATGTCAGTCTGATCATACCCATATAATACATGTCAATCTGATCATATCCATGTAATACATGTCAATCTGATCATACACATGTCAGTCTGATCATACCCATGTAATACATGACAGTCTGATCATACCCATGTAATACATGTCAATCTGATCATACACGTCAGTCTGATCATACCCATGCAATACATGACAGTCTGATCATACCCATGTAATACATATCAATCTGATCATACCAATGTAATACATATCAATCTGATCATACCCATGTAATACATATCAATCTGATCATACCGATGTAATACATGTCAGTCTGATCATACCCATGTAATACATGTCAGTCTGTTCATACCCATGTAATACATGACAGTCTGATTATACCCATGTAATACATGTCAGTCTGATCATACCCATGCAATACATGTCAATCTGATCATACACATGTCAGTCTGTTCATACCCATGTAATACCCATGTAATACATGTCAGTCTGATCATACCCATGTAATACATGTCAGTCTGATCATACCCATGTAATACATGTCAATCTGATCATACCCATGTAATACATGTCAATCTGATCATATCAGTCTGATCATACCCATGTAATACATGTCAGTCTGATCATACCCATGTAATACATATCAATCTGATCATACCCATGTAATACATATCAATCTGATCATACCCATGTAATACATATCAATCTGATCATACCCATGTAATACATGTCAGTCTGATCATACCCATGCAATACATGTCAGTCTGATCATACCCATGTAATACAGGTCAGTCTGATCATACCCATGTAATACATGTCAGTCTGATCATACCCATGCAATACATGTCAGTCTGATCATACCCATGTAATACATGTCAGTCTGATCATACCCATATAATACATGTCAGTCTGATCATACCCATATAATACATGTCAGTCTGATCATACCCATGTAATACGTATCAATCTGATCATACCCATGTAATACATGTCAGTCTGATCATACCCATGTAATACATGTCAGTCTGATCATACCCATGTAATACATGTCAGTCTGTTCATAAACATGTCAGTCTGATCATACCCATATAATACATGTCAATCTGATCATACACGTCAGACTGATCATACCCATGTAATACATGTCAGTCTGATCATACCCATGTAATACATGTCAATCTGATCATACACATGTCAGTCTGATCATACCCATGCAATACATGACAGTCTGATCATACCCATGTAATACATATCAATCTGATCATACCAATGTAATACATATCAATCTGATCATACCCATGTAATACATATCAATCTGATCATACCGATGTAATACATGACAGTCTGATCATACCCATGTAATACATATCAATCTGATCATACCCATATAATACATGTCAGTCTGATCATACACATGTCAGTCTGTTCATACCCATGTAATACATGACATTCTGATATACCCATGTAATACATGTCAGTCTGATCATACCCATGTAATACATGTCAGTCTGATCATACCATGTAATACATGTCAATCTGATCACACACGTCAGTCTGTTCATACCCAGGTAATACATGTCAGTCTGATCATACCCATGCAATACATGTCAGTCTGATCATACCCGTGTAATACATGTCAGTCTGATCATACCCATGTAATACATGTCAGTCTGATCATACCCATGTAAGACATGTCAGTCTGATCATACCCATATAATACATGTCAATCTGATCATATCCTGTAATACATGTCAGTCTGATCATACCCATGTAATACATATCAATCTGATCATACCCAAGTAATACATATCAATCTGATCATACCCAGTTTTTCCAAAGCACTAGGAAGCATGGTATAGCAGTGAATTTTTTCAGCATTGGCACCAAACTTATGGAGATTTTGATTCAAGATTTTTCACAGGGGTATATTTCCTAAAGCCCATGATAGATTTTCATCATAATTGGCATAAATAGTAAGAAACAGTGACAATATCTTCTGCAACAAGCTACCTTGCCCCTTTCACCCTGAGGTCAAGGTCAGTCACAGAAAATGTGTGTTACGGATTTTGTTTATAAGTTTTTTCATTCATGTATATTTTTTAACTATTTCATAGATTTTGTTGGAATGAATCATGATGAAAATAAGATGACAAACTTATTTTCCCCTTTGACCTTGCGATTAAAGTCAAAGTCACAGAGAGTTAAGGTTTTGATTAAAGTTTGTTGATTTACTTATATTTCCTAAACATGGTGATGGATTTTGTTCTTACTGTACGTACATCATTATAAATCTCAAACCATTTTGTGTGTAACTGACTCAATCTTTTGACCTTTGGGTCAAGATCGTGTTTTACAGCAATGCTCCAAGCATGGGCTCACCATGAAAACCCTGATTTCTTACCTTGTTCACCATGTTTGTAGCCAACTAACTTGGTGGATAAAATCAATCTTATAAATTTATACAACTTTGCTCTTTTCAGTTTGACCATATTTGGTAAGCGAATGCATCTCCTAAGAGAACTTATGGCACAAATCCAGCACATTCTTATCAACAGACACCTGATGAGGAAATTGTTTGTGATGATGCCAATGCACTGATTATGACGATTTATCCTCAAAAAGTTTACCAAGATATTTTTTTTTAAAGGCAATATCATCGCTAGCCACAGGAACACATCTAAAATACTCAAAATACCAGTGGCAAAAGAAATACCAGTGGTACATTTCAAAAGAAAGAAGTCCCATTCTTTCCAGTATGACACATACTAAAAAAAAACTGGACTGCGAGGCGCTATTCCCATATCCCCATACAAACTTTTCATCTCCTGTTAATTACTTCGACAAATATAATGTATATAATTTGTTTTCTTTTCTACCAATCAAAGCAAGAATATTTTTAAGTCATTTCGGTGACACGATATTTTTTTTTGTTGTGGTTTTCAACAATATCTCAGAATCCGTCAGGGCCTTCCATTAGATTTAACTTTTGTTGGTAAACTGCCAATGTTTGGGGGGGGGGGGTCTGAGGAATTTCCACAAACGGCGATATTTAATTATTATTATTATTATTATTAAGTAATTAAGCGACTTTGTACAAAGTACAAGTAGCCAGATAAATCAAACGCCTCCCCCCCCCCCCCCCCCCGCTGTTAAGTAAAGCCCTGCCCGTCCCCTAACATTAAACTGTCGGTCCCTAACAAACAGTGCGCATTATGACGATTGTCAAGGTAACCTATTTCAGGATGAAATGAGTAACCTGTTTTCTTGCCAAGATTCCTGTTTAAAGGTATTAGTAATGCACAGAAATATGGAATCCAATGCACTCGTACTATATGATGGAAATACAGATGCCAAAAAAGTGATTGTTTTGGTGCTGAGATGGAGGAAGGATGAAAAAAAAGCCAGTAATCTATTACACTACTTTATGTTCAATCAATTATGCTTTAAATGAGAGAGAGAGAGAGAGAGATCATTTCCGCTTCAAACTCTAACAAGTTTTTCATCTCAAAATGATAATGTAAAGTAGACCCCTACATGTAGACTAGACCCATCCCTACATGACTAGGTCCCCACATGTAGACTTGATCCCTATATGAAGACTAGACCCCTACATGTAAACTAAACAAAGCCCCTAAATGTAGATAGACTACACATACCCTATCATGTAGATAGACCTGACAAACCCCGACATGTAAATTAGATCCCTATATGTAGACTAGACCCCTACATGTAAACCAGAGAAACCCCCACATGTCGACTAGACCCCTTTATGTAGACTAGACTCCTACATGTAAACTAGAGAAACCCCAACAACTAGATAGACTAGACAAACCCCTACATGTAGATTGACTAGATAACCCCCCACATGTCGACTAGACCCCCATATGTAAACTAGACTCATCCCTACTTGTAGACCAGACCCCCACACGTAGACTTAGACCCCAGTGTATAGACTACACCCTTAATTGTAGATTAGACCCCTATATGTAAATTGGACCCTTATATGTAGTCTAGACCCCCACCTGAAGACTTAGACCCCTATATGTAAATTGGACCCTTATATGTAGTCTAGACCCCCACCTGAAGACTTAGACCCCTATATGTTGACTATACCCCTATATTTTTACATATGACACAACGAATTATAATAAAATAAAATCACAATAATAATTAAGGAAAAGCTTTCTTTAATTTCATGTTTTTAGTTGTGTTTTTTTTCTTCTCCCGACGCTATGAATATAATCAAAAAAAGCATATAACAAGTCTATAATAAAACAATAAATCAAACACTGGAGCATAACTAACGAAAGTTATCATTAAAAATACAAATGGTGGGAAAAGGAGGGAAAATACAATGTATCAAAACCACTGTATTTTTTATTGCATGGCGATTGACTTTCTTTGCCTTGGTTTTTTTTTTTTTTTTTTTTTTTTTTTTTATATACTAGATATTGACAAGCTCTGAAACGAAGGTTGGAAAATTATTTCTTATTAACACAATTCGAAACCTTTAACACATGTTTGTGTGACTGTATGACTTGGATGAACCTGACAACGAGTATGGATAGCTGCGAATGAACAGTATTTCCTTTTTTAGATACAATGCTCTGACACAGCAGGTATTAGATGGAAGTGAGATGTAACCACTTGTCAAACGATGTTACAGATGCAAGCTGCTGAAAATAAAACAAACTTACCTTGCTCTAAAATTCCTTTTGCTCAAAACTCTGATTTCAAAACAAAATATTTCCCTTGTATGAATAAGTCTTCATGTCACCTTGCGAAAGATGCCACAATTGAATTAAGTAGGCCACGTGAACTGTTACAAGAAATTCCACAGCGAGCACCGTAATGATATACTGAAGGCATATATTAGAGGGGTCGTATCAACATTAATATTACGTTTATTGGCAACAGTTATTGTAGGCACCATCACAATACATTTACGTATATTTCCTATAATCTGGCTTGTTACAGAAAAAAATCATTTTATTTTATTTATTTACAAAAAAAAACACATGGCAGTCGAAGAGTATGTTTCACGAAATGAACAGTAAAGGGAGACACTAGAATATATATTGTGCTACATTAACATGTTTACAGTAAAGTCAAAATTTGGCGGGAGGAATCTTACAAGAGCAAACCATAAAAATGACTCCAGCACATTGAGATGTAAATCTTCTAAATCTGGTATAATATTTAACTCAATGAATTGAAGAGTCCTCAACTGCTGTTAACTTTCTTTTCAATTTAAAATCATTGTCAAGTTGTGTGTGTGTGTGTGTGTGTGTGTGTGTGTGTGACAGCGAGATAGGATGGGTGGATGTAGGTGGTTTGGTTCTTTATGGCAAATAAAGGCGAAATATGGAGTAATTGTCTTGTCCAGGGAATTTACCATGGTAGCAGATAAGATGGTAGGATTCGAACCCGACCCTGTATAGTCTTGAGTGAGGTACACAAACTACTGACCCAAGCTATTGAAAGAGGGGAATGGGAATAATTCCGAAGGAAAACAAAATCGTCTTTATTTACAATTTGAAAATTATTTAGTGGTTTCAGTGAAGGAAGACTGAACAACAGGAAAACGTTAAAGGCAGACATGCAGGTTGTGGTTTCGTGCCAGCTTTTGTTAAGTATGCAAATATTTTACCCAGCAGCAGAGTAGGTGAACAGAAGAATATGGCGGCCATACCAGGTGAAATGACGTAAAAGAAATCCATGGAATCGTTGGAATGACCAAAGCATGATAACATAAACTATATGTGACACATCGTGATGTTTTTTATATGACATAAAATGTGAATATTTTTATTTGATTTTTTTAGCCACAATATGAACAAATCATGACAAAGCAAGAGGGGGTAATCGACCAAATGGCGAGAAGACCAAGTGAAAATGACGCAAAACAACGCAAGGCCCTGTTTTAGTAACCAATCTTTGCAAGAAAAACTTGTTGCCCCCTTTGTGCAATGTCGTGGCTTTATTTTTGTTTTCTCATGAATCCGTTTTTAGTCACCGGATGACCAAATGTTGGCCAATTATTGTTTAAAAAAATAATTATTATATCGTTTTAAGCAGGAAAAATAGACAGTAGTGGCTGAGCTTTTTGTTTGTACCAGTTTAGTTGCCAAATTATTGCCAGTCACTATTGTTTGTGCCAGTTTTTATACATTCATGATGTCCCTTCAATGAGGTTTTCTCATTTTTCAAATTTCTGCCTTCATGGGGTGTTTCCCCTTTATGGTCACATGGACATACACCGCACCCACCCACCCGTGAATTCCTAGATACGAAACGAAATACTATACATTCAGAAGGTTGTCCATAAATTTCGCGCATGGTTCTTCGATGAACTTGATACGCACTGATTGCTGGCAATTTTTTGCACACCCACCCCCGGGCGGACCCAAGGTGGTGCAAAACCGCACCACCGCCCGTTTCGACTGGTGATGGATGTGCGCAAATTGTCAGCAATCAATACGTTTTCCAGCTGATTTTCAAACGCTTGTCTGGCAATTCACTGAAGTTCGAAAAATTACGTTATTTTACTACGTACAGTAAAACCTTGCACATCTGCTGACTTAGTGATCTGCAATTAAAACGTTGTTGTAATAATAATAATGATTGATTCTGCGCTTACCATGGAAACTCCTATGGCAAAATTAGCTCGACAACGACTTGATGCAATTAAGAAGTATCTTCCAGTCCATGATTCTGTCAAGCAATGGTTACAACAACGCCAGGATGCTCGTGTGGAATTTACAGAGGGTACAGAACAGTTATTTAAACCAGTCACAAACGCCACTAAAAATATTCTTACGTCGTTGGAACAAACCGTTAAATAAACCGAAAAAAATAACAAAAGGAACTGAAAAAATAACAAGAGAACTTCCAGATGAACTAGCTGCTGCTCAACCACCATTACAACAACCTCTAGAGGATATCGAACTATTTCCTCAAGAGACTGATGATAAAAAGATCAACCAGAAGTTGCTTAACCACAACCAAAAGGTAAAGCTAACATCATAGATAAATTTACCAAATACTTGAAATTGCTGGTCATAGATATAGTCGTAAGTGAAACCAGAATATATTTACACTAAAAATTCCACCGGTTGTGTCAAGGATGTATTTCACGTCGCTTTTAATATTCAGCAAATCAAATCTAATGTCAATCTAATGACAATAAAAGAAAATTTGAAATCTTTAACCGAGTAGTAGAGGAATATGCTGCAAAAATAGAATTTGAAAGGGAAACAACAAAAAGAAATGATGAGTTGACTTGAAAAAGTAGGAGAAGGACGAAGAAAATCAGATGTAAAACCTAACCTGAAAACCGAGTAAAATACCCACTCGGTAGCATTATTTAGAACCACAACCATTTCCAAATGATGAACCATCTGAAGAAGCAGCTAGAAGTGGCCTTGTCACTCGCGATCGACGTAGTAGGAAACAAGGTGGTAATATAATCGCTGATTCATCATAAACTTTGTCCAAGTAATATCCTTGCTGATGTTGATCTACTAGAAATTGATGATCCGACAACAATTCCCAAGAAATCATCAATGAAGCATCCGCTATTTGTCAGCGTTTATTTACCAGTGGCGTCATGGGCATTAGCGTCTAACAGGTGCTGATGAATGAAATTACCGACGATTACTACAGTGAGTGATTAATTAGATCGGCGATAACAAAATAACATGATTATACACAATGCCCAACGTAGACCTGAAAACGTCAGGGTGATAAATTCACGATTATCTGTTTACAAAATGATCTATGGAGATGGTCTCAGCCTTATTATTCAAGGTTTATTTAGAAGGATAGCCCCCAAAGCTATCGCGATTGCAAAACATTTAGGGATGAAAACATTTAGGGATGAAAGCCATCGAAATTATTCTTGATAAGGGTATTGACACTATTGATGATGTTGCTGGTAAAACATTCTCGGCGATCAAAGACGGACTAGCACGATTAGTACGACAAGAACCGCAACATAATGTGAAGCATTCCAGCGCAAGCATTCTAATAAACCTGCTCAGTACCAAAGTGCCAGCAAAATAATAAATCAAGCTGCAAATGAACGGTTGAAAGAATTACCTGTTGGGCAATCTCTGACAAAATAAGCACCCGACGAGATAGAAGAAAAAAAAAAACATAACCGCAATCCTATTAGAGGGTAGTGGTCTGGCCCGTCGTCGTCGCTTATCAACCACTTATTGATCAATGTTGGAACGTCGTTTCAGACATTAGCGAATATAATTTTAAAAAATGTTCAAACGTGATCTGATCCAGCATTTGACATGGACGTACCAGTACTCAAGGACAAGCCTGTGCGTAATTATCAATATTATTCTTATGAAGCAAGAGAACCCAACCAACGTGGGCGAATCGAACTATAAGTCCAATATACATCCAGGCATTTATTGCCCCCCGAGAATGAAGTTCATGGTTATTTTTTGAGAGATAACAATAATCCATACTCAGCAGATGACAAATGTTGATTCGTTAATAATGGTGTTATGGCGTTATTTAAAAGTGCCGTGTATGTGATTGATAGTAGAAAAATCGAAATATGTCACAATGACGTCGATGTTACTACGATAATACTCGGTCTTGCAAGATATTGCGATGATTATTCAAGCTCTGCTGGTCCATCAATGATGTTTGAAAAGGATATTACTGACCATACACAGTATGAGGTAAAACGACCAAAAACACATACCAACCCCGTCAAAGACGCTGTCTAGGGGAAAGAAGACGCGTGGCTTTATTACGCTGATGCTAAAGGGTTTGTAGATCGATCTGGGGTATTTTTCTCTCAATATCAGCTCGATGTGATTGACTGAGGATTTCGTGCTGAAGTCGAAGGAGCTTGGAAGGTTAAGTGGTTTTTCCAGTAAGCACTTAGTATATGTCTCTCATCTGCTTCATGGACTGCTGTGTAGTGATGGTTGCTCGTCTTGTTATGGACTTGTACTCTTGGATGATTTTTTGACGGTCTACAGAGACTCCGCCGTCTCTAATCATCGCTGCGATGTCTCTTTGTACTCGTTTGATGATTTCCTGCAGAGAGGCATTCGATCTGGGATAGGGAACTTAAGTACCCGACAACGACTGAGCGATATCATTGAGTCGACGAGCGATATCATGGCGAAGGATAAAATATCTTCCTGGATCGACACCAACCCAATGTAGAATTCTGCTTTTCATTTTTACTAGGACAGTAATGACTCCACGAAGTCATCGCCACAGTCTTACGAAATAATGTACCCGTGCATATCGAGCTGACGTTGACCAAAGTACAAGGAGATTTTGATTAGACAATACAGCATGTGATGCTGGAACGAAAAAACGCTGAATTTGTTTTATAAATTATCTTAGTATATAATCCACCAAATCCAGCTCCAGGCCTTCACCAGTGGCAGAACCTGTTTAAACTGACTGGAGAAGGGGTGACAGGCGAGATTCTGGCGCCTCAAAACCAGATGCTTCGGGCAGATGGGGCTCGTTAACCTTGGGTGGTCGCCCATCCAGGAGAAGGTAAACTCCGATTTCAAACCTTCGCTGCCTTGCGACTATACCCTCTCATGGGAAAGGCTAAGGGAGTAAACCCAAACAGAAAATCCGGAGACGGAGTCCCTAAGGCGACTTGGCATTAATTTCAGTGTCATCTCGGTAACTCCTGCGACGCATCTGGTGCCATGACGTATCGATTTGTCCTTTCCCTTGGATCCATCAGCTGCGTGGAGAGGGGGGATCAGCTGCATGGGCAACAGTTGATTCTCCATATCACCCTGCCCAGGCTTGCACCCTGTAGAGGACACTCCAGCTTCGCTCCACAGCGTCGACACAACACGGGAAGCAGCAGTTTACCGGTTATAAGTCACCACTCGATTGGTGTAGAGCCAGACGCCAGGGGTTGCTTCTGACGGTGGGAGAGACCAACATGTTTCACTGGACAGCTACCACCCGCCTCAAACTGGGCAGCCGCCAGCCAATAAGGTGCCGTTCCGCCACAGTTCGCCTGCCTTGCTGGGTGCGTAAGGCGATAATTGGTTGCCTTCCAAAGCTGCTAAGCATGATCCAGTCCTTCCACGATGACATGAAAGGCACAGTGCAGTACGATGGCTTAACATCCGACCCCTTTGGCATCCGCATTGGAGTTAAACAGGGCTGTGTCCTTGCCCCCACCCTCTTCGGCATCTTCTTCGCAGTCCTGCTCAAGCACGCCTTTGGGACGTCCACAGAAGGGATTTACCTGTACACGCGATCAGTCGGCAGACTGTTCAACCTGGCAAGACTGAAGACAAAGAGGAAAGTGCGTGAAGTAACCATCAGGGATATGCTCTTCGCAGACGATGCTGCTCTAACCACCCACACAGAAGCTGAACTTCAGCGCCTGATGGCCCGTTTTGCTAAAGCATGCGATTAGTTTGGGTTAACCATAAGCCTAAAGAAAGCAAACGTGATGGTTCAGGACGCGGACCCCCAAGCATCATCATCAACAACTACGAACTTGAGGTGGTGAGTCAGTTCATGTACCTCGGCTTTACCATCACCAACAACATCTCGCTCGATGCTGAGCTCAACAAGCGGATCGGAAAGGCATCAACAACTCTCTCCAGGTTGTTGCATAGAGTGTAGAACAACAGCGTGATGACCATGAACACTAAGATCACAGTGTACCGTGCATGAGTGCTAAGCACTCTCATGTACGCCAGTGAAACCTGGACTCTGTACGCCTCACAAGAGAAAAGACTGAGCGCCTTTCACATGCGATGCCTCCGACGCATACTCGGGATCACCTGGAGCGACCGAGTAATAAACAACGAGGTGCTCAATCGTGCCAGGATTCCGAGCGTGCCAGGATTCCCAGCGTGATCACACTCCTCCGCCAACGTCGCATCAGATGGCTGGGCCATGTACGTCGGATGGATGACGGACGGATCCCCAAAAACATTCTTTATTCGGAACTCACCTCTGGCAAAAGGACGGCCACATCTCCGCTTCAGGGATGTCTGTAAGCATGAATGAAAGCCCTTGATATCGATGTCAACACCTGGGAAGAGCTCGCTCTAGACAGATCAAGCTGGCGACATGATCTGATCACTGGTCTGAAAGCCGGAGAGGACAAGCAAAGCGTGCTAGCTGACGAAAGACGATCGCAGAGGAAGAAGCAGCTCCAACCAACACCAGACGCAACCTTCAAGTGCAGCAAATTCAGCAGGGACTGCCACTCCCGCATTGGACTACTTAGCCACAGCAGACGCTGCACAACCACCAACCGGGACATCTCTCATGGACGCAGTTCCATCGTCTCTCGAGACTAACGGATGCCAGCAAAAACAGGTATCACGGAATGATATTTATTTATCGTTTATCTATTATCTGGATTAAATACATGTAATCGGGTATCGTTTTTTTTACAGCGTTACAAGATGGTGGTTTATGTGTATCGTATATTATTTCAAATGGTGAGTTCGGTTCATCCTACGCTGCACGAGCAAAGTACTTACGACGGGAAAACCGACATACATAGAACGCACTGGCAGTGTATTTATATATGGTCTGTATATAAATTATATCATCGTACAGTAAAATATCACATTACTAAGAGTATTGCCAGTGAGCAGACCACTTAAATTAAGTGCGATCTCCAGCTAAAGAGGTATGTGAGTGAAATATTATTTTATTATTTCTGTTATAGGATATACTTATGATCACATTTATATTGTATTTTAGATAATTCCGACTTGTGCCGTAGAAGGCAATGTTATAGTCTGTTTTCTAGTGTACCTGTATGTAACTTAGCAGAACGATTATGTTCACAATAATGTTGTATTTATTAAGGAAGAGACGGTTTTACGTTAAGTACTATACGATTCTTGTCAGACACAGGTCCACCTCTTAACCTGATTATCACCTTGCATAGTAGTTGCGATAATATTATCTGTATAAAATAATCAACTCAAGTTTACAGTATATCACGTCATTACGTGCTGTGTTATTCATGATCGTGTCATTTATAATGCACGGATTTGGACATTATATTTTCAGCTGACTGATCTTTGATGACTGATTGGTGATTGATTGACTGGTGAATGGTAACTGGTGAGTGCTGAGTGTAGTGCTGAAGGAGTGAAAAAGGGAAGGAAGTTACAGTTGCTCTCTATCTGCGTATATGTACCGTAGTGTACGTGTTTAGCCATGGTGATAATTTGGGTTTTGTTATACCCAGTTTGCTGCTGTCGGGAGTAACGTTGGCCCGGAAGAAGATAGAGGTCATCACGTGGTAAAGAACTAATGCTTCTGGACCAATGGGTTTGCAGAGAACAGGAGATTCTACGGATCTTCAGGCACACCAGGAGGGGCAGACCGTTTGTGTTGGCTACTCAGCTATTCGACAGAGCATTGGGGCTGAGAAGACCTTTCGGATTTGTTCAACTCCACAAGATAAATGCCCCAGTGTTTCTTATAATATTTCACTATTTGAGTGAAAATTCACCATATTTCGCTATTTGAGTGAAAACGTGTAATATTTCATTATTTAAGTGAACCATATCATTTTCTTGTGGAAACTTTCAATGTTCACGTATTATAATTTTTTTCCATTGTTTGTATGGAATCACTTCGAATAATAATTAATCATTGTATCTTTTTACTATTTAAGTTTTATTTCTTGCATATCAGTACCAATTTCATTTAAATCGCAATATTATCTGGTTCGTGCATATTTTGTTAAATATCCAATGTTAGGATTTTGTGGGAGCACGAATAAAAAAGTCTTTTTCATTGAATCTTTCATCAATAAACATTGCATTTTGTCACCATCAAAAGTGTTTTGTTATAATCCAAACTCAATTCTGGTATCTTGTTACCGTAGAAAGTCCATACAGTTTTTGACATTGCATTGACTTGGTCTTAAACAAGCTAAACTGACTATCGTTGATATCCACCAACCATTAGTAACTGGAGTTATGTACACGAAGTATTTCTACAATTTGAATCTAGACGGGAACGTAATTTCCTCCGTCTTCTCTGTCAGTGCAGATGGGGCGGTCTATCGTCCCAAGGTGGTAAATCATGGTCGCTCTTGTACTGAGTCTAGTAACGACTCCTACAAGTCTTGAATTCAGAGACTTTGTTCCAGAGGTGGGTGAGCACGTGGTGAGATCGCTCACGACCTGACCTGCAACGAACAAATATCCCTTCACCGCCACATTTCCACTAATCGTCCCTCCAGTTTGATCATATTTGGCCGCCAGTGCCACATCCAGATCAGCAGGTCTTACAGGTTGAGAAGATTTTGATGTAGGAGGAGGAAGCCCGTACAAGCTCAAACCACCCATGATGTTATTTCCCGTCATCGGGCCACCCGACATCGATAATTTTGTCTGTGCCAGCTTAGTCACGTGAGACCATCGCTGCCGTATCCATCAATAACTATATTAACACTAAATTGTTCTGTGTTGACTGGAGACTGTGTCATTATTGTTCTGATGGCATTTTCAAGAACCTCCACTTTGTCGTGTATGAAAACTCTCACATGTTGGTACATTATATAATAATACCTCTTGATTACATAATTAATTGTAAAACACTGCAAAAATATCTCGTTAAGATTTGACATACAGATTTATATTTAAAAATTCTTAACGCAAGTCAATTAAGTGTCCGGATTGGTCAGTAAGTTTGAAATTTATGCTTGATAATAACGGATTATGAAAACGTAGATAATCCGGATTGATTGTTTCTTGTACAATCAAATATCCAGGAGGTACTTGCGGAGTAAATGTATACAGCATATATCCTTGCTGAGATTGATTTGATTTTTCAAGATCTATTTGATAACTGTCATCAGTTACATCGCATACAAGATTGACTGAAATAGTTGAAGTTATATTAAATATTCCTGGTGAAATATGATGCCCGCTACCGCATGGATCATTGTTATGTTTAAGAATAGATGGAAGAGGGGCTATTTTTTTCCATGATTCAACGATTTAGGAAAGGTGTTGTTGATAATCTTTTTAAGTTCCTCCTTAGTAAATTTTGGTACTGCAAATGTAAAATCACCTGGTTCTTCGTGCTCTTTTTCTGTTAATTTATAATGACTGATAAATGGTTTTCTAGGGTGGGGGAAAGAAATAGCGTGGTTAAATACTTCCTTAATAAAAGTGCCATTAACATGATTATAATCTGATTCCAACTGATATAGATGTTGTATTGTTTCAATGATCTGTTGTTTTATATCATCATTATAATGTTGTGATAACGACAAAAACAGATTTTGTATTTTGTCGATTGATTGTTTGACTTCATAATTAATAGGGTCGGAACACATTTTATAAACGTCCAAGTATCTTGTTTCGCCACTAAAACTATAAATATTGTATGCATCATTAGTTGAATTCTACGGAAAAATATTTCGATATTTTGGAGTTGTTATACATTCTTTCTCATCTATGATAAATCATCTCGTTTCTGTTCTGGCTGTCCTTGATATTCTGGTGCTATTTCAGGCGATCTAAAACAGATCTGATTGACCATTGATAAATATCTGCAACGTAATCTGTCGAATATATTTCAATTGCAGCCGATAATGTTGGTTCGTGAACTGTCATAGCTGTTTTTGCTTGTCTACAGTCTAATAGATTTTATTCTGCACTGAAATTCATCATTGATTTGTTTGATCTGATAAGTCTCTTTAGGAATAGAAGCAACTAACCATTCGGGGCTTCCATCTGGTTTATTTTTTATTTGAAAATACAAGTCAATTATTCACCAAATAATTTTGATCTAATATTAAGCCAACTGTAATATACTCCTATTGCAAGCGGTATTTCTTTCACTGGAATTGCAGCTGGAAAGTTGACACTAAATTCTGAATTAGTTGAGCTTACCGATATCATTGTTGTTTTTGACAGAGTTGTGTTCGTTACAATTTGTTGAAGTAGCTCGATCCAAATTGACATTATTATCCAAATCCTGATTTTCTAAATCAATCAGTCATTGCTTCTTTGTAAATTTTGATCATATCCGTGAATCCGAATCTGACATGTTTCCATCATTAAGACTTGTTGATAATAACGAGGATAATTTGGAGTATGCTAACGTCGCTGTGTGTCATTTTATTATATAATCATGCAATTTTGCATTTGTGCACGTACATATATATTTGCAATGATATTCAGAACACCGGCAATCGTTGTTGCAGCTGAATCACAAATTGTTACAACTGCTGGTGATGTCATTGTTATTGTTGATAATAATACGCCGGTTCCAGCAATAACAGCGACACTGAATAAACAATTTTATTAACAATAACTACACGTCTGTGATATTTCTTTACTTTTACTATATGCCCGTCAACGATATTTTTTAATTTTGTTGCCATTCACGTGTTTGATTGTATCTAAAACGTTGATCGGAATTCTCATTGTATTTTAATTAGGTGGGAATTTAGCAACTAATTCAAGGCACCAAATATAAATCAAGCCGAGTTTTCTTTCTTAGGGTTCCACAGTAAATGTTACCTCGTCGTTCTGATATAACATCACTAACATAGATGCAGGAGATCCAGTCAGTGGATAACGCCGTGGATCGTGGTAGATATTATAAATGTTACAAAACCAAGTATTGAGAACGTGTATATACCGGTAACCTCAGCGCGATATTTAATGGATTTATTGACTGGTGACCATAATGTTTGGTCCGAAGCTACTGTATATACCAGGTTCATAATATGCTTGTGGGGAATTTTAATCATTTCAATATTTTTTAAAGATATCAGGAATTCACTGATACAATATTCTAGTCTCTTTCCAATATCATAGATATTACTCTGCGCTATCGTGATTAGCTCTACAAATGATTCAGGATCTCTGATAACACCTAGTCTCTTATTAATTGTTTCAATATCTGATATAGCTGTTTTAATATTGCCGAGTTTTGTGTAAATATCAACGAGTCTTGCGTCAAAAGTCAACTGATTTCGAAAGAATTCCTCTGGGATTTTATTTTATTGCTTTAAAATTTCTACGAGTGTTCATAAACATATTTACGTGAACGTCATACACGGCCCGAAGCGTGGAGAATTTAGCGTATACTGTATTATAGTTATTGTCTACATATTTATTTTGTTTTGGCGTTTTCATCAGATGTTGGGTCTCTTAAAACAACTATTTTATTTCCGTTCACCTGGTATTATATCAACGGTAGATCGTATACGATTAGCAACACTTTTTGCAATTTCATTTCTAATAGTTGCGATTGATATACTTGATTTTGCCGACAATAGTAAATACCTGAATATTATCCGCAGTAACACCAAGAGCTCTACGAACTATGTCATTCCACTTAGTGTTTGTAGTCTTTAGAACACCCTGTCTATCTTGAAAAATAACGACGTCATCTCGATCAACTCCAGAGAGGTTCATAATATCGACAAGTTCATCTTCAGTTGCGTAATTTGACAAATCAATGTCATCTTTTATTTTTCTTGCCCTTAGTAGTACCACTAAGAGAAGATCTTTCATAAATATCAACCATTATACTTTAACATCTGTTTAAAACGACGTGGTTACTTGTATACTAGTGCACGACTTTATGAAGTGCACCGGAAGATTTTGATATAGCGTCGAGTACAGCAATTATTTCACGACCAAATATCGGTGGATATATCATTGTTTGTGTTGGTAATGTTGAATACCAGACTGGAATATTTTTTATTGTGTTTGTATATCAAAAAAATTCAATTGGTGGTGCCAACGCATACGAATCAAAATAAACAATTCCACGTGGATCAATTGAGTAAGCAACCCAGTGTGTTCCTGGACCAGAACTGTTATCAAGATTAATAATTCCTATTTCAATTTCAAGTTTTCGTAATTGATCACGCATAAAAACACCTGTGAAATTTGTTATATTTAATTTTTTAGTAGCATCGAGTAAATCGAAGTTAGACAGGCAAAATTAGCGAAGTGTTCCTGGAAGTTTCAGACCTTTTCCGTATCGATAAGGTACTGGCAATCTTAGACCCCTTTCGTTTTTTTAAATATCCGTTTCCTGTTATTTTATCAACAAGCATACTACTAACCTTTCTGGCAGTACCACTTAAAACACCAAGTGCAGCTGTTTTTGCAATAGCTGGAGCTGCAGCAGCTATTAACGCTGGTAAAGCTGCAAAAAGTGGAAATATACCGCCTGTTTTAATTGAGTCTCTAATGAAACTCGGAGAAAGATGAAGTGGAACTCCGGTGTTTGATTCTAAACCCATATTAAATGTTTGAGTTGTGTCTTGGTGAATGATAATTTGTTTGGACCGTCACTGAAATTTGATCTTTTTGTGTGTTATTTTTGTTCCGCATTTTCTTCACCTGACCGGAAGTCAGAGTGACATTAACATGACTATATGACATTTTTATAATATGAAAAGTGATTTAATTGCATGTTTTCTACTGGAGCGCCATCAACTCGCATTCTTCCATCAGCTCCTTCAAGCAACTTTCCTTTATCTGAAAGAATAACTGCAATTGCTCTGTAGTTAGGAATAGCTCTAGCGCCTCTATTTACGCAAGCTCAAAGATGAACATCAACGACAGTTTGTCTAGATAAATCAAGATGTTCCACTGAAAAGTAATAAATCACATATAGATTTGTAAAATCTAACTGTGATATTTGTAAACCAGTATCTATATTTTGATCACCTCCCATAAAATTCTTTAGACGATGATATATACGCCCTAAATGATTTAATTCAAAATTTGACACTATATCTTCAGATGGTTCTTGATGTCTATGTAGTCTTAAAGAAACTTCACCAACTCCAAGTTTGTCAAATATCATATGACTTTCTTCTTGCGAGTTTACTCGTCTAGCATTTTGTAAAGCAATAAAAATATACAGTGTTGCAGAAACACGTTGCTTTGATTCTACATGCCATGTAAATAAACCATTAACATTACTTTTAACACTATCTGTAGTTATTGTTAACCATGATAAAAATGATTTACCTCCTTGGTCCATAAAATAAAGTAATTTTTGTTCTTCAGCAACTGTTTGAGTCATTACCGGCATCCACAAAGAGAGTTAGTTAGTATTACTTTAGCAGCATCAAGACCACCATGACGCCATATAGCATCATCGTCAGTAGCTTTTCTGACAAGTACAATGGTATGTTTAGCTCCAAAAATAACATTTCTAACATTTCTACAAAATCCAAAAGATGTGCGATAATGGAATTGCGCATGAAAATATTCTACGAACAGTGTTTAGCATTGCTCGACGTGTTGCAAATCCGAATTGCAATTTTCATTCGTTAACATTACTGCGGGTGTTTCTTCATTTCCTGCAGAGTTTCGTACGTTATCTGTACTTAAGCGTATACATTCCGGAAAGTTAGAAGTGTCTTTAGCAAACATCAATTTTGGTCCCGCTGAACTTGAATAATCTTCATATATCTTTCTAAACCTATTATTGTCGGACAACATCAACGTCCCTTTGAATATTTTCAATATTTCGTCCATCAATCATATATGCAACACTGTCAAACAACGCCATAATAGCATTATTAACAAAACCATCTTTATCATCAGCTCAATATTCTGTATTACCTGTTTTTTGATAATTAGGTATAGATTCATTCTTGGGAACTGGTGCGTCCATATCGAACGCTGGATCGGATATACGTATAAACATTTTATTATATTTATCATCGTCTAAAACGAAGACCACTTCCTGCTACCATACTAGCAGTTATTGTTTTTTTGCTGCATTAGCCAACTCTGATAGTTTTTGATTTGTAGCTTAATTTATTATTTTACTGACATTTGCAGGCATAACTTCAGTACTGGGCCATTTTACTGGTTGTGGTTTTTTGTCTTATTAACGGCGCTAGTCTATCCTTGATTGTCGAGAACGCTTTACCGGCAAGATTAGCAATAGCGCCGATGCCTTTATCACGAACAAAATCAATACTTTTCTTTCCTAGTTGTTTTGCAATCGGTATTGCTTTTGGGGCTATCTTTCAAAATAAACCTTGAACAACATCACCGATTTCATCTCCGTAAGTTTCTTTATAGGTTGGTAATCGCGAAAATACTACTCTATGACTGGTCCACGTTGAGCATGATCTATAATCATTTTCTTTATTACTTATTTATCTAATCACTGTGATAATCACCAGCAATTTCATCAATGAGAGAACGAAAAACATTGATATCCATAATATCACCAGTAAAAAATCTTCGACAAAAATCAGATATTTCGTTGATGATTTCCGGCAAATTCTTTCCAGCACGTTTCCCTCCAATCAGAACTTTTAATTTATCTACGTCGGCAATGATGCTGTTAGGACAAGCAATAAGACCACTTCCTTGAGTAGAAAAACCACTTCCAGTTGCTCCTTCCTCCTCACTTGTTGTTTCTATTATTTTCTTAATTAGTCATAAGGGTGATTTTTCTACTTTTGCTTTTCTAAGTGGCTTTCTAGACTGTTCAAGTTCCATCTTTTGCTGCGGTGAAGAAAATTGTAGTTCAATTTTTTGCTGCGGTGGAAAAAGTTAATATGAAGGCTCTTGCTGGGGAGGTTGTAGTCCTTTTGTTGAAGTTGTTCTGAATAAAAATCTATTTATGTCGTTAGCATATTATTTGTATACTTCATCATCATATCTGGCCTGTTTTTTGTCGTAATACACACGATCTAACAATTTAAAATAACTAACACCGTTTATGTTAACATACTTAGGTTTTAAAATTTATGAATTTTGAAAAAACTCTCAAATGCAACACGAGAAAAATCTTTCTTTCTAACACCTCTAAGTTTTTCAACAACACCTTCTCTAAATTTACCAATCTGTTCAATATTTTCTTTTCTTACTTCAGGTTTAGGTGCAAGATTTTTTTAATCGGCTATTTCAGTACGAACTTTGCCAATTCTTTCAAACATTTCCTCATCAGTAGTGAAAGGGGATACCCTAGCGTCAATGGGAAAAAGCATTAAAAAAACCCTTGGGACAATCTAGCGTCAATGGAAAATTAACATGGAGAAAAATCGTGGGACAATCTAGCGTCAAGGGGAATTTAACATGGGAATAAATCGTGGGACAATCTAGCGTCAAGGGGAATGGAACATGGGATTTTTTTTTTTTAAAAAAAAATTTTTTTAAATTTAAAAATTTAAATTTAAATTTTAAAAAAAGGGGTAGGCAATTCAAAGGCTATCTCTTTTCGAGAAATATGGCTGGCCCTGAAAAGGGCCTTTGGGTTTATGTTAATGTATTCATTAACATAAAGGACACCGCATTGGTCTTCTTCTTCTCCTTAGGCTGCGTCTCACTGCTGGTCCGTAAACCAGCACTCTTTTGAGGCATCCTTGCCTCTCCACGTAAATCCTACGTATCCACAGGCTGGTGTTTGTTCTGTGGACAACGGTCCACTTGGATCGGACATACATGAGCAAGTCTGTCCGAAACATCATGGAAGACACAAGGGTGGATGACTCAACTGTGGTCCACATGTTGAAGCGACGAGAACAGGTGAATCAATGCAGTGAACTGCGCTTATTTATAGGTACAGGTAGGATTGAAACGGATTGAGTTCATTCACCAATCCGAACACGCGTTACGAAATTCAGTCAGCCCTCATCCAATCCGAAGACAGCAGTCTGTGACGTCACGTAGTCTATATAGATTCGCTAGCGCTTGTGTGCAGTCAATCTATGCGACAGTGATTCAACATGACGGAAACTCAGAAAACGATCCAATGGGGTGCACCAGCAGGGGAGACCGCCCAAGGGAACCCGGACTTACTTTCAGAAGAGGTGAATTGGGATTTTGTGGATTTTCTCTCCTCGCAAGAATTTGTTCCGGAACCTTCGTTACCTTCTTCATTACCGCAAGTGGAGAATTTTAGACAGAGACAGAAAGAAGAATTGGAGAAATTTATACAACGACAAAAGGAAGCGGAACAGGCTTTTCTCCTACAGCAACAGCAACAAGAAGAAGAGGTAAGAAAAAAACAACAGCAACAACAGCAAGAAGAAGTAGCAGCAAAGAAACAAGAGGGTGAAAATCAAACGGTCACGGTACTGTTGGACATTTTAGCGGAGTTAAGAAGTCTGAAACAAATGTATCAGACTTCTTTATCACGACCGAAGAGAATACGACCTTCCCGAGCTAAACACGCCAACCCTGTGACTAAGCCTACCGTACCACCCTTAGTGATTTCAACCCAATCATTATCATCATCATCATCAACATTATGCAGTCCAGAAGTAGGCCTTGGCCGTGGCAAAGGCATAAGGCAGTTAAAGTTGATTGCTTAAACTCACCCCTACACCATAAAGAGAAAAAAGGCCCTTTTCAGGGCCACCCACATTTCTCGAAAAGAAATACAATTTCAATTAGCCAATAACTCAAAAAAAACCCCACCCATTTTACCCTTATAGTACGTGTCTGTGTATGAGTGCGTGAGTGTACGTTCTTATTTTAAAATCATAACTCAAAGACTCTTACCTTATATCATTCATTTATTCTTTTATCCATTTTTTTACAATCCAATTCACAATTCACAACACAACACTTTAATAAAAAGTTCATTCACTTCTTCTTTCTCCTTCTTTAGTCTCTCTGTTTTTTGAATTTCTTCACCGTCTTTTCCTCATTTTCTTCCCTTCTTCTTTTCTTCTTCTCCTGTTTCTTTGCCTCTTGTAAATAGAATTGTCTTTTTTCTTCCTCTTCTTCCTCTGAAGAATCCCTCTCTTCTTCCGAAGAATTCCTCTCTTCTTCTGAAGAATCCCTCTTTTCTTCTGACTCCTCTTGTTTCTTTTTTGGGCAATCTGGAGACCAATGTCCTTTTTCTTTACAATAATAACAGGTATCTTGACTTTTGTCTTTTTTAGCTCCTGTTTTTGTTCTTTTTTGACGGTCTGGACACTCTGAAGACCAATGCCCTTTCTTCTGACAGATATAGCAAGTATCTTGACTTTTATCTCTAAAGGAAGGAGAGTAGTCCGTAGGCTGGTCTGAAGAGAATTTTCTAATGACCCCTCGCAAAGCTCTGACGAAACGTTCCATCTGGTTAGTCTCTTCCATCGTTGTGCTCGGCTTGAGAGTGAAATGAATAGTGAAAGGACAAGACACGCACCCTTTTATATACGCTGGTCTGCTATGACTATAAAGTAGCTCATGGTGTTTGAACTTGAGTCATTTGACTTTTTGCTTTCAAGATGAAACGATCCTATTCATTCGAGAAGAAAGAAGAAGAAAGTAAGAGGCAGAAACGTGATCTATCGCCTCGTACCAGGGCTGAAATCTTGGCACAAATTCATGCCAGTGATTTTGAAGAGGACATGAGTGAACCAGAATACGAACCCTCTAAACCAAGTTCACCACCCTTAGTCAACCCTGAAAAATACTATTCCATTCGAGAGACGGAAAAGCGCTCCTCTAGAAAATTTAGAACCACGGCTTACAAATACACAGTGAAGTTTAAAGATTTCAAAGCTGAAGTGCCGTTAGAGAAAGCAGAAGGGTTCATCACTGAGGTGTGGGATTCTTTGCTCACTGCACTCAAGCAACAATGTCAACCCAAAGAAGACGATCTCTTGAGACTTTCCATACAACACGACGGTTTGAAATCCCCTGTTTGGATCGAGTTTAGCACCCCTGCAGAATTGACCGCTTCCAAAGTCATGGACAAGATTCAACACGTACAACAATCTAATGACCAGTTTGACATCACCGATGGTAAAGCCACACTGGACATGACCCACGTCTCTCCTCCTCAAGGGAGAGGACGCAAAAAGATGTTATTGGTGGACGACCTTCGCAACACCAAAACAAGTCTCGTCCGAATTAACAACCCTCATGACCAGATGTGTTTAGCCCGTGCCATCGTGGTGGGACGAACCTATGCCAACAAGAACGACGCGGTAGAATGGAAAAGAACCTGGAAAACTATTCAACAATCCGACCGAGCCAAACAACGAAAGGAAGCAGAACTCCTGTTACAACAAGCTGGCCTGTCCAAAGACACACCCTGTGGCATTCCTGAGATGCAAAAATTGCAAGATGCCCTAGCTCCACGATACACCTTGAAAGTGCACCCTCAAGAAGTGCGCGGACCTCTGTTGTTTCGAGGCCAAGACTTTAAGGACGGAAAATACATTCATGTTTATCATCACGATGGCCATTTCGATACCATTACCAGTATCACTGGATTCCTAGGATACGGTTATTATTGTGAGAAATGTGATTATGGTTATAACAATCGAGAGCAACACAAGCACTGTGGATCGAAATGCCCAGGATGTTTGGCCTCTTCACCCTGTCTGAGTGAAGAACCAGTGCCTTGTTCAACTTGTCTGCGCACGTTTGTCAGCCCTACCTGTTACCAACAACATTTGAAGACGCAAGATTCACAGAAGAAATGCGCTTGTCAACTCCTGAGATTGTGCTCTACGTGTGAACAAGTCATACGTACCAATAATACCAAGGCACACGCATGTTCAGGAAAGAAAAAATGTCACATTTGTCACCACATCGTGGACTTCGAACACGAATGTTACGTGCAAAAATACCAACCCCCACCAGGGAAAGAGGACGGTCACAAGAAGAAAGGCAATTTCATCTTTTTCGATTTCGAATGCATGCAAGAGACTGGCAATCACATCCCTAATTTCTGCGTGGCTCATCGAGCGTGCGAGAAGTGCATTCAAGAACCTATCTTCAATCATTGCCCTCACTGCAGCAAGATTCCTGGAGGACGTGAAAAAATCTTTCGGGGACCAAACACGTTAGTCGATTTTGCCCGATGGGTCTCAGACCCCATCGACAAGACGTGGAGCCAAGAGGACATCGAACGTTACGGAGATTGTCATCGTCATGCCACAGTGATGGCTCACAATTTTTCCGGATACGATGGACAGTTTCTTCTCAGATACTATACGGAACAAGGCACCGAGCGTCCTAAAGTGACTTTGAACGGAGCCAAAATCATTTTTATGCAAGTGGGACAAGTGCAGTTTAAAGATTCGATGAGTTACTTGGCCATGCGTTTGAGTCGAATGCCTAAAACGTTTGGAATGACAGAAATGGCTAAAGGGTACTTTCCACACTTTTTCAATACGGAAGCCAATCAACACGCCGTTCTACCCCATTTGCCTGAGGCTCACTATTACGACCCCGACAACATGCGTACCGAACAACGAGAAGCTTTCTACGCTTGGTACCAGATTCACGCCTCGGACCCTTTCGACTTTCAGGAAGAAATGCTAAAGTATTGTCGTTCCGACGTGGACATTTTACGGCGTTGCTGTGGAAAATTTCGAGAACTGTTCATGGAACACGGAGGGGTCGATCCTTTGAAAGAAGCTTGCACCATTGCCAAAGCGTGTTCCCTAGTGTATCGACAACGATTCATGCCTGAAAACACCTTGGCTGTCATCAGCCCTCAAACGACCCACTTTGTCAAACGTCAATACTCGGTCAAAGCCCTACGTTGGTTACATTACTTGCGCGACAAGGAAGACAAGTGGATTCAGCATGCCCGCAACGGAGGGGGTGAAAAGACCACCGGAACGTATTCGGTCGATGGTTGGGACTTAGAAAACCCCAAGATCGTGTACGAGTTTAACGGTTGCTTATTTCACGGATGTCCCGTTTGTTACCCTGACCGTGGCACTAAAAATCAGTTTTTGCAACGAACCATGGAAGACTTGTACCAGGACACTTGTCAGCGACGCCTAAAGTTAGAACAGCAAGGATACCAAGTGGTGGAAATGTGGGAACACGAGTACGATCACCGTATGAAAACCGATCCCGAGTTTAAACGCCTCGTGGAAAGTTACCAGTTCATGGACCCGCTGAACCCGAGGGATAGTTTGTACGGAGGAAGGACCAATGCCACCTGTTTGCTGTACCAAGCCGACGAAGAGAAAGGAGAAGAAATCAAATACTTGGACGTGTGTTCGCTGAATCCCTACGTGTGCAAATATTGTCGCTTTCCTGTAGGGCACCCGCAATTGCTGACGGAACACATCGACCTGAAAAACATTCGACAATACGAAGGCTTGATCAAGTGTAAAGTTTTGCCTCCCACGAACCTATACCATCCCGTCTTACCTCACCATTGTCAAGGCAAACTGATGTTTCCCTTGTGCCGTACTTGTGCCGAAACGTGCAACCAAGACCAGCCTTGTCATCACAGCCAGGAAGAACGGGCCTTGACGGGAACCTGGGTCAGCGTAGAATTGTTCAAAGCTTTGGACATGGGATACCAACTGTTAGAAGTGTACGAAATTTGTCACTTTCCCAAGACACAACAATACCACAAGGGTGACCCCAGTCAGAAAGGCATTTTCGCCGACTACGTGGATGCCTTTTTGAAACTGAAGCAAGAAGCCAGCGGATATCCTTCCTGGTGTCACACTCCCGAAGACCAAATACAATTCAAAGAGAAATACTACGAACAAGAAGGCATCACTTTAGACCACATCGAGAAAATCGAAGGCAGGCGGTCGTTTGCCAAAGTGATGTTAAATTGCTTGTGGGGTAAAATGGCACAACGACCGTGTTTACCCAAGACGGAATATTTGACAGAACCTTCCCGCTACTTCCAGATGATTCACGACAAAACCAAATACATGAAACACGTGGACGTCGTTCGAGAGAATTTGATCTTGGTCAATTACGAAGAAGATCTGGACTTTGTACAAGACGACCCTTTTGGAAATGTCATCATTGCGGCTTACGTGACAGCTCATGCTCGCTTAAAATTGTACGAAGCTTTAGAACTGTTAGGGGAACGCGTCCTGTACTTTGACACGGACAGTTGCATTTACATCCATCACCCGATTCAACATCACCCTGACATCGAAGGAGACCGTTTAGGAGCCTGGACAGACGAGCATCCCGACGACAAGATTCTAAGTTTCGTCAGTGGCGGTCCCAAAAATTACGGCTACGAATACCGTGACAAACAAGGAGAAGTGCACACGACGTGCAAAGTGAAAGGACTGACTCTGAATTATCGTACCAGTCGAGTGGTCAACTTTGGGGTATTGAAAGAAGCCTTGCAATCGGGAGAGGAAACTTTAAAGTGACCACTCACCAACCGAACAAGATTGTACGTTTACCCACTCACCACATCGTCAGTCGACCCTTGGAAAAAGTCTATCAAATTGTATACCAGAAGCGAGTGCGACTTCCCAATCACTTCACCTTACCGTACGGTCACGTCGGTATTGGTCTGCATATAAAAAGGAACCCTAGGCAAGATCGATAGTTCATTGTGACTACCAAGACCGAGCGAATAAGATGAATACTTTGAAAGAGACATCGTTCCAGTTTGGGGATTGTAAAAAAGTTGTATCTTCCTCTAGTGTGACTAATATTGGATGGATAAGACCCAGACATTGCGACGGAAAATGTCCGGAAGGAAACTGCGATTGTCCATGTGGTTACCATTGTAATTGCGTAACGGAGTTTGCAGACGAGTGCGATTGTGAGCCTTGCGATGGATACGATGCTGTACCTTGTGACCTGAACGATGCCGTAAAGCATCATGGGAACTTTAGTGTCCCTACCCCTATCATGGAAAGTGATGCTGTGCGTGTCAAACCTGTGGGATGCGAAAGTGATGCCGCTCGTCCTCTTGGACATTTTACTGGGTTTCGTTTTAAAGGGGAATGTTCACCTTCACGTCTACCCCCCTACGGATGTCATCCAGCCCTGAGCAAACTCCTGTTCCTGTCACCCAACCCTCATCGAAACGAACCTGTGAAAGACGAATATTCGTTTCCTGTGCGTTTGTCGGAATACTGCGACTTTGAAAATCGTCTTCAATCGTTCAAAGGAAAATGGCCTAAGTATCTGGGAGGACCGACCCCCGAAGAATTAGCCAGTGCCGGATTTTTCTACTTGGGCGAAGGAGGTAAAGTCAAGTGCTTCAGTTGCGGTGTGTCACTTCACCACTGGGAACCGCAAGATTCGGCCTACGTAGAACATGCTCGATGGTCACCGAATTGTCATTACTTACCCTTAGTGGGACCGAGACACTGAAGTAACTTACCATGTCGTTGACGAAGATGAAACCAGATTGGCTAGGAGTCAAATGTTGGACATCACCGAGACCAGTATTTAAACTTCATTTCAAAAACGATATTGAATCATTACCTAAAGAACTGCAAGAGAAGATTTACAAGGAAGTTTGGCAAAGGTTTGCCAGAGTGAAATCTCAATGGGTCACTGTAGAACTTTTGTGTCGAGAAATTCATAAGAGGAAAGTGAAAAAAGTCAACCAGTGTGTTAGATTTCTTTGGGTCAAGGGTGCATTCATCCTATTGTATCGCTTTAGACCGTTTACATCAAAAGAGTTCAGTGACATTCTTGTACGTTACCCTGAATGGCAGTGGTCAGAAATTATTCACTATGTGGATTACTTTTGTGAATTGTACGGACTGACCTATTCATGAATACTTTACAAGAGAACATTCGTGCTTTGCCTGTGGAGTTGAGAGAAAGGATTTACCGAGAGCTGGTCAAAATACAAGTGAAACGTAAAGAACAATTGCATTCGTTACGTCACCGGTGTTTGAACCACTGGTACCTGAATGCTATACAAGGACTGATTGAGTTGAAACTGTTCCATTGGACAGACATTGATCAACGACCTCCTGGTTATAAAAAGGAATGGTTTGGTATTGACGATTCTATCTACTACATTGTAAACGTACTGCATCGAATTCCAGAGGAAGAGTTAACGAATTACCAACATCTTTCACGCAATGTCAACTTGGTGAAAGAGGAAACTTCTGAACGAATTGTAATGTGTAGATTAGTGGTGAAACGATTTAGATTCGACAATGAATTAAAACCATGTTTGTGCAAACAGTACATTTCTTGTGTCAGACCAAAGAGGATTTAGTATGACCTATTCATGGATACTTTGCTAGAGAACATTCGTGCTTTGCCTGTGGAATTGAGAGAATGCATTTACCGAGAGCTGGTCAAAATACAAGTGAAACGTAAAGAACAATTGCATCCGTTACGTCACCAGATCTTTAACCACTGGTACCTGAATGGTATAAGAGAACTGATTCGTCAGAAATTCTTTCAATGGTCAGACATTGTTCAAAACTTTGAGGTCGCTAATGATCGACATGTTCATAATTATGGTTACTTCGAGATTCACCTAGTGCAACGCATTGAGGAAGACAAGTTAAAGGATTACCAACATTTGTTACGTGGAATCTACTTAGCGGAAGAGGAAACTTCTAAACGAACTCTGACGTTTCGGTTACAGTATGCAAGATTTAGATTCCCTACTGGAGAACGAAGATCTCTGGCTAGAAAGTACGTGTATTGCATCCGAAAAAAAGAGAATATAAAAACAGGCTGCCATGCCACGGTTTATGTCACATGTCATTCAACAGATTCCGTGGAAGGAACTCAATGACCATATTCAAACCGTGGATCATTACCATCAATTATTACAAGAGCTGTATCCATTCAATTTGGGACGATAAGTGGTGTGTGTCTTAGTGACTTGTTTTTTGGGATTTCGTTTACCAGCCGATTCTTTGTGGACTCTTTACGATCAGTACTTACCACCTCCATGGCCTTAAATGGTCACGAAAAACTCCTTTTGCTCAAAGCCTTGCGTTTTCATCTGGATACTTCTCAACCTCAACAGGAAAAAAAGATACGTCAACTTTTAGCTACCAAAGACGTGTATGACGATGTGTGTGTAGCTTATGACTTACATACCCATTGGAAAGATGTCCGTGCCTGGAAAGAATGGGGTTTTGAGGCTTGGACCCAAGAAGTGGCCCAGTATGCACGAGAGTTGTTCAAGGAAAAAAGTTACTTTTCAACCCGTGTTAGTGACGGTGCCAGAAGAACCCGTCAGCCAGGACAGGACTGTCGTGGACAGACCTGAAAGACCCTTTCGGGAGGACACTTCTGTGACCTTACCCCCTACTATAAAACTGGTTAGAACATTACCAAAAACATGTGGTTGTTGTACAGACACTTGTGTTTATTCCACGTTCATCGTTATCATGTGCCTTTTATCCTTGTACTTAAGCCTTTGGCTTTTATGTATTTTTGTCTTTCATATTCATGTTTGAAAAAAAACATTCAATAAACGTGTTCTGAAAAAAGTATATAAACTCTTGTCTTGTTTGTTTTCGTGTCACAAGTGACATTTCTCACACCATGGCTACCTCTACTGTCTCTGCTCCCTCTTCCTCTACTGTCAAAGTCATCGACGAACACTTAGATCGTGCCAGTTGGGAGGCTTTGTATCTTCGCCATCCCTTTAACATGCTCATTGCTGGACCTAGCGGTTCAGGCAAAACCGAATTCGTCAAACGTTTGATCGAACATAAACATCATTTGATCGATCGGCCCCCTCAACGGATCGTGTGGTGTTACAAAGAGTGGCAATCGGCGTACAGCCTCTTGCGAGAAAGTCAAGGCGATTCCATCGTGTTTGTGGAAGGCATTCCTAAAGAAGACGACGGCATCGTCTCTGACTCCCGTCAAACCCATTTGGTCATTTTCGACGACATGTTAGGAGAAGACGAAGAAGAAATTAAATTGTGGTTTACGCGCAAAGGGCATCACCGTAATGCCAGTGTCGTTTACATCACCCAAAATTTGTTTCAACAAAGTAAAGCCCATCGCACCATCAGTCTCAATGCGCATTACGTGGTCTTGTTTAAAAGCCCTCGAGATAAATCGCAAGTGCTAGTCTTAGCCAAACAGTTAGGAACGCCTTGGCTGACTCAGGCGTACGACGATGCCACTCAAACGCCACACGCCTATTTACTCGTCGATTTGAAACCTACGACCCCCGAGGATTTGCGATTTCGTACCCACTTGTTTCACCACTGGTGCCAAGACGGAGGGCCTGTCCTGTACACGTCTCCGTCCTCGACTTCATTTCACTCCCCATAAAAAAAATCTATAAAAACCTCAGTCCCTTTCTCGTCTGCCTCACACAGTGTGAACATGACGTCCCTTCAGTCGCATCTTCCCGTCAAATTGATTCGTGCCTTGTATGGCATCAGTCGAGAAAAAGATCCACAAACACGAGCTCGTGTCTTAGAAGCTAGTCTCAAAGAAGTCTTACGATGGTTCACGGTGACGGCACGTCAATTACTCCAAGGAATCATTCAGATTCCTCATCAAACCCAACGCTTTTTCGATCGAAACAAAGTCGCTTTGGTCCAACTGGCCGATCCCCGCATCGACACTCAAACCAAAAAACAAATCATCTTGAAACCTGGAGGGAGCGGTACTCTAGGAGAGGTCATCATTCGCTCACTCTTAAGATAGGATCCTAATGCCCCCAAAGTTATCCCCAAGACAAAAGTCCAACGAAGCCCCAAGAAGAAAAAGAAAAAGACCAGGTCCCCAAGAAGAAGAATAACTTCTCCAGTGGCAGGACCCTCCTCTTACCAGACACCACCCCGGAAAAAGAAAAGAAGCCCCCAGAAAAAGAAACAGAGAAAAAGTCCTCAGAAAAAGAAAAGTCCACAGAAGAAGAAAACTAGTCGCAAGAGAGGCACTTCGGCCAGGACGAAACCTTACACTCGCAAACCACGACCTGCCACAGCGGTGACTGCGTCTCCGGCAGCCTCACGTTTATCCACTTCTCCGTTGATGTCACCAGGAACTGAAGAGTACTTGGAGACGTTGATCACACCAAGAACTTCTCCGTTGATGACCCCCAAAAGAACTTCCCCAGTGGCAGGACCTTCCCATTTAGCGGCAGTGGCTGCTGCTCACAAAGTACCTTCTCCCAAAATCAAAGTCCATGAAAGATCGGGTATGTTACAAAGTTTACTGCATTTGTCCAAGCAAGAACTGGCTCGATTTAGTCCGTTGCGTACCCCTGCACGACGTGTCATGCCTGTCCTCAAACTGATACGACGTAAAGACAATCAGTGGCGACGCGTTCCAGTATAAAAAAGGCCTGTTACCAAGTAGGGGTATCAGTGAACTTGTAAAAGATGTCACCTCCAGGAAGCCACAAAAGAAAGAGACAAAGGCAGACGCGTCATCCGACAAAGCGCTTAGCCAAGCATCGACGTTACCCTAAGAAAAGACACAGTCGTTCCAAGAAAAAGAGGCGTCAACAAAGGGGAGGATTCCTTGGCGATTTTGGGAAAAACATTGTCACCTTTATGACAAAGCGATAGTCCCAAAAAAAAGATAAAAGGGTGTGCGTTAAGTCATCGACGTTAGTGTCTGTTCGGTGAATGTCCCGGAACCCACAAGCAAAGATGTCACCCTCCAGAAAACCCCAAGGAAAGAAAAGGAAAGGACTGCCACCACGTTTAGCCAAACATGGGGACATGTTATCTGTCCTGTCCAAAGCTTCTCCACCCCTACGAAAAAAACTCATTCAAACGGCCTCCAAAGAGGTCATCGATACCGTGTGCGAATGCTGTTTGAACGTTTTGAAAGGCACGATCCCTTTGTCCAAACACCAGAAACAATGCTTAGGCAAACATCGTCACGTTCTTCGCCAAATGGTTCAAAAGAAAATTCCCATTCGTCAAAAAAAGAAGATGTTGGTCCAACGTGGAGGCATTTTACCTCTCTTGTTAGGCCCCATACTGAAAGGAGTCTTGGGAACCATGTTGGGAGGACTGGTGGGAGCAAGATAAAAAGACCCTCGGAAGTCCCAAGATCTCAGAATCCACCCCTGACAACCCCATGGAAGGACGAAAACTAGCTTTAGTGCCTTACAAACGATGGATGGAATACCATCGGTGGCAAGAACAACGCACCCCGCATTTACCTCCCAATCCCAATTTGAGCGAGATGTCCCAGTTACAACACGAATTACAATCCTTGATGGATCGCCAAGATTTGTCCGAAACAGAAAAATCGCAAAAGTACGGTCAACTCTTGCAAAGACTGCAACTCTTTCACCAGAAAGCTTTAGACGAAACAGCTTTACCCACTCTAAAAGATTTTAAGACCTTGATGAAAAGTCCAGCACCATCATCATCATTACCACCACCACCAATACCATCCCCAACCGTCACCAGAGATGCTACCCCACAAAGACCTGAGGAAGAAGAGACGCGCGAAGTGTTTCAAACACCGTCAGCAGCTCCCATTTCGAGTAAGATTGCAGCATCCTTATTGACCCCGTCCCCCACACCCCAACGAGAAGAAATGAAAGCTTTGGTTAAAAAGATGATGTCCACGCCTCCTTCGACAGAAGTGAAAAAGAAAGAAGGGAAACCAGAACCGAGAAAAGAAAAGAAAACCAAAGCCATTCCATTGCCACCTCCACCAACACCACCACCACTACCTTCGACTTCTACTCCCGTAGCCCATCGGACACGTAAATCTGTTTCCAAACCACCCTTTCGACCCACCCAAAGTAGCATCACCGAAGAGTGGGTGACTTATTAACACACCAACAGAAAAAATAAAAAATGGAAAAAGTCTTAGCCAGCATTTACTACGATCCCTCGCATCCTGCAGGTTACGCAGGAGTTCAAAAATTGTATCGTGCTGCCAAAACGCGACTGAAAAGTCTCCGTTTACCTCAAGTGCAACGATGGTTACAAGAACAAGCTACCTACACTTTACACAAACCCATTCGACGCAAGTTTGCCAGAAGTCGCACCCGAGTGGAAGGCATCGATCATCAATGGCAAGCCGATTTAGCCGATGTCTCTCATTTGGCCAGCTACAATCGTGGCTACAAATATTTGTTTTGTGTCATCGACGTCTTTTCCAAATTTGCCTGGGTCGTGCCCTTGACTTCCAAATCCAGCAGCGAGTTAGTGCGAGCCCTGCAACGGGTGTTGAAACAAAGCGGTCGTCGCCCTCTTCGATGGCAAACGGACAAAGGCACCGAATTTCTGAACCAAGCTTTCCAAAAGAATTAAAGAAACGTGACATTCATTTTTTTACCACCGAGAATCCCGAAACCAAAGCCAGCATCGTGGAACGTTTTCAACGCACTTTGAAAGAACGCATGTGGAAATATTTTACGCATCACCACACTCTGAAGTACATCGACATCTTACCTCACCTGGTGCAAGCGTACAACCAATCTTACCATCGAAGCATCGGACGTGCCCCGCAAGACGTGACTCCCGACAACGAAGTGCTGGTGTTCGAGCGCCTGTTCGGTACGTCCCCGACGAGGGCTGTCCCCAAGAAAAGTGGAGAGTTGACCGTAGGAGATTGGGTGCGCATTGGCAAAACCAAACGCACTTTCGACAAAGGTTACTTACCTAACTGGACGACCGAATTGTTTCGCGTCACTGGACGAGTGCATGGCCGTCATCCTGCCGTCTATAAATTGGAAGACATGAACGGAGAAGTGCTCAAAGGAACGTTTTATTTGCCCGAGTTACAATGTGACCAAAAAAGAAGACGACGTGTACGGCATCGAAAGCATTCTCGAACGCAGAACCCGTAAAGTGGGCAAACGAAGCAGCAGAGGGGGCGAATCGGACATTTTGTCCAATCGTTATTTTGCTTAATTATTACTTTCTGCACTCAACGATCTAGTGTCGTCAGCGCCTGGTAAAAAAAAAACGACGTCGTCGTCGGGGGATCGTCCAAACGTCATTTGGTTTAATTAACACCTTCTGCGCGCCGATCCCCAGCGTCGTCAGCGTCCGGTAAGCACATCGACGACCGCGTCGATGTCATTGCCCCCTCTGCTGCTAAGTGGTTATTTACAATGAAAATTATTTACAACTAACCGAATATTTGGTCAAGTCCGATACGATATCGTGTCCGAGGATCATGTAAATTTATCGTTACGAATCCATGTGGGGTCGACTGAGCATCACTAAAAAAGTTTCGAAAAACATTAAAGTCCATGTCACCGCCGCACCATGTCTGCCAAATATTTCGTAGCGTGTGTGTATCAACGCCGTTGAACACAGCAAGAATATTACAGTTGTCTCTAATTACTTTTGGAATCTGAGTGTATCGTTGAGTGACATATATCACGTCAGTGTTTTTATGCCTGCCTCTGGAAAATATCCTAGCTGGGTTTTTTTTGATTGTCTAACATAACATCATCGTACACGACTAGATTGTTAACGTCGCCATCAATATCATCAATACCCGGTGCATCATTGATATCCGTAATAAACTCAATAACATTTTTTTTAGCGATCGCTGATGCATTCTCGTTGAAATCTTTCAACACCTCGTAGCATCGTTGATCATCTACGCTAGGAGCAACCAAATACAACTTATCCCACTTCATCCATCTCATTATTAAATTGAGTAACAATTGCGTCTTGCCGGATCCAGATGGTCCGATGATAATCATCCGGATCGAGTTTGGTAACGCTGCAACATGCTTAACTGGTTCTCTTGTTTTAGTCGCCGAAAAATCAATTATATTCATATCTCTATACATAAATTATGGATCTATATTGTGTGAAGTGCAGAGTGCGTACTGGCACAAATGATATGACAACCGTTACAACAAGAAATAATAGATCGGCGCTTACTGGCAAGTGTGTACAATGCGGTACAAAGAAATTTAGATTTATTTCTATTAGACCCGGAGATGTTTTAAAAAAAAGCGAGGAGGTGACATCGCAGCCAAATTGGCAAAACTCCCCGGAACACCGTGGGCAAAGTATCCAGGAGAAAAACACCTCCCAGAATATAACTACTGTGGCCCCGGAACACGATTAGATATTAGACTCGATGATCAAAATCAGCCCAAACCCGGTGAGTATCCAATAAACGCTATCGATAAGGCGTGTCATGCTCATGATGTTGCTTACAAAAGTAGCGATCTGCAACAGCGTCATATCGCGGATGTAAAATTAATTCACGCATTAAATGCTATTCCTGATAAATCCGTCAAAGAAAAATTGGCCTCATGGTTGGTAAAATCGGCTATGAAAGGTAAATTAATGATTGGAAGCGGAGCTTCTGGCGCTGGTAATTGAAAACGATAGCGTTTATAATAACAACATGGAATCCATCTATTATTCTCCGAGAGGATACTGGAAGGGGAAGGCCGCAATTGGTAAGCTTGCAAGCGCTGCAAAGGTAACAAAGACCACTGCGGCTAATTGGTTATCCAAACAGGCTATATGGCAAATCTATCTACCACCGCCTAAACAAATCAACTTCTCGCGCTTTGATGTCAGCGTACCTAATGAAGTTCATCAGGCTGATATACTATTTTTGCCGCATGACAACGGTTACAAATACGCGCTAACCGTAGTTGATGTTGCGAGTCGATACAAACAAGCGGAGCCGTTAAAAACAAAGTCGGCAACTGAAGTAGCCGCTGCGTTTGAAAGAATTTATCGAAGAGGCCCTCTGCGCTGGCCAAATCTATTACAAGTTGATCCCGGTAGTGAATTTCGCGGCGCTGTTTTATCAACGCTGAAACATCATAGCGTCGCGATACGACGAGGTCATACTGCGCTACATCGTGATCAGGCAATTGTTGAACGATTCAATCGGACTCTCGCTGAACGGTTATTTGGATATCAATACGCGAAGGAATTCATCCAAGAAAAACGATCTCGTGAATGGGTTAAAAGGTTGCCAGGTGTAATTGCAGCGTTAAATAACGAGATTACCCGAGCAATCAACATGAAGCCCAGCGACGCGATTAAATACGAGTATATACCCGGAAAATCAAAAATAAATAGCGTTTCCAAGCCGATTCTTGGCGATGTCACTGTTAGATATCTATATGAACCAGGAGAGCTTGAAGGCGGTAAAAAAAGAGCTACTGATCCTATTTGGAGTGTTACCACACATAACATATCAACGATAACACGATCAACTGGTAGACCACCGATCTATAGACTGGATTCAACTGCTCCTCAGCGCGGATTTACACGCGAGCAACTACAAGTGATACCTAACGATACTCAATTGCCCCCACGTGGTCTTAACTAGCGCCGTTGCGTCTATTGCACTCAAGACAGGTCAACCTCACATTGTTTTTGACATGACCGAGACTGTTATCGATCCTATCCACGGTAAATTGGCGAGTGTCTTTATCCGAATAACGCCAACTCATTATACAATTGCAACTCGCGCAGTGATTATTCTGTTGTTGTCGTAGCGAGATTATTAATTCGGCATCAATATCAAAACGCCGCTGTTTTTTTTTATCCTGTTGGCGGTAACCCGAGAGTTTTCTATCAATGACGCTTGCATCGATGGTGACTTTGTCGCCGGCCTCGTCGGTGGCTTCGTCAATAACAATTCTTCGAAGCTGATTTATCCTTCGTACTCTGGACACTGCAAGATAGACTAGATTCGACCATTCGATGCGATTATCAACTATCCAAACAATTGTGTCCGTGATGGTTAGTCCCTGCGAGGAATGTATTGTTGTTGCGTATCCTAGCGTCCACGGGGATTTATCAGCACGTAGCGCGTCCTCGACGACGCTGATATCAACGAGCACGATATCATTCAGCACGAGAATTTGTTTTTTTGTCCCCGACGCTGTCGGGCCTGGAATTTCAACTTCAATGTTCTGCCGCCGTGTGTCCGCGGGTCTATAACATAACGGCACTGGACGCGTTGGAAACTTTTCCTTATGCAACGTAAACAACTTCCGCTGAAGTGTGTCTCTGACTATCTTTCTACTCGCTACAATTAAATCGTTTGGTCTCCATGTTTCCCAGAATTCATTCAACGGCGTTTCCGGAATCACCTCGCGGATTATTTCACATTGAACTCTCTCCGGCTGTAATCTGATTAGTTTTTTAACCTCGCGCAGTTGTTCATCAAGTGCTCGGTAATCAGTATCGGTTTCTTCATAATAGTCCACAAAACCCTTTAACCAATCATGTGGACCCTCGCCGACAAATGGTGGTGGTTGGCCATGGTCCCCACACATGATCACCGCTGTATTCGCGCGCAACAACCACTCAAGAAACATTTGTAAAGTATCTAACGAAACAGTACATATCTCATCCCAGATGATAATGTCGGGAATAAATTTTTCACCCATTCGATCAGGAGTCCACTCACCGCCGCTGTATCGAAAAAAGCTGTGATAAGTAACGGCGTCAACATTTCGTTGTTTTATCTCTCGCGCTAGTCTATGGGTCGGTGTAAGCACGATTATACTTGCCCGCGTTCGAAATAATTCAATTGCCCGAGTCGTCTTTCCTGACCCGCCACAGCCGCTTAAATAAACCGTCTTGTGTCTACAAATTGGATCAGAACACGATGGTGCATTAGACCATTCTGACAATTTATCACCGCGTAAGTAGTTGTTCTCAACGGTGACATCTGCTGACGGGGAATAATCGCGTCGTATTTCATTTTTAATTCTCCATGTACCCCAACTCTCGTCCGGACTAGTAAACTCGGCTACGTTTCCCTTATACGCTACGTCAATATAAAATGAATCAACGGCTACTCTAACCGCGGTATCGGGAAATCTATTTATCATCGAGAATAAATTGATAGCGGCATAACCCAGCATAGACGCCCTCAAATGTGGATACGCCGGGCTGTCTCCGTCGCTGTAGGTAACAACTGTACCCAACCTCGTTCCATTGGACAAGAAAGCTGTTTTGCAGTTCACGTATCTATTTTTCGCCACTGCGTCCTTGATTACGAAATCATATTCTGCGTCATCTATAATCAGCCGTGAGCAATATCGTTTGTAGTCGTGGTTTTTTCCACCTTGTGTAAACTTACCAATTATTCTTCTACCGAGATCTTTTGCCTCGCGGTTTCGTTGGTTAAATATCCTCCTGGACCATTCGATGATATATTCCTCGTCGGCATCAATGTTTTTTCTGGACTCGTCAATTATGCTGTCTAGACGCTCCGGTTCTGGTAACCAGACTTCAGTCTGCGCCCGGTATGATATAATCGCGTCACTGACAATCAACGAAACTAGCATGCTACAATCAATCATATACCGTAGCAGCGCTATTGGCAGCCACTTCTTTTCATTCATGTGTCTACCGATCCAAATATAGCAACAGCGATGGAGTCCTGCCGCGAATTCAAATGATACTATGCGAGCGAATCCGGTTAAATCAAAATCAAGCAGTGATCCATTAATAGCAACACGAGTCATTTCATGACTGGGGTGTCCAAATCGTTTGAAATACTCAGCGGCGGATCCATACCCGAGAAAACTCGCTGGATAACAGGCAACCATATCAACCGAGATCATAGCGTCGCGGTTGTATTCAGTGTTCCATAGTCCACCGTGATAGTATTCCAAACAACTGGATTGTACATCCGGTAGAAATTCCCTGCGCGTTGGTCTCCACGCATTTTTCCTTGCTGCAACATGAGCTACAACCGATGGAATCGTAAAACAATTTGTTAGCAGTTGTTCATCATGCTCCTCAAATTCTATGGCGGTTTTTTTCATCCTGTTGTGAAATGCTTCAGTGCGATATAATTCACCGTTTGGTCTTACAAACTGATCAAAGGTATCCGCATCGTTTTCAGCGCTGCGAAGTAACCACATTGATACAGGGTCATTTTTACACAAATAAGCGATAGCATCAAATAGTTACCTCTCCGCGAGAAAACCGTCCTTGGAGAATTGTTCTCCCAGGAATTCTTCGGGTATATACTTTACTGTTCTATCCCGTGGAAATATTGTGATCGCGGGCGTCCATGCGTGTTCGTTATGATCAATAATTTTGATTGGGGCTCCCTTCGATTTATACTTCGATTCGTATAATACTTCACCGGTTATCGTTGTAACGGTTATTGGAAATCTCAGCGATGTTTCTAATCTCGCTATGTCGCTGATGGTTGCTCCACGCTCTTTTACGGTTAGTTCCCACTGGTTGATTTTGCTACGTCGTAAATCAGTCAATTTGTTTCCTCGACATGCATTTGTAAAATGCTCTATTATTCGTTCTGCTACACAATTTATCCCAGTTGACTGTTTCATCGGTTTCAGTTTTCCGATATCAGGTTTCTTATTTAACGGGTATATTCCATAAACAACTGCTGTTTCAGGATACGCTCGTTCATAGTATGGTCTATCAATTCCGGTTAACAACCCCGGCTTGGAGTCGCGGCTGACAATGACTGTTTTCATGTCGCTGAGAACTGGTTCAAATTTATCACGTATGATCCAATCACCTGATTCCACCCGGACAATGAATTTTACTCTGAAGAAATACTTTTTACCGTCAAGTTGTGATATTATCGTTGCTGCGCGGTTGTCGTTCATGGTAGCATCAACAACACCATCAATTCGAAATGTTGACCAACTATGAGATGCACCATCACGCTTGAATTCATTGATACAATCGCGTATTTTATTCAACAGGGTTCTATCGTTTATTAACGCTTTTGGTGTGTCCTTGAGGACTCTATCGAGATTGAACTTAATATTTTTCCGGGGCTTAATTGCTGCCAATCTCTCGAACTCATCCATATAATTAAAACAAGTATTTAAATGAAAGAATATAGTATAATGAATCACTGCAAATGGTTGATGATTGGGTCGACAACCCCGTGTAATAAATCATGTAGAGGTGAATTCTGCGGGTACCATTTACAAAGCGTTCGTAATGGTTCTCTTGGTCCCCTCCCGTGCTTGGTTTGCCACGTCGGTGTAAGAGGAAAATCGCAGTTGTGTATTAATTGTGGCGGAAAGCGATACAGGGAACTAAAACGTTATTATGACAAGCGAATTAAAAACGCCGTCATTGACCCCACCGCCGACTCCGTCATCAAAACCCCCCAAGACTACGTTGAAAGATTTATAATTAAACCAAATAATAAATTAGACAAATAGTATTATTATATAAATGGACCAAGAATTTCAGCCGCATCCTGTGCTCGTCAATTACGAGGCATCTCGCGACGGTATTGTTAGAAATTGAAGACTGAAGAAGCCGGTTGGATGGAAAAATAATCACGGATACTTGATGTTTGGTGCCGGAAAGAAGAAGTATTATGTTCATAGGGTGGTATTTGAAGCATTCAACGGATTAATCGAGGACGGTCTCGTTATTGATCATATTGATGGATGTCCTCAAAATAACAGACTGTGTAATCTGCAAGCCATCTCTCAGAGTGAAAATAGTAAAAAAGGCCAAACTGGTAAATGCTCAAAAAAAGCAAAAAGCGTAAAATCATTTGATACAACAACTCACGAGGAAAAAATATTTCAGTCGATGAATGAGGCAGGAAAATATTTCGATATTTGTAGAGCCTCAATACAATTTGTTGCAGAACGAGTATATCAAACAGCGATCTCAAAAAAGACGGGTCACAGAATTCGATTTTCATATATAATATCAAAGGGAGATAACTCGTTTTGTGATAGCGTCGCATGACAAGAGTTACGTCCCTTGAAGTCCAATTAATGTTGCGATTAATTAATCATTTTACGATGAAAACTAATGAAATACACGCTGTTATCTAACAGCTGTATTCTTTTTTTTAATGTTTTATTTGAGTATTTGGTTTCATTTAAATGCCGTGAAACACCATTAATAAGTATTTAAGGGTTTAACGATTCAAGGGAATTCAAATTAACACACACCTTGTGACTGACGCCGCTGTATTAGTCACTTTATATATAAGATGACCCGTTATAAGCCTGGGGCTTTCGAAAGCCAATTCAACTAATCAAAACTAACCCACGCTCTTGACCCGGGCGTGTGGTTGTCTTTTGTTCACAATCATGCAACCGGGTTAATTTAATTGGGTTGCTTTTGATTGGTTGAATTTTCCGTAGAGTTCCGCCCCGCCGTTTTATGTTTGTGCTGTCTTGTGCCGTCCCATCATCCATCAATCATTTCATTGTAAATATATTCATCCTTAATTAAGTACATGTAGTGATGTCCCCCCAAGCATATCTTCTGGGCGGTCTACGAAGACGTTTGTCACCCTAGGCCTCCCTCCCGGAGATGTATGCTTTGGTGTTCCAAGATGTGAATGTCCTTAATTAAGTATATGTATATGCCTGTAATCTGCCACAACACTCGAGTGGAGATTTACGGCATTGTACTGTCCATGTATGCCTGCAATCTGCCACAACACTCGAGTGGAGATTTACGGCATTGTACTGTCCATGTATGCCTGTAATCTGCCACAACGCTCGAGTGGAGATTTACGGTATTGTACTGTCCATGCAAAAAACGGGGTCAAAAATGACACCCAATAATTTTATTAAACTTTAAACTTAAATTTTATTAAAATTTTTGATATTAGAAATAAGATGTTTATAAGAATATGGATTCCCAAGACATCAATAATATATTAACTGAGATTTCAAAATTAAAAAATCAAGGAATTGAATTATCTGATGGTCTCGACAGTGAAAAAATATTATCCGATTATGAGATTATTAACGAACAGTCGAAACGGGGGCGTTTTACCCTGGCCCGCGAGTACTTTTTTATGAAACGATTACAACATACGATTAATGAGAACCTGTACCACAATGACGCAAATGCATTCATTGGACTATTCACTGCCGTTGAAATAATACGAAAAAAACTCGGACGTGTTTATGAACGACGCCGGGAGATTTCTAGTAAGATCAAAAACATTAGAAGGATTATAGACGAAAACTCCGTGGAGCCCCCGATGGTACACTCGGCGGAAAATTAGAAATTTGCGGAGTAATTTGCAATAATGGTAGGTGAATCACTTACTACTCGGCTAGCCAGAGAGCGACTAGCAGCGCTTAGAAAGTTTATACCGTTACGAGACAGAGTGAGAGAGAAACTTCAAACGCGACAACAAATGCAAACTGATTTTGCTGTTGGAAGTGAACAGTTATTTGCCCCGGTAACTAAAGCGACTAAGGATGTTACGGCGGCAACTGTACCCGTTCTTGGTGCACTTGAAAAGATAGCGGCAGAGACAAAACAAACAAAAAGGTCTTTAGAAACACTCCCTGCAAAAATAGCGGCTGCTACAACACGGAGGTCACCACCACTCGCTATAACCGAACCACAAGAACCCTGTTACAATGGCCGACGAGGAAGAACTAGGCGCTACTGCGAAAGAACCAGAAGAAGAAATACCCGAAGAAACACCAGAAGAAGAAACACCGAAAGAAAAAAAGAAAGAGGGAAATATACCCCGTAATGTTCTTAAAAAGTCCGCAATAGATCAAATTAGAGACATCGACGACGATGAAGAATTAGTTAATTTTGTTGCTACAACATCAACTAAGAGCATTCGAGATGAGTATATCAATGAAGGTTACAAGAAAAAAATAACCTCGACGGAGAACTGGGCAAGAATAGTGTATTTAGCAAGTAAACATAAAGATGCATTACCACATCGTGGTGATCCAGATTACGATGTATTCCTCGAGAAAGTTAAGAGTAGAACACCAAAAAAAGGAAAAGGATACTCTGTTGGTAAAGAATCCTACGGCGTTACCTGCCCTAATAGTGTTCTCAGTGATATATCACGGCTGGAAGTATTAATCGGAGGAAAACGAGCCGGAAATAACTCTCCGGAAATAATCAATGAGGCCGCTGATATTTGCAAGCGGTTATTTGCAGGCGGTATTATGGACATTAATGCATATCGAACGCTCATAGACGAACTCGTGGATGATTAATTGGAAAACTGGTGTTTTTAATAAGGATGATCATACACTACAACCACGATAAACCAGTACTTGTCTACGTGGTAAACTCGCGATTGCCTGTTTACCGCGCGTACTATGGAGATGGTCTCGGTAGCACCATTGCGGGGTTATTTACAAGAATGGCTCCAAAAGTAGCGCCGTTAGCCAAACAATTAGGAATGAAGGCTATTGATGTTATTCGTGATAAGGGTATTAGTGCCATTGGAGATGTTGCCGGAAAGGCGCTTTCAGCCGCGCGGAACAAACTAATGTCGTTGGTGAAATCCAAGAGATTTTCAAGAAAAAAACACATGCCATCAACGACAGTGATGCCTGCGAATGTCAGTAAAGTAATAAATAACGCCGTGGAAGAAAAACTAGAGTCGTTGGCGACGACTCAGTCGTTGGCGACTTCGCCATCAGCCGATGCGGCAACCAACGCGCTCATGAACGCGATAGCGGGGAGTGGTCTACGACGAAAACGACGCTGATGGATTTCAATTGAAAACACCGACATGAATAATAATAAAATGTTTGCGCGAACCGCTGACCCCGCGTTTGATATGGATGCCCCAGTGCGCAGGGATGATTCTGTCCGTGATTATCAATATTATTCTTATTATGCAGCGCAACCCGACCTACGATCGCGAATTGAACTTCAGGTCCAAGATACCAGTAAATACTTTCTGCTGTGTGAAGCGTTTATCGAAATCGAGGGAGAACTCGTGACAAATGCCGCCGATAATGCACCATACGCAGATGACCATCGTGTTCGAGTTGGCTTTGTCAACAACGGTATCATGGCGTTATTTGAGAGCGCCAGATATCTTATTGACGGGCGAGAAATTGAATCAATAGAACGCGAGGTTGATGTTGCAACGACGATAATTGGGTTGGCGAGATACTCGGATGATTATACAAGATCGGCGGGTCCATCTATAATGTTCGCAAAGGACACCACTAATAACGCTGACCATATTCAGTACATCAACGTGCTGGCGGAAAGAGATACCGCAGTTGCTGATCAAGCTGAAGCAGCCAATCCAGATCGCAGAGTAAGACCAGGCGCTAATTTCAATATTATAAAAAGTCTTAACGATAATTACAATATGGGATTCGCAACACGAGTAGGGATGTTGCAAGGACCACGCCGACAGTTTTCATGCGCGATTCCACTCCATTACATATTTGGATTCTGCAGAAATGTTAGAAAAGTCATCTATGGGGCTAAGCATACAATCGCGCTGACGCGAAGGGGCGATGATAACAATGCAATATGGCATGCTGCTGGCGTCGCTGCCGGTAAAGTCGTTTTAACTAAAATGGCATTGTGGATGCCGGTGCTGACTCCATCAGTTACCACGGAAGCACGATTGTTAGCATTTATGGAACAGGGAGGGAAATCGTTGTTGAGTTGGCTAGCGGTAACAACTGATGCTAAAGAGGATAACGTCGCCGATACGTTTACATGGCACCTGGCATCAAAACAGGGTGTTTCAGCCCCGCGTCATATATTCATAGCGCTACAGAATAGGGAACGATTGGGCAGTCAAGAACGCAGCCATATGATATTTGATCAATTAGGAGTCAGGGATGTTTCGCTGAGAATAAACGGACAACAGGAACCATCCGAGGATATACAGCTTAATTACGGCGACAACCATATCGCACGTGTGTATCATCGATTGCTGTCATATATGGGTCGTGATCAAAACGTCGACACTGGTTTGCAAATATCACAACTTGATTTTAAAAACCTGTATCCGATTTATTATTTTTCGCTGGAACATCTTGATTTAACGAGACAATCCGTCGTTGATATACACTTCCGAGCTCGTATAGCCCCGGGTAATGTTAATTATAGAGCGGTTGCTGTCATTCTCAGCGATAAATCAATGCTGCTAGAAGGTGTTGGTGGACGAATGAGAATCGTTGATGCGCCAGTGGAAAACATGTAATTGAAAGCACAAAACGCGTTTACAATAAATGTCGTATAGTGTCGTCAGTGTAGAGTTGACTGATGGTCAAGTCAAGAAATTACGATCAAAGTCGGCTAAACAATGCGGAACCACAATAACGCTGAAGCCGTCGCAGATGGCGGGTGGTAATCATAAGATATCGTTGACGGCGCGTCAAATAAAACATTTCAATGATGCGATGAAGAATAAAAAAGGAGTTCAAATAGATTTTTCAGCCGCAGCAATTAAAAACATGGAAAAGACCGGTGGGATATTTCCGCTGTTAGCTGCGATTCCAGCGTTGATTGCCGCGGCCGCACCAGCAGTGGCTAAGGCGGCGGCGTTGGGGGCCGTTGGTACCGCGGCGGGGATGGCATTGAAGAAGGCAACCGGGAAAGGCTACAAAAAAAAAACGACCCGTGGCCGGAAAGGGTCTAAGACTACCGGGAACCCCGTATTCATGGTACTCGGGAAAGGGTCTAAGACTACCGGGAACCGTTTATTAACTCAAGAGTCTATGACTCCAATGTCTAATTTTGATTTAATAGACGCCGCAAACGCGCTAGCGATAAAAAACTTCAGAGGTGTTTTTATGAGGGATCAATTACCGGCGGCACCAAGAAATATTGAAACCGGCATAATTAACCTCGATGGGTCCTCCGGAGCGGGAACTCATTGGGTTGCGTACGCGATTGATCCGCGCGCGATCGTCTATTTTGATTCATACGGGTTAGCCCCGCCGAAAGAGTTCATGCGGTATGTCCGGGCGTGTTCAGCCCGGGCGTGTTCAGCCCGGGTTTTTTATTCCACGCTGCCAACACAGCAATTGAGTGACCCACCGATATGTGGCCGTGAGGTATTGAACGTACTTGCGGCGATTTCATCATCGCGAAAACCACCTCATGTGGTTGTAAACGAATACACTAGTGGGGTCGTAGAAGCTCAACGGATTTTAGAGAATAACATTTACAATAATAATGATTGATATCTGGGGGCGACCGGTTTCGGCGCTGAAAGAATCCACGGAAACGGCCGCCGCCGACATAAAAAAACTAATTGAGGATGAAATCGCTGATACGTTGAATCTAACAAGTGTTGACCCGGGCGAAATAGTTGTATTTCAAGACCGCCAGGGTAAATTGAAATCCGGTAATGTGTCACTGAATGATGTTTTAACACGACAGCGTGATGCCACCAGGGACACTATCGCGTTGTATACCAGCGACGGACGACTCAGACCGGGTAAACATATATTGGAGATAGAGGATATGATAAAATTAGTCCAAGACGGTCTTATAAGGTTGAATGAATTTATGATCGAATTCAACGTGCATGTGAAAAAAACTACCGATAGTTTTTTTGGGATCCCGACGGTAACCGAACCAAATCTTGCAACAATAAAAAATACTATTTCTGAGTTTATAACGCTGTCGGGCCAATTTTACACGTTACGAAAAAATTTTAACAGGGTTGATAGCGCCGTTGATAAATTCCTTGGTTAAAAAAATGTCAAACCGGATGAGATTACAACAACTATAAATGATATCACTGCGTATAGACAGGAAATAGAAACAATCAAAACTGATGTTGCAACGAACAAAAAGAGTGTAGACTCGCATGAACGGGAAATAGAAATAATCGGCGCTAATGTTGCAACGATCATAAATAATGTAGACTCGCATGGACGGAAAATAGAAACAATCAAAACTGATGTTACAACGATCATAAATAATATGGACGCGCATACACAGGAAATAGGAACAATCAAAACTGATATTGAAGCGAACAAAAAGAGTGTGGACGCGCATACACAGGAAATAGGAACAATCAAAACTGATGTTGAAGCGAACAAAAAAAATGTAGACGCGTATTGGCGGGGAATAGGATTAATCAAAACTGATGTTGCGGCGAACAAAAAAAGTATGACCGAGAATACACGGGAAATAGAAACAATCAAAACTAATGTTGTAACGATCATAAATAATGTAGACGCGCATGGACAGAGAATAGAAGCAATTAACACTAATGCTATAGCGAGCAAAAAAAGTATAGACGTGCATGAAGGGGAAATAGAAGTACTTAAAATTAATGTTATAGCGAACAAAAAAAGTATAGACACGCATATACAGGAAATAAATACACTCATTACTAGGGTTGCAGCGAACAAAAAAGATGTGGACACGCATATACAGGAAATAGGAACGATTAAAACTGATGTTGAAGCGATTAAAGACGGACTACCGAGAGTAGCAGAGCAATTCGAAAAAATAAAAATCCCTCATGAGAACATCATCAACACAGTATACACAATTCGGCATGGATCATTGGATTGGACTCCTACACAGAATACAGTAAATATTACCGCAACTGTTAAGGGTATTTATCGATTGACACTGGTTTCAATGATGCAGTTTAATATATTATCGTCGAGTTCATCCGGGTTTAACAATACAATATCAACAATCATTGACAAGAACGCAACTGAACAGTTTACAATTTATGCCGTTGATAGAAATCTAGCCGGGGCAAACATTACATGGTATGTGGAATTTGTAGCGAATCTAAGTAATTAAAAACACTAGCTCTTTTAAAATAAAAATGACCACCAAGGAAGTTGAATCAGAGGTATCACCGACGTCACATCAATATCGATTCGATACCGCAAAAGAATTTTCCGCAAACTTGAAAACGCTTTCCGAACAATACCGTGCAAAAATAAAAAAATACCGCCGAAAAATAACCGCCATCGACGCGGTCGTGTACTCGGTGTCGGGTATAGTAGCTGGCGCCGGTGTTATTTTATCCACGGTGACCACGATAGCCCCGATCGCTGTTCCAATCGCTGTCTCCGCGATGACAACAGTTGCTGGAGTCGCCAACGCAATCACTAGGAAGATATCATCGTGTTTTCAGAAAAAACTAAACGAGTATACAGTAAAACATCAAATAGTATCCGACGCATACTCGAAATTATCCGGGTTGATCTCGTTATCGATTGATAATTTGTTCGTATCCGATGTTGAATTCTCCACGATGGTCCAGTTATATAGCTCCGCGATGTCAAAAATCGAGGATTTTCAACTGGAAGCCGAAACCACCTGGTTGTTAAAATTAGACACTAAAAACAACGAATAATAATAATGTCGCTGAACCCCGAAGGGTCTCAATTACTTCAGCGGATCGCGGAGAATACCACTCCGGTACAAACAAATATGATATCGATAACATCAACGAAACCCGAATTCAGTGTAAACTTTCCATCACCGGTTCCAGTAAAGGAAATAGCGCTGGCAAAATTGCGAGTATATCACAGTTGGCCTAATATCCGAGCGGACGCATTTAACGGACAACAACCTAATAACTCGCTGGTTTTTGCACGGACAAATAAACCCGATGGGACCACAGACTGGGAGGAGGTTACAATACCAACTGGGTCATACCAAATAGAACAAATCAATAAAGAATTTCAACGCAGGATAAAATCGATCACAGGAAAGGAATCAAAAATAGCTATTACGGTTCATGAACCGACGTTATCGTCGACGATTGAAATAAGCACACCGGGGTATATGGTTGATATTTATAACAGTTCAATAAGAACCATACTAGGATGGCCTGAGAATCCACCCGCGGACACCCCCCCCCCATCAACTATCCTCAGACACGATAACGGAGATGGTGGTAGGCATATTGCTCCATACAACGTAAATATTGCATCGGTGATAGCGATTAATCTAGTGTGTGATGTTATCGAAGGGAGTTACCAGGTGGATACCAAGCAATCAAATCAAGCTCAACAGGGGTATATCCTTTATTCGTTTTCACCAACAGCCCCTCCGGGATTTTTGATCATTGAGAGTCCGATTAATCCGGTCTATATGCGATGCCATGATCGGTTTTTAACGAGAATTAATTTCAGACTTACCGATCAGTCAAATAACCTAATTGATCTGCAAGAGGAGGAGTTAGTGATCACTCTGTTTGTAAGATCATAGCAGCAGAGGGGGCGATGACATCGACGCGGTCGTCGATGTGCTTACCGGACGCTGACGACGCTGGGGATCGGCGCGCAGAAGGTGTTAATTAAACCAAATGACGTTTGGACGATCCCTCGACGACGACGTCGTTTTTTTTTTACCAGGCGCTGACGACACTAGATCGTTGAGTGCAGAAAGTAATAATTAAGCAAAATAACGATTGGACAAAATGTCCGATTCGCCCCCTCTGCTGCTAACGACGTGTCAAAGAAGTCAAAGTACGTTGGAAAGGATATCCACCCAGTTTCGATTCTTGGATCGACGCTTCGCAAGTCATCGACTATAAAAAGAAGAAGTGACCATCATGCCCTTTCACTCAGCAGACGCAGCTACGTCGACCACTCCTTCTTCACCTAGTTCTTCTGTGCAAGATTTACAAAAACAACCCTTGTGGGTGTGGTGTGGAGAACGTGTGCCTAAAACGCAAATCGTCTTTTTCTGCCAAATCTTCGTGGTGTATTGTGTCATCGGGGCAGCCATTGCCAATTTGAGTTTGCAACAAGGAGACAAACAATTGTGGACCATTTTATTGAGCAGTTGCATCGGTTACCTGCTTCCTAATCCCTCCCTGAAATTCTCCTCGAACGGGAACGTTGTGTCCAGTGCCAGTGCCAGTCACCACTCCAACCACAATCAGAACCCCATTTTGGGCGGAGACACGCCTCTGACATCCACTAACCCCTCGGACAGCCACAGAACTCTGGAATTATTAGTCACCAAAACCAATTTTACTTAACCTTACCCAGTGACAGTTCCATGGAGGTGTTTCCCAATAACACGTTGTGCTGTTACACGGCCAAATTACCTCAAGCCATCCCCTTAGATCACGAAGCCCACTGGGAAGTGGCTTTAGTAGAAATGATTCACCCGACCCAAGTCCTCAATGTCGTTGCCAATCAAAATAAATTTGTGGTGGAAGTTTATGACGAACCATTGAAAAAGTGGATGAATGACAATAGCAAATATCCCCATAAAAAAACTAACAAAGACAATCCAAATTGGACCGACCATGAGTTGTCCATTCTCCCAGGCTATTATTTTAGTGGTCAACATTTGGTCAACACCATAGCCACCAAGTTTAATGGCGTGTTTGGGGAAGCTTTTAAGACTTTCAAGACCAAAGCTGTCACCATGGAATACCACAAAACAGCTCGTCGCTTCCTGATAAAATTTCCTGAGGGGGAAAAAATCATGGGTTTCAATTTTATTGATGATGAATTGTTTGACATGTTGGGTGGTGACGTGAAGATGAAGAAGAAAACAGAACAAACACTAAAAGAAAAAACCGTCATTTACGACAACGATACTTTTGCCAAGTATTTTCGTACCCCGGTAGAACTGAACCAAGGACTGAATTTGATGTTTGTGTATTCCGATGTGGTGGAATACAACGTGGTGGGACACACCTCCGTACCGTTACTGCGTGTCATTCATTTCAAAGTGGATTCTGTCACAAACGCTGACGAGGAAGGTGGAAACACTTACCACGTCCACCGCGAATTTGTCCATCCTCACTATTTGCCGGTCAGCAAGTCGTATTTGGACACGGTCAACATTACTATAAAAGGAGATTTGGGACAAAATATTCCATTCACCAAAGGAAAAGTCACGGTGAAACTCCATTTTCGAAAACGGTTCTCTCACGATTCATAAGTAAGTCATGTATCCAGTGTACCGAGGGGTTGCACGACAGCAAGGACAAGGCAGAAAGAGACGACGAAGAAAACACCCTTTCACCAGACTTCAAGCGAGAAAGGCCAAGAAAAGAAGAACCGTTCGAGACTTAGACGTTTTCGATTATTGAGAAAGAACAGAACAAAATGATGCACCGAGAGTCTTGCGCTTGTTCCAAGACGGAACTGGATCTGTTTGCCATGCCCCCCACCATGATGACCATGCAAGAATCCCAATGGGTGGAATTTAATCCCATCTCCTCTTTGACGGATTCCGCTCCCATCGAGTTTGAAATCAAAGGACAACCCGAAGATTACATCGATCTGAATAGCAGTTACCTGTACTTGAAAGTCAAAGTAACCGAAGCGAACAACAGTTCCATAGACAATGATGATGTAGTAGCTCCCGTCAATAATTTCATGCATTCCTTGTTTAGCGAAGTGGACTTGTACTTGAATAACAAACTGGTCAGCAGCAGCATGGATACTTACCCTTATCGAGCGTACCTGGAAAATCTCTTGACGTACGGAAAAGAAGCCAAGAACACTCATCTGGATGCTTGCGTGGTATGGAAACCTGACCCAGCGACTAAGTTCAACGCTATTGTACTTGCTACGGATGCTTCACATTCAACGGGATTTGTAGACCGACGAAAGAAAATTGCTGGAAGTCGTAGTTTAGAACTGATGGATCGCTTGCATTTGGACATGTGGTTACAAGAGAAGTATTTGCTGAACGGGGTGGATGTCCGCCTGAGACTGAATCGCAGTAGTGCTACTTTCCATTTGATGGCTGGTGCTGATACCACTTACAAAACCTTCATCTAAGAAGCCAGACTCTACGTGCGTCGTGTGGAAGTGTTACCTAAAGTAGGTAACGACATCAGTCAGACATTGAGCAGAACAACCGCCAAGTATCCCATACGACGTGTGGAAGTGAAAACGTTCACCATTGCCTCTGGACTCCGATCCAAGATCGAAGATCATCTGTTCCAAGGACAGTTACCCAAACGTTTGATTGTTGGTATCGTCAAGAATTCAGCTTTCAATGGTGTCTATAACGAAAATCCTTTTGAGTTTCAACATTACAAAGTGTCCAAGATCGAAGTCAGTCGCGACGGCAAGACCTTGTGTACCCGACCTTTCGAACCTGTCTTTAATACCGCCGATAGGACTAAGTCGAATTACTTGAGATCGTACTTGTCCCTGTACGAAGCCACCGGACAGTTAGGAACCAACACCAGTCACGGCATTACGTACGACGATTATGACGGAGGCTATGCTTTGTGGGCTTTTGATTTCACTCCTGACCAGAAATCAACAGTTTGAGAGAAGTCATTCTAGATTACTAGAAGCCATGGAAGACTGTTATCCCTCTTTACAAAGTGGAGAAACTTTGGAGATAGAATGTGAGGAAACTGTGGCAAAAGAAGAAGTGATCATGATGAAGTCAACATGGCCAGAACAAGAAGCCCATTTAGTCTCCTGTTTTGCCAAACACTTGGTCGACAAAATGACGGAATTGATCAAGAAAAATTGCTATGGATGTCAAAACGATCATCCCAGACAAATTCAACACGATAAATGCCTGATGTTAAGTCAAGAAGAAAAATTGGACGAGTTTCTGGACGAAGCTTGGAGTCTCATCTCGAACAAAGACGTGTTGCACCAGTGGTATAAAGACTTGCGTGAACATTCTTGTCCACCATTAACCACTCAAGAGATCCATCGTATCGAAGCTCTCCTGAATCAGAGTGAGGAAACAGAAGGAATAACCGTTTATTCGTCAGACATTTTCAAGCAAAAAGTCAGGATCGAATTGACGACTTATTATTACCTGTGAAGAAGAAAAAAAACACACACAAATCAATGGATACCTGGGAACTTTATTACCTTTTGAACCACAGTTCGTATACGGCTTCTTGGAATCCTGTTGTCTGTGCTAAAGATGAACTCCCTCATCGCAAACCTAAAGACCATCAAGCTTACGTGATCAACACGGACGACAGTCATCTCCCAGGAACCCACTGGGTAGCCGTCTACTTTCCTCAAGAAGGATGTGTGGAATATTTCGATTCGTATGGATTGCCCCCTTTGGAAGACGATATCATCGACTTTATGAGAAGAAATGCTCAAACCACCCGATTCAATAATGTGAAATTACAAGGCACAGATTCCTTGGTGTGTGGACAGTACTGTGTGTATTTTCTGCATCATCGCAGCCTGGGCTATTCCTTAGAACATTTAGTGACTCATTTCGATCCTCGTTCTTCTGCTAGAAATGATGTGAAAGTAGATCGATGGTTTTGTGACCATTATGCTTATCTTTTGTCTCAAGCTAGGAAACGTAGTGTCCATCAATGGCCTAATGATTTCCAACAGTGGAAATCACAATTTCATTCACAACGTTGTCAGCCCTGTTCAAAGTAGATTGTTAATTGAGAAAAAAAGTTTGTGATTTGAAAAAAATGTTTGATGTTATAGTGTTGGATTATTGTTAAAAAATGTTAGAGTTGTTGTTTAGTGTTAAGTGATTTTTGAATAAAAAATGTTGTGTTTTGAAAAAATGCTTTTGTCTTTTGTTTAGCTATAAGAATGTTGGATTGATGCTCTTTCATTTCTTACTATCCGTCTCATGAACGTTGCGGCTCGAAAAACCGTGTGGGGGATGTTTTCCTTCACGTCCGCGCTTTGACTTTAAGAATCGTGGTTGTTTCCAGTCTAACCATCCATTGTCGACTCATCCTCCTAAGAAGATGTGCTCCAAACTAGCTAAGCTCAACGAAGCCTACGTGAATTTGCATAGGGTCAGACACAGTCTGATACCGAAGCCAGAAGAAATAGAGAATGTGAGAATGTTAAAAATCACTGAAGACCTGATAGAAGAGCTCTTCAGAGAAGAAATGAACAGGGAAAAAGAAGAATGGACAGAGAAGTACAGACTTCAGAGACAGCAGCAACAGCAGCAACAGCAGCAACAACAGCAGCAGCAGCAGCAGCAACCTGAAGCTGACAGAGGCTTTGTCGATTGTCGTATCGACACTAAATAGTTCTTCTTCTCTTTTCGAAGAAGCAGACCTATCGCCAGAAAGTCTATCCTCAGAGGACATCTCATTCTTAGAAACTAAAAAAGAATGCCATAGCAAACAAAAAAAAAAAACAGCCCTTTTCAGGGCTACCCAATACTCTAGAAAAGAAATAACGATCAATTTGCCAATGTGTGTAGGTAGAGTAGTGTGAAAATAAACACTAACTCTTTATTAATAGTGGAAGTGCATGTGTTAGTAAGTGGTTAAGTAAGTTGGTATGGGTAGTAGATTAAAATGATGTTTGTTTTGGTGTTGGAGGTGTATATTTGGGGTTAAATTGGATTGCTTTGCGTATGTGGATAGTCTATTGAAGTGATTTATAAAAATTTTTATAATAGTGATGGGTAGCATAAAAAGTGAGTGAGTGTTTCTTTTATGTCCGCAAATTTGTTGTTGTTTTTTGGTCATGATCTAGGTAAGATGAATTTTATGCTTTTAGGGGTATGTTTTCCATCACGTCCGCGCTTTCAGTATAAATTGAAACTCGCTGGGCAGTCCAGCTACCCTTGTTGATTGATCAACACAAGAATGAATAGCAGAATAGTGAAACTGTTAGAACTCCAGATGCACCTGGAATATGCCAGGCGCATAGTAAACGAACTATCAGCGGAGGCTATCATAGAAGAAGCAAGAATGAAGAAAGAAGAGGAGGAGAGAAGAGAGAGGGAAGAAGAGGAAAAGAAAAGAGAAGAGAGGATGTCTTACAATATTCCCGAGACAGAGGATTGGGGTGCTGAAGCGAATCATCCCGCCTCTGCACTCTCAAGACAAAAAGTAAAAAGAGACTGGAGTCAAAGATGCGTGTGCGGCGCCAGGCCTGGAAGGTGCAACCATTAGATAGGTGCATCTGGAGTTAAAAAAACAGCCCTTTTCAGGGCTACCGCAATACTCTAGAAAAGAAATAACGATCGATTTGCCAATGTGTGTATGTAGAGTAGTGTGAATATAAACAATAACTCTTTATTAATAGTGGAAGTGTATGTGTTTGTGTGTTTGTGTTTGTAAGAGCTCTGGTATGTTTGTGTGAATAGTAGATTATAGGTTTTTTTATTGTTTCTTAGCGCATGTGGAGAGTATAGTTTGGGTTTGATTATATGAAATGAGAAAAGTGGGGATGTTTTCTTTCACGTACGCGCGTGGATGGGTCATGATCTAGGTAAGATTAATTTTATGTTTTTAGGGGATGTTTTCCATCACGTCCGCGCTTTCACTATAATAGCCCACCACGTTCGTCGTTCGAACCATTCTATGGAATAATAAAAACGAAGATGGTGGTTGCAAGTGACTTGTTCAACAATTTGGTACATATATACAACTGGATAATAGATGGTATCTATGTAGTGGAGAGACTGGAAAAAGAATGGAAGATAGAAGAGTACCTGGACTACGCTAAATGTCTAAACATAGCAAAAGAAGTGATAGCAGGAATGATTGAAGAGGAGGAAAAAAGATTGAGAGGTATGATAAATCCCACCTATGTCAGAGTGGGAAGCCTAAAGGAAGCACTTGACAATGCAAGCAAAGTCAGGTGTTTTCTTGAAAAAATGTCACATGGGACAGAGTGCTCTTATGTGGAGAGAGGCCAGGAAAGACTGAGGAAAGGAGAGGAGTTGATGAGAAAAGTGATGGAGGTAGAAGTCAAGAAGATTAAAGAGAGATGGTATAAAGAAAGAAAAGAAGAAGAAAATAGAAAAAAAAGGGGATGAAGTTGAAAAACTGAACACAAACTGGATGAAAATCCAACAGAAGTTCCGGGCCATGGGCCACCCGGACTGGCTGCCGGAAACAGAAAAGAAAAAGAAGAAAGGAATGATGGACATAATAAGAGGATGGTGGAAGAAGTTAAGAAGTTAAAAGAAGAAGAAGAAAAAACCCAAGGGCCCTTTTCAGGGCCCCCATATTTCTCGAAAAGAGATAGCCTTTGAATTGCCTACCCCTTTCTTTAAAATTTAAATTTAAATTTAAATTTAAAAAAAAAATCCCATGTTCCATTCCCCTTGACGCTAGATTGTCCCACGATTTATTCCCATGTTAAATTCCCCTTGACGCTAGATTGTCCCACGATTTTTCTCCATGTTAATTTTCCATTGACGCTAGATTGTCCCAAGGGTTTTTTTAATGCTTTTTCCCATTGACGCTAGGGTATCCCCTTTCACTACTCTCATCTACAGGAGGAGGTTGTGCGGCAGATATATCAGTTGGAAGATCTCGTAAAATCTTTTTTGTTTGTTTAGTTATTTTTGCTATCTTTGCAGTTTGCTCAGCAGTTTGTCTTACTGAAGGAAGAATACCTTCAGTATCTTCTGCAACTCTTTCAATAACTTTTGTAACTGATTTAAATATCTTTTCTGTATCTTCTTTATATTCAACTTGTGATTCCTAACGTTCTTGACGTTTTTGTCTAAGAGAATCACGAACAGGCAAAAACGTTTTAATTGCTTCTAATATTTCTCTAGCTGAATAAGATTCCGTACCCGTCGTCATTATTGATATAATAATGATCTAATTATAGCAGCAGAGAGGGTGCGGCCTCAACGAGACAGGCGGGTAAACAAACAACACAAATTTCGACAAGGATAGAGTAATAAAAAATAACCCAATTAGAGAAACTCTCGGTAAGTTAGAGGCTTCATTTTAGCAAGTTACCTTATTTGTTTCATTTCGTAAGATGCTTTTATTTTAAGCAAATGACATTCCAGCAAAAGTTCTGTTCACACTCTTTGCTGTTCCATATTATCCACATGCCAGGGATAACACGGAAGAGACATCTTCATTATACTATAATTACTTCTCTCACAGTGAGACAGAACCCCAAATCGATCACATCAGTGATAAAGCACATGTGATCAGGAACCCCATCGATCAACACAGTAGTATAGTTTCATGGGAAGCACTCACTCACTCTTTCATTAGTAATGAAGGGGTGAGCCAGAACCCCCATTTTCCAATACTACTTACAAGTCATATATTGTATGGTAATGTATCAAGTATATGAAAACATCAGTGTCGAGATGGAAACCTTCATGGCATGACAGAGCTATTTAGTATAGTCTAGAGTCTCTAGACGAAGGATTATATCTTACAGCAACCATAATCCCAGTCATGACATATTCGTTTTAGTTATTTGATTTATTTTCAGTAAGTGCATTTCCATTGTACCATATTATAAATAATTATCTTAGATATGACAGTTGTGCAAATATGTGGGTTGGCCTGGTTGTAACAGTGGCGGCGGGTTCGAATCCTGCGATCGGAACAGCCTGGCTAAGCTACCTTGATGCATCCTGGGGCTAGGCACTCTACTACGATTGCCTCGGTAGTAAATAACCTATTTGTGTTGTTGTGCCACAAAGCACAAAACCTATACCGTAGACATTGTAACTTTATTAGTGTTTATGCACATGTTAACAAATTATTTTACTTAAAATAACGTGAAGTTCACGTTATCCATGGAATAAATGCCTTTGGTACACATTCTTTGTCGTCAATTGAATTCTCAAATAAGTACGTATATCTAGCCATCTACGAAATATATACATACTGTTATGTATATCTATAGCGTCTGCCTAAGTTTTTTTCCATGATTATAGAATATTTGTTAAGACAATTATTCCATGTAGGTAGACATATTTACTTGGAACTGAGTTCAGTACATTACATTACCCTTCGTAAAAAAAACATTGTCTACTTGATCTTTCTCATATTCTTTCCTAAAAACGTCAGTAAAAGGCATGTCCTTGTTTGAAACTTAGAATGTTCTGGTAATTAACTTTTGACCATCATACTGGTCATCTAATTTTCTCTTAGATTTTTATATAAGGGTTGTTTACCTCAGACTTATATTCAAACCTACATTAGGATCTGACTAGCGGAATCAGACCTTTTGTTGTATTCAGTTATAATTTGAGAGAATGTATTTACTTAATTATTAATTTGACCTACAAATTGCTTATTACATTAGGGCTAAATCATTAATTGAGAATTCACGTGAATTCATTCAAGAATATTCTGGAATACATCATTGTGATGCATCAATACTGTTGGCATATTAACTCCTTTCAGGTTATTGACATATTATCACATTCAAGATTATAATTCATTCTTTCGGAATACTCTATACGTTTGGACTTGCGATGAAACTGTTAGGACTATTTGGGATTTGATTTTCAAATGTTCACTTTGCATTCTAGTTAAATAAATTATTTGTTGAATTTGAAAAACATTTTGGTTTTCAGTTTATATCTGTTATTTGTTGAAATCCATAGAATCTTAACATTGCTAACATTAAGTGTCATTTATTATGTCTCTTATTTGTCTCAGAATATTATAGAACCGCAGTAACATAGTTGATGGAACATAGGTCTTGCGATCAAATGGTTGTGGGTTTAATATCCGCTCAGGCCACTCCGGGTCAGACGCCTTAGATGTTTCTTTGGGAAAAGATACTTACTACTTTGTTCCGAATTTCTCGTCATAATATAGCAAATACTTTTTGAAAGCAGCATTAAAAACAACAACAAAACCACAACCACTTCGTTTTACATTAATCACGGTCGAATTCAGCATGTCTGCTCTTCTTCCACTCCCTCACCCCCATCCATCTAGTGTTTGAAAGTTCACTTTGAATGAATGTTATGACTTTATAGTCTTTAAATATGTAATAGAAAGAAGAAAATGAACAAGTTAAGTAAAATCAACCAATATTTAATTTAATAGAATGCAAAGTGAAAATTTGAGAGCAACTTAAAGTATTGTGAACTAAGTCTCAACAAATTCTAAATGTTCTGCCACAAGTACAGAATGTTTCAGATGAATATCAACAGTTTTGATGTATAACAATGATATAATACAAAATTTGTTTGAACGAGTCCTCGAAAATCATAAAGTACTGTTTTATTTTAAAAAGTCATTGTGTTGTAATCCAAATGAATAAATTTAAAAACTATTCATCTCTAATTATAATTGGACACAACTATGAACTCAGATTATAGATTCCCAAAGACTGATATTAAGACATGAACAAAGACCTTGTTTACGAAACCCTCTTTATGTACATCCCCACTGAAAAACTAATCAAACAATGCTAGGTCTAGAACTCATATTCAAGGAACATCTTTTTTAAAAAAAGATAAATGTCAGGTTGATCAAAACCTCGACCCTCAATCACGGACAAAGACCAAGAAACAAATATAAATCAAATATACATTAAAAACTCATTCAAACTGTTGTAGATTTGACATTTGACACAAACAGCGACCAGAAGGTATTATCAGTAGTTTCATTCTTCTTTTGCATGGCGACCATAGCGTCAAATATCTAACGCCTCTGACGACGTGGGATGTCTTGTTATGTTACCATAACTAACATTACGCCATGGGCTAAAATTGTGAGACTATATGGTCCCATACGGGAACGGTAATGATAAAAATATCAACATGTTTAACACGATGGATCCAGAGAGTCCCACCTATTGAACTTATCGATCTAAGCATCTTTTTAAATGACATGTTTTTTATGACCCTATATGGGAAAAAGAAATGTTACAATTTGTACATACTATTCAACACTCACTTTTTTATTACTATCCAACACCCAACTTTTGATTAGTATCCATCACTCACTTTTGTATTACTACCCAACACATTTAGTATCCAGCACTCACTTTTTAGGTATATCAAACAACCACTATTGCTTAGTATCTAGCACTAACTTTTTAAGTATATCAAACAACCACTTTTGATTAGTATCCAACAACCCATACATACTGTCCAACACGCCGTGTGTACTGACTAAAACAAACCCGACACGTACAAACCATCGTAAATGGTAGGATTCTTTATACACATTATACTTATAAACAATAAAACGCACTATCACACAAGAGGGGTGTGATATAAATGAAGGTGAACAAAATATATACACACTATCGCACATAACTAAGGGTAGGAGTACAATATTCCCACAAACATGGGGTGTATGGGTTAAATTTTAATTTTGTCATGAATAGTAGCTATATGGGGGTATTGGGGTACATTGTAACTGTGTTGGAAGTGGGTGACCTCGATTCAATGATCTAACGGGAATTTAGCACGGGGAACACAATATAGGGTGATAGATTTAAGAGGGTACTTTGTAACATTGATATAAGTGAAATGGGGCAACATGACAACTTTGTTAAAAGTGGTTGCTCACAAATGGCACACATATATAACATCACGTCGGGTGTATTTACCCGCTGCATATTGGCTACATGCATATATCCCTGATTGATGAATAAAGCATTACTTGTCGTTCAGGTCACATTCGAGATGCCACTAACTTTGCACATATTGTACTTATGATATAAGTAATTTAAAACAGGGTAACCACCACATAACATTACTAAAATTGGCGTGGCAAAAAGTAATGCCAAAATTACGAAACTATAAAAGAATTTAACCGAGACTATAAAACAGTTCCGGAATCCGGAACGTTGAATAAAATTAGCTGAGACTAAAAGTAGTACTAAAATTACAAAAATGTCCCTGGACTCTGAAGCATACTGACAAGTTTCTTTGAACATCAGATTAAATTGTCTTAGACTAAACGTGGTGCTAAAATTTTGCAACTGTAGCAGACGCTAGTGGAGATTGAAACATCTTTTTTTAGTAGCACTAAACCTATCGAACTTTAGCGGAGACTGAGCAGTATCACAGAAATAGTTTTTTTTGGTGTTTTTTTAAAAAAGACATATTTGGTTAGACAAAGCAATGACCAAGACTAATAGTACTACGATTTATTAAATAATAGTTAGCGCAGATTAGCAAGCAGTTTTCCACAAACTGTAAACATTATGAAAACAAAGTTTTCAAATTGTCAAAAAATGAAAAGTTGAAAAATTTAACAATTTACACCTTTATTTTTTTCAAAAGACATCAAAGAATGAAAAAATTATACCAAATTTAGCTAAGACTGAACATTTCCAGGCAAAGAAGAAATTTCTGAGGATCACTGGAGTAGGGGATGTGCGGCCTGTGGTGCCAGATCTGGTAGGTGTGGTCACTAAGGACAAGCGGTGGCAGAAACCAAAACGCACCCAGATCTTTAGAAACGAAAGCTACTATATAAAATTATTGCCAATTTTAGCGTTGTTTGTGTACGTTTGTGTATGTTTGTGTATGTTTGTGTATGTTTGCCTCCCATTCCCCCTTTCTGAAACTAAAACTATCATCCTCATAATCTTTACATATCAGTACCCAATTATCTATTATATACCACCTAATTATCAATTTTCAGCACTCATAATGTATTATCGACTTGCAAATTATTTACTATCGGCATCGAACTGTCAAGTATCCAACACCATTATATCTACTATCCAACAGCCACTACGTTACTAGCAGCACCAAGCTATCTGCTATCAAACAAACATTGATATATTATCAACCATCCAGTTATATAATATCCAATACCCACGTATCTGCTATCCAACAACCGTCTATCTATTATACACTGTCAATTTTATACTATCAGGATCAAATTATCTAATATCCAGCACTCAGTTATATACTATCCACCAATCAGATAACTACTATAAAGACAAATTTATCTGTTATATATCAACCTGGGATCAACAAATCATCTATATGAACACAGTTATTTACTATCCAGTAGGTTTACTATCTATAAACCAATTACATACTATCCACTACCAAGTACTCGAATATCCATCAACCAATTATCTACTGTCACCACCCTATTATCTACTATCCAGTGCCAAGTCATCTGCTATCAACAAAACATTAATCTAATATTCAGCACACTTCAAAATAATATCACCTACCAGTTATTTGCTACCAACTCACCAACACACCATTATACATTATCCAAAATCAGGTTAGTTGCTATCCTCAAATCAATTATCTACTATCTAGTACCCGGTAATATACTTCTATCCATCAACCAGTTGTCTGCCAACAAGAACTCAGTTATCTACTTTCCACCAACCTGCTATCTATTATATACGAACTAATTATATATTATCTGCACAAATGTATATCCTATCCAGCATCCAGGTACCTAATATCCACAAACCATTTATCTGCTATCAGTACCAAGTTATTTGGTATACACAAACTAGTTATCTATTACCAACGCCAATAAGATCCCTTTTATTAAGTTAAAATCTCTGCCCCTTCTATAGTATCTCCACCCAACATAAACTCTCCGCTTTTAAGCCATCATTTTGATAATACTTACATATCAACACCCTCTCATGTAATGACCCCACACCTTTGGATGTAAACAAAGCAGTATAAAATACAATTAAAATAACTTATCAACAAGACTTATTTTATTATCGCCCTTACCACCCTATAATTCCTATTATAAAGTAAAAAGCTCTACAGCCATCTACAACGTCCCTACCATGACCTATTCTGTTTTTCTTACAGAGAACAAAACCCCACAAAAATACTACCCCATCTATATAGGAATGAATTTAAAACACGGGGTAAAAATGCAATAAGCATCACAATCCCCACACCTTTCCCTACCCCTTAGAAGCCCTCTTAGAAATTAACTTAAAAAAACCCATCTAGCCTCATCTAGAATGACCTTTAGTTACCTTTCTTATATACTATTCCTGACTGACCATACTCTGCTATCTTAAACAAAACTACCACGCCGTTCGCTTCTGTTTATTTCTTGTTTCTATTTAGGTAGGAAAAAGTAAGTTTGATTATACTCTCCATTATTTTAGATAGCATGCAACAATTGATAATTTTTTTTATATCAAACCGTGTTTTGGCAAAAATGAGATATGTTGAAATTATCTTTGGTTCCCCGATGTTTGAAATTGCAATATTGTGGCATGTGTGTGTGATAAACAGATTGAAAAAATAAGTCATTATTATTATTATTATTATTATTATTATTATTATTATTATTATTATCATTATTATTATTATTATTGTTATTATTATTATTATTATTTATATTATTATTATTATTACTATTATTGTTATTATTATTATTATTATTATTATTATTATTATTATTATTATTATTATTGTTCATGTTGTTGTTACTGCTGCTGCTGCTATTGTTGTGTATGTGTTTTTATTGTGCTATAGGTAGTAAGGGAGCTAATCCAGAAGGTTTCTTTGATAAGAGATGTGTATTTTATACTGCTTCTTTTGCAACTATAGATGTGGGGGTCAGTAGATGAATTGTGCAGATATGAAAGTTTTATGAAGATGATGGTCTTGTTTGTTTTTGTTTTGTTCTTTTTAAGAAAGGGACATGTTGGATGGTGATATTATTGGTGGAGATTCTATCTTTATAAGAGTTATCCTAGGAGTGTTGGTAGTAGACAACATTATTGTGGATAGCAAATAAATGGGTCCTGATCGTATCTATATAGTATGTACCTGGACAGCATATACCTTGATGTTGACAGTAGATATTTCGTTCATGGATATGAGAGAGGTCGTTGGTGGAGATTTCGTGGATAGTAGAGAAGTCGTTGATGGAAAGTAGATTTATTCCGGGTTATGACTAAGTGGTTATTAAATAGTAAATAATTAGTTGGTAAAACGTATATAACTGGGGTGTTAATAGTGGATAAGTTGTTGATGGTTGTAGATTACAGGGTACTGGTAAGTATATAATTGGTTTATGGATAATAAATCAATAGCTTGTGGATAGTGGATATTTTTTTTTATAGCCGACACTTGGTTTAGTTGATAGTAGGTCCTTGCATAATAGTAGATAATTGTATGTTGGCACATAAACACCTTTAGCTCCATCACTTTTAGCGTTGGATTTAATTTGGACTTCCGCTAAAGTTTCTTCAGAACTATTATTATTATGACTTGTGTCTGTAATTCCAATATTATTTTGGGATTTAATTCGCAATACCTTAAGTTCTTTTTTTGAAATATTCAATTGTATTTTAGGAAAAAAAATTATTTCTTGAATTTTACAAAACTTGTTAAGTTTCCCTCTTTTCTGTCACTTATTTTAAGAGCATAGTCTCGTAGCAGTTAGATTATTCGTTTTATTTAGAAGGAATTTATGTTTTGCTTTATACCTTTTCTTTCTTCATCCTACCACGGGTGGCCATGCCGTCTGTTACACAATTACAACATACGTTTTGTCAGTACATTTAGCAAGACAAAATAAACTACCGTAGTAGATTTAGAGTGTAAGCCAAACTAGCATTTCTCTTCCAAACACACGCAACTCTGTTACAAAACAAATAGACTTACCTGGCTTCATGCAACCTTTCTTTTCAAACGCAGACCGTCACCTCAGGATACACTATTAGAAAACATACCTTTCAAACTAGATGGCTTCTTTGTTAATTTCCCTTATGGCTTAAAGAGTATTTACCCTATTTAATATGGGAAATTCTTCATGTTGAAACCTATGATATCATACGTTATTTCCGTTGAGTGCAAAAGAAACCTTTCAACCATGATGGCTCCTATGTTCCCGAATCTTTCAACCCCATTTAACACAGACCCTCACCCAGTTCGTCCCCGTGTGTCATGTACCTCTGTGTCTATAAATACACCTACCCTTTGTTTTTTATATTTCCTCTCCGGTTATTTAGACCCTAACCCCTCTTGTGTGATGATATGTTTGAAAATTTGCAATCATAATTCGCCATATAGTAGGTGAAGAGATTTTAAACAAATCTTTTTGGATAATACCTATGCGGTGTTGGATATTAATAAAATGTGGGTGCTGAATAGTATGTTATGTGTGTTCGACTGTATTTAGAAGCCGGTTTAGAAGAGCATTAAGAATAAATTTGTTAGATATCAGTCTCCTTTCTCCACCTTTCTCGTCTGTGGTAGATGATGGATTTTAAACACTTCACATGGCCGTTTGGATAGAATCTATCTGGTGTTTTAGGTGTTAATTAAAAACAGGCGTTGAATAGTAGGCCGTATGTGTTGGATGGTAACAAAATAAAGTTACTGGATAGTAAGGAAGATGTGTTCGTTTTCGAAAAAAAAATGGGCACTAGATCGTAGAGAGAGTCCATGGCAGGGTGGTTGTGTTGGATTATGTAGTGGTTGTGTTGGATTGTTAGGTAGTTCTGTTGGATTGTAACTATACTCTTCTCGTAAGATATAATATTTGCTTTAATTCACCTTTTTCTTTCTTTTTCTTCGGACAGCGCATGTGCGGATTTTAGACAATACAATTTGGATACAAGAGTTTGATGGCAATCAAAAAGCAAGTTCTAGATGGATGGTGTGTTCGATGGATTGTATTTTTAAAACAACGGTTGCTGGATAACAGGATGTAAGTGTCTGTGTGTATGTTTGTGTGTGTGTTGAATTGTACATAAAAATGTAGCATTACATTTTCGAATGTTTGGCTCAATCGTGCCATTCTCAGTTTAAATTCCATTTATGACTATATCAATTATTTTGACTCGAAACAACTTTTGACCGAATAGATTTTAACCCCATAATACTAAATCCACGTTAAAACTATGAAACAGTTTAACATAGAATTTCTCATACGTTCCAAGTGAATCTTAATGACATCCAGTACCCCGTTATACCTACGGATATCAGACATTGATATACACAAACATGCAGACATAAATTGCAAGAGTGGCAATGATTAACTAATCTTTCTTTCCTAGAGAGCAGAGTGGTTCGCTATTATGCATTTTCTTTCTGTCACAGAATTAGGCAAAAAATAACTTGGCATTGCCTTAGAACTAGTTGACTATTTTTCGTTGTACATACGTACAACGTTATCTAGGGTGAATAAGTGTTTTGCCAAGTAAGCGACTGTATTAACATGTACCTCGCCGGAAATTACTTGCGACGATGGACATTAATAACATGATATGCACGGGTATTTTACCCTGACTATTGCTCACTCTCCTATGGATGTAAGTAAGATCAATTTCTAAACCGACACTGGTCGTTTTGGTTCACGTCAAGGAGTGTACGCTGTCCATTGTTCTCCAACCATAGGGGTAAGTGTTAAATTTATATTTCATTTGATATGCGAAGCTTATTCGGTTTGTAATGTCTTATCGCGTAATAATGCATTTATTGCAACGCAGATTTGAACTTTGAGTTACAAGTCACTATTAGAGGTAAATGTATTAGCATATATCTAGAGATTTTACAGAAACTATTATTATGACCAATTTGGTTTTATTGTAGCTGACTGTGACTATGACTAGAGTTGACTATAGATGTCTAGAGCTATCTGAAGCTGTTTAAAGCAGTCTGGAGTTTCCAGAGTATTTAAGGCTGCATGCTGTCGATACGTATGTATGTATGTACGTATGTCTGAGCCACGGACGTAGACGTAGCTAATTCAAAAGAGGGTGCTGTATGCTGTCTGTACGTGTGTATACGTATGACTGTACATGTGGTGGATCCATGAAGGGTGCGAGCGGCCGATAAGAGTGTGGGCCAACCCAAGGAAACGTGCTCCTGTACAAGGGCCTAGAAGCATACGTTTGGTTCAATTGTTGTTCCAATTGGGTGCATTTATATGCTCCAAAGATTATTTGAATCTTATGAGTTGTATACGTGAGATTATGTGAATCTCTTATAGTTAATGACATAATTTTGAAACACATTTGAATATCATAAGATTATTTTGAATCTTAATCAGAGTACATACTTGAGATTATGTGAATCTCTCTTGTAGTGTATAATACTGTTTGAAACGTATGTGCAGTCCATGAGGTTCTTGGATCTGTATGTCATATTGAGTTCATATTCTTGGTTTACTTTCAATGTGTGAATGTTTCTGTAGAGTGAGTGGGTCAATCGTATGTTGAGAGCGTGAGAGAATCATAGTACTTTTAGACCATATATTTTTCTTTATTAATTCATTTCATAAATTTCCATCTTTCACACATTGTGTTTCTCTTATTCATTTAGTCCAAAAACGCACTCGGTTTCTATTCTGCGATACTTTCTATATAAGTGAATTATCACATTCTTAGTTAAACTTTAGGTCGTTAAAAAGTTATGTGAGGGGAATTATTTATTTAATATAATCATTCGTTGGAATTGCAGTACTTTAATATTCATTATAGACTATTTCATATATTATAGCTGTATGTAATTATTTAGAGTCATTCAGAAACACTTGGATTTATGACTGTATTGGAATTATAGTGAATTCATTTAAAGACATTTTTAGATTATATAGATGATTTTTTCTTTGATGTTGACATATTAGTAGAGCATTGACATTATTCGGAATACCTTTGGAACTTATTCGGATTACTGTTCGATTTGATAGAATTTCAGGATTTTTTGAATTCATTTAACATAATGTAAGTTATTTTTAATTCTTTCAGTTTGTGCTTTAGGAAAATAAATTATTATTTTAGATTATACAAAACTTGCTGGTTATTGCTTTTTCTTGTTACCTAGTTTAAGACCCTACAGTCGTAACAAAAAAAAAAAAAAAATGGGGTTCCCGTTCTGGATTTGAATTTTTTAGTTTATTTTAAATATTTCGACATTTTAATATTTCAGAGATTTAGAATTTCAGATAAATTAGAAAATTTAAGTTTCACTTTGTTTTGAAATTTTCTTAGTCTCTGGTATTTTAATTTTACTTATTGGGGAAATTTATGGTGAGACCATCAAACTTTCAACATGACATCTAAAGTAAAAACTTTCTTGCAGATCCTACGCAGGAGTGGTTACAGTCCTTAAAAATGGACGGCCTACATGAGCTTGCCAGATATATTGATCTTTCTGAAGCTAAGGGTTTTATAACGAAGACGGAGATCAAGAATATTTTTTGATGTATTATTTTGTGATTAAGGATATTCTTGTCTAAAGTGTTTTGGGTTAGATAAAGTAGTTTCGGTTTTGATGCGGCCAACAATGAGCTTGGCAACCCCTTTAAAGATAATGAGGTAGATAACTATTTTCTTAGTGTTATGAAAATTACTGAAAACTCAGTGTAACCAAAAAGAGCATTGTACTCTCTTATTACGAAGTGTACTTACTGGCAAAGCTAATGAAGTTTACACTTCACTCTCAGTAGTGCAAAATGACGATTATCATTTGGTCAATTAATCCCGAAGGGTTTTGCTTTGGTGCCTGAGACATCGTCAGATGTTTAGAAATTATAGAAGAGAAGCTGAGTCATAACGCCATATGTAAAATACATTCGTGTTTGTCATCACCAAGATCAATTCAATGCTATTACTTACATCACAGGATTTCTCGGATATCGATATTATTGCCAAAACCAAAGTGCCTGTGAATTATTGAGATTTGTCTGGTACGAACGAATTAGCAAACGTAACACGTTTGTCCATGAAATAAACGACGCTGTTTTTGTAACCAAATTATCGACTTCATCAGTGTTACAATATAAAATGTGACAACAACGTCGAAAAAGTATTAAATGACGATTACAACAAGAATAGATATAATAAGAAACGTGCGGGTTTTATTTTATCTTTTTATATACTTTGAATATTTACAAGACCCTAACCCTAACTAACCCTAACCCTAACCCACATCCCTAACGTTTGAGTAGGTCATAGTGGTTATGACAAATGCAAAATAACTCTAACCCTTTCGTTGTCCAAATTTTAGTGTCATTCCAGAAGGACGATACAAGATATTTCATGGGCCCCATACACATACTGATTTTGCCGAATGGAGTTTAGACCCCGCCTACGACACTTGGAGCTCAGAGAATGTCAAGCGTTAAGGACGCTGCCATCAATACGCTACCGTATGAGCTTTATAATCAGCAGAAAACACTTTTAAGCATATGCAATGACAAGATTACAAAAACAAACACCATGAAATTATAAAACAAAAACAGGCCAACAATAATTAAAGAAAATGAACATTATTAAGTCTTTAAAACTGTAGCATGTAGTCAAAATGTAGCTACTGGAAATTAATGATAAATTGGGTGTTTGATAGTGCTAAAAAGTGGGTGTTTTGAGGAATAAAAAGTGGATTTGGGATGGTAATTAAAAAGCGAGTGTTCAATAGTAGGGAAAAGTGTTTGCTAGAAAATAATGAAGAGGTACATTTTGAATAGTACTCAAAAACTGTTTGTCGGAAATAAACAAAAATGTGACTGTTCACTAGTATCTAACAATGCTAACAATGCCTTTCCCATATAGGGTCAGAGACCCAGCAATTTGAAAATATGTTTATGTCCATACGTTACAACAACACGAAATCAGGCGCTGAGCTTGGTGTAAATGGACTCGCTGGACCAATAATATCGAAAATAGGAACCAATAAAAAATTAAAGTACATTCCGATTTGGAAGGTTATGATTGCTTGATGATGCAAAGTAAACTTCAAACAAAACTTTTGAGAGATTATCCGATTTGTTACTGAAATACGTAGAGATAATTCTGTAGATGCAAATTCTTTTACAGACTTGACTTTGGAACACTTACATTCTGTAGATGTAAATTCTTTTACAGACTTGACTTTGGAACACTTAAATGACTGCAATTAGCATGTTTGTTGAGGTATGGAATTTAAAATAAACGTTTCAAAGAACTGTATGCATAAACAATGCAGCTGCTCATATGTTTATCGAGGAAGTTCTCATCAGGACTTCGTTATATAATGAGAGATTGATTTCATCATGAGTATTTACAATGTTATAAATTCCTCAGTATAGTTGAATATCCATGGGTTTGTTATGGGAATAGCGTTGGTATCGTGCGTCTTTATGTGCCTTAACCGTTGTGTGTTTTGATGGTTCTCATTTTGTTTAAATGGTTGCACAATGATGGCATGGTCGTGAGTTACCTAGTAACCCTAAAGCTTATTACATGAAACATAGGTAATCATATTTTCAGAAGCAAGGTAAAGATCGTACAGAATTTCACCTAGCAAGTGCCAGTCAGTCTCCTAGTCCTAAACCTGATTCGAAAACCTAACTTTAACCTTAACAATGCAAGAAAACTTTAACCATAACCATGCCACAAAGCCTTAACCTCAAGACCGCGAGTGGTCATCCCGACAGACAAGCCGGTCATAGGCATATGGACTAAAATAAGTTCCACGTGGGTGGTTTAAACGTCAAAACCCCAAATGATGTTCATCAGGCGGATATTTTGTTTTTATTATACGACGTGGTACGTGGACACCGCACTTCAACGCGGATATCCAAGTGCGCTTTAGCCATCGTCGTTGTCGCTGGTCGATATAAAGAAGCTAAACCGTTAACGTCTGAAACGACCAACTCGTGAAAAGGTAATAGTAAGACTTGCCAACGTCTTTTCCAGGTGGCCGGACAAAATGGTAGCGGACAAAATGGTACGGACAAAATGGTATGGACAAAATGTTAAGTGGACATAATGGTACTGGACAAATTGGTATGGATAAAATGGTGCCGACAAAATGGTACGGACAAAATGGTATGGGACAAAATGGTACTAGGATTAAATGGTACAGACAAAATGGTACGACTACAAGTTTATTAATACGACATGTAAAAAAAACAGACAAGTTTTTACTAAATAACATTAATAGGCTGCTATTGTGAACTGACCATGGATGATTGATAAGAATTACCTATACAAACAATTTTAAAATAAAAAAGCAATTCAAGAAAAATAAAGTGCAAACTACAACCTCTGACTACTATACAATATAATTTAGAAATAGAAAAAAATTAACTAAAAAATGTCACACATCCAAGTTATACTCAAATAAAATTTATCATATGAGGTCAAACTTTTTAACCTAGTCGCAGTCAGATAACATTTATATTGAGCACTCTAGCAATGTCTCCCAAATATGTAACCGGATCTCGGTTATTGTAATCGACCACTATGGTGTGAAATGCTTCGTTGGTGCGAACATATGTTTTCTTCTTCTTTCCGGTTGTTGTTCCCAGTTCCATTTGACGACGCTGAATTTGAGTGCTATGCTGCTCCTGTTGTAGTTTTCGCGCCAAATTTGTGACGGATGGGCAAAACGAACAACGTTGTTAAAAGCATTGTGCCAACCCTCGAGTGCATTGTTGCTGCGAGGTAGGTTATCGATGTATCTAGAATATTGGTTCCACAACTGAATTGCGAATCTTGGTGTACCTCTTCTTCCTCTCCTTGGTCTTCCGATGAAGTTGACCTCCATGTAATCACATATTACTTCAGTTTCTCGGTATGGTGGATATGCGGTCAGAATTTCGAAGACTTCTATGACGCTATCTGTTGGAATAAATTCTAGAGCGAGAAGACGCTTGACAAGAAGCGCGAAATCAGGTTCATCTCTATAACGTTCTGAAAAACCTTCTGATTGCAGTTTCCTCCAGACGCACTGACCGAAGTGAAACATGTATCCAGTTACTGTTGCCATCGGAAATATAAGTAGTGAAGGGGGACACTTTACGTACAATGGGAATTAGCATTAAAAACACCCTTGGGACACTTTACGTACAATGGAAATTTAACATGGAGAAAAATCGTGGGACACTTTACGTACAAGGGGAATTAACATGGAATAAATCGTGGGATACTATACGTACAAGGGGAATTTAACATGGGAATAAATCGTGGGATACTATACGTACAAGGGGAATTTAACATGGGATTTTTTTTTTTTTTTTTAAAAGTTTTTTAAAATTTAAATTTAAATTTAAATTTAAAAAAGGGGTAGGCAATTCAAAGACTATCTCTTTTCGAGAAATATGGCTGGCCCTGAAAAGGGCCTTTGGGTTTTTTCTTCTTCTTCTTTTAACTTTTTAACTTCTTCCACCATCCTCTTATTTTGTCCATCATTCCTTTCTTCTTTTTCTTTTCTGTTTCCGGCAACCAGTCCGGGTGGCCCATGACCCGGAACTTCTCTTGGATTTTCATCCAGTTTGTGTTCAGTTTTTCAAATTCATCCCTTTTTTTTCTATTTTCTTCTTCTTTTCTTTCCTTTAACCACTTTTCTTTGATCTTCTTGACCTCTTCGGTCAGCACATTCCTCATTAGTTCTTCAGCTTTCTTAAGTTTTTCTAACCCCCACTTCGCGAAACACCAATCTGTCCATTCTGCAATGTCTTCTAGAAAGCACCTTGCACTCGTCACATGATCTATCGCTTCTTTTAACTTACCCACTTTGACATACGGTGGGTTAATTAAACCTCTGATTCTCTTCTCCTCATCATCTATCATTTCTTTTACAATATTTACGGATAAGTGTAGGCTGGTTACTTGTCTTGAGACGAAGTCTTTTGTCACTGCATACCTCCATTCCTGTTCAACCCTTTCTACTACACTCAATCCATCTACCATCCAATACCAACTTCCCATAAGATCGTTGTATAAAGCTGAAGCTGCTGGCATCTTCTTGTTTGCTTATTCCGTAGAATGGGTTCCAATGGCCAACACTGTTAGTTTTATACTCAAAGCGCGAACGTGAAGGAAAACATCCCCTAAAAACATAAAATGGATCTTACCTAGATCATGACCCAACAACGCGCGTACGTGAAGGAAAACATCCCCCTACTTTCTCATTTCATATAATAAAACCCTAACTATACTCTTCACATACGCTAAGAAACCCATAATCTACTATTCACACAAACATACCTGAGCTCTTACAAACACACAAACACACAAACTCATACCCTCACACTATCTTAAAAAAGAGTTAGTGTTTATATACACACTACTCTACCTACACACATTGGCAAATCGATCGTTATTTCTTTTCTAGAGTATTGGGTAGCCCTGAAAAGGGCTGTTTTTTTTAAACTCCAGATGCACCTATCTAATGGTTGCACCGTCCTGGCCTGGCGCCGCACACGCATCTTCTTCCCCAGTCTTCTTTCACCTTTCTTCTGGGGAGCGCAGAGGGAGGATGATTCGCTTCAGCACCCCAATCCTCTGTTTCAGGAATATTAAACGACATCATCTCTTCTCTTTTCTTTTCCTCCTCTTCCCTCTGTCTTCTCTCCTCTTCTTCCTTCTTTATTCTTGCTTCTTCTACTATAGCCTCCGCTGATAGTTCGTTTACTATCCGCCTGGCATATTCCAGGTGCATCTGGAGTTCTAACAGTTTCACTATTCTGCTAGTCATTCTTCTGGCTGTGTTGATCAATCAACAAGGGTAGCTGGACTGCCGAACGAGTTTCAATTTCTACTGAAAGCGCGAACGTGAAGGAAAACATCCCCCTAAAAACATAAAATTCATCTTACCTAGATCATTAACCAGAACAACGCGCGGACCTAAAAGAAACACTCGCTCACTTTTTATGCTACCCATCACTTCAATAGACTATCCACATACGCAAAGCAATCCAATCTAACCCCAAATATACACCTCAAACAGCCCAAAAAACTAACATCATTTTAATCTACTATCCACACCAACCTACTTTATCACTTACAAACACAAACACAAACACACAAACACATACCCTCATATTTTTTAAATAAAGAGTTAGTGTTTATTTTCACACTACTCTACCTACACACATTGGCAAATTAATAGTTATTTCTTTTCTAGAGTATTGGGTAGCCCTGAAAAGGGCTGTTTTTTGTTTTGCTATGGCATTCTTTTTTCAGTTTCTAAGAATGCGATGTCCTCTGAGGATAGACTTTCTGGCAATAGGTCTGCTTCTTCGGAAAGAGAAGAAGAATTCTTTGGTGTCGATACGACAATCGACAAAGCCTCTGTCAACTTCAGGTTGCTGCTGCTGCTGTTGCTGTTGTTGCTGTTGTTGCTGCTGTTTTTGAAGTCTGTACTTCTCTGTCCATTCTTCTTTCTCCCTGTTCATTTCTTCTCTGAAGAGCTCTTCTATCAGGTCTTCAGTGATTTTTAACATTCTCACATTCTCTATTTCTTCTGGTTTCGGTATCAGACTGTGTCTGACCCTATGCAAATTCACGTAGGCTTCGTTGAGCTTAGCTAGTTTGGAGCACATCTTCTTAGGAGGATGAGTCGACAATGGATGGCTAGACTGGGAACAACCCGGTTCTTAAAGTTAAAGCGCGGACGTGAAGGAAAACATCCCCCACACGGTTTTCGAGCCGCAACGTTCATGAGAGGGATAGTAAGAAATGAAAGAGCATCAATCCAACATTCTTCTAGCTAAACAAAAGACAAAGGCATTTTTTTCTAAACACAACATTTTTTATTCAAAAATCACTTAACACTAAACAACAACATTTTTAACAATAATCCAACACTATAACATCAAACAATTTTTTTTCAAATCACAAACATTTTTTTCTTCAAATACAATCTACTTTAAACAAGGCTGACAACGTTGTGAATGAAATTGTGATTTCCACTGTTGGAAATCATTAGGCCATTGATGGACACTACGTTTCCTAGCTTGAGACAAAAGATAAGCATAATGGTCACAAAACCATCGATCTACTTTCACATCGTTTCTAGCAGAAGACCGAGGATCGAAATGAGTCACTAAATGTTCTAAGGAATAGCCCAGGCTGCGATGATGCAGAAAATACACACAGTACTGTCCACACACCAAGGAATCTGTGCCTTGTAATTTCACGTTATTGAATCGGGTGGTTTGAGCATTTCTTCTCATAAAGTCGATGATATCGTCTTCCAAGGGGGGCAATCCATACGAATCGAAATATTCCACACATCCTTCTTGAGGAAAGTAGACGGCTACCCAGTGGGTTCCTGGGAGATGACTATCGTCCGTGTTGATCACGTAAGCTTGATGGTCTTTAGGTTTGCGATGAGGGAGTTCATCTTTAGCACAGACGACGGGATTCCAAGAAGCCGTATACGAACTGTGGTTCAAAAGGTAATAAAGTTCCCAGGTATCCATTGTTTTGTGTTTGTTTTCTTCTTCACAGGTAATAATAAGTCGTCAATTCGATCCTGACTTTTTGCTTGAAAATGTCTGACGAATAAACGGTTATTCGTTCTGTTTCCTCACTCTGATTCAGGAGAGCTTCGATACGATGGATCTCTTGAGTGGTTAATGGTGGACAAGAATGTTCACGCAAGTCTTTATACCACTGGTGCAACACGTCTTTGTTCGAGATGAGACTCCAAGCTTCGTCCAGATACTCGTCCAATTTTTCTTCTTGACTTAACATTAGGCATTTATCGTGTTGAATTTGACTGGGATGATCGTTTTGACATCCATAGCAATTTTTCTTGATCAATTCCGTCATTTTGTCGACCAAGTGTTTGGCAAAACAGCAGACTAAATGGGCTTCTTGTTCTGGCCATCTCGACTTCATTATGATATCTTCTTCGTCTTTGTCTTGAGATTCTTCTTTTTCCACGGTCTCCTTACATTCCATCTCCAAAGTTTCTCCACTAGGTAAAGAGGGATAACAGTCTTCCATGGCTTTCTAATAATCTAGAATGACTTCTCTCAAACTGTTGATTTCTATGGTATTATCGAATTCTGCATACAGGATGACGTTCACTGTCTGTTTCAGTTGTTCTGCAAACTGAAGTTCCACACGAATCTGGCCGGATTTTATAGGGTGGAAATGTCCCTCGTCGCTGCCTTGGTCTGGAGTGAAATCGAAAGCCCACAAAGCATAGCCTCCTGCATAATCCTCATACTCAATGCCGTGACTGGTGTTGGTTCCTAACTGACCGGTGGCTTCGTACAGGGACAAGTACGATCTCAAGTAATTCATCTTCTTGTCACTAAAGTCAGGTTCGAAAGGTCGGGTACACAAGGTCTTGCCATCACGACTGACTTCGACTTTCTTCACTAAAAAGTGTTGAAAGTTGAAAGGATTTTCTTTGAAGGCTCCGTTGAAGGCTGAATTCGTGACCATACCAAGGATCAAACGTTTGGGTAACTGTCCTTGGAACAGATGATCTTCGGTTATGGATTGTAGTCCAGCAGAAATGGTGAACGTTTTCACTTCCACACGTCGGATGGGATACTTGGCGGTTGTTCTGCTCAACGTTTGACTCATGTCGTTACCCACTTTGGGTAACACTTCCACGCGTCGTACGTAGAGTTTGGCCTCCTGGATTATGCTTTTAGGAGCCTTAGCAGGATCAGCAGCTATCAAATGGAAAGCGGCACTGCTGCGATTCAGTCTCAAGCGGACATTGACCCCGTTCAGCAAATATTTCTCTTGCAACCACATGTCCAAATGCAAACGATCCATCAGTTCTAAACTCTTCTTCTCTAAGATTTTGCTTTCTCTTGCCTCAAAGCCGGAATTGCTTCCATCTGTTTTTTCGAACTTGCCCGCTTCGTCAGCTACCCACAGCACGCAGGCATTGAGATGACTATCCTTGGCATCTATTCCGTACGTCAAGAGATTTTCCAAGTAGGCACGGTAAGGGTATGTATCCATGCTGCTGCTGACTAGTTTGTTATTCAAGTACAAATCCACTGAGCTGAACAAGGAATGCATGAAATTGTTGACGGGAGCTATTTCGTCAGCGTCATCTACTCCACTATCATCTTTTTCTAGAACTTGGACTTTCAAGTACAAGTAACTGCTATTCAGATCGATGTAATCTTCGGGCTGCCCCTTGATTTCAAATTCGATGGGAGCGGAATCGGTCAGTGAGGAGATGGGATTAAATTCCACCCACTGGGATTCTTGCATGGTCATCATGGTGGGGGGCATGGCAAACAGATCCAGTTCCGTCTTGGAACAGGCGCAAGACTCTCGGTGCATCATTTTTTGTTGTTGCTGTGTCTCAATAATCGAAAACGTCTAAGTCTCGAACGGTTCTTCTTTTCTTGGCCTTTCTCGCTTGAAGTCTGGTGAAAGGGTGTTTTCTTCTTCGTCGTCTCTTTCTGCCTTGTCCTTGCTGAATGCTTGACTCGGTAGCATGCAGGGCATTTATAGGTGTGTCTCGTCGGCCTAAAATGTCTTTGCCCGTTTGCAGCAAGACATTTTTACCTGCCCTCATGAAGGCTTCTTTAGGGTTTTGTTTGTCGATGATGACATTTTGGAGAAATTCTTTGCCTTGTGTCAGTGCCGCATCTTTCAAGGCGTGCAATCCGCGTGTCACCATCGGTTTCAACACCGGGGCCACCGAACGAAAGGCCGATTTTAACATGTCTCCTAAACCGTGTCCTCGCTGTCGTGCAACCCCTCGGTACACTGGATACATGACTTACTTACGAATCGTGAGAGAACCGTTTTCGAAAATGGAGTTTCACCGTGACTTTTCCTTTGGTGAATGGAATATTTTGCCCCAGATCTCCTTTTATAGTAATGTTGACCGTGTCCAAGTACGACTTGCTGACGGGTAAATAGTGAGGATGGTCAAATTCGCGGTGAACGTGGTAAGTGTTTCCACCTTCCTCGTCAGCGTTTGTGGCAGAATCCACTTTGAAAGGAATGACACGCAGTAACGGCACGGAGGTGTGTCCCACCACGTTGTACTCCACTATATCGGAATACACAAAGATCAAATTCAGTCCTTGGTTCAGTTCTACCGGGAAACGAAAATACCTGGCAAAAATATCGTTGTCGGAAATGACTGGCAATTCGTTTTTCTTTATCATGACCATTCTCATCTCCGTGTCACCGCCCAATATGTCAAACAATTCAGGACAAAATAAGAAAGACATGAATTTTTTGGACCCCTCGGAAAATTTCATCAGAAAGCGACGAGCTATTTTGTGGTATTCCAGGGTGACACTTTTTTGGACATTACTCAAAGCTTTATGGAACACGCCATTAAACCTGGAAGCTATGGCGCTGACCAAATGATGACCACTGAAATAATAGCCTGGGAGAATGGACAAGTTGTAGGTCCACGTTTTAAGTTTGTCATCATAGGTTCTATTGGTAGATGTGCCAATTTTATCCAACTCCACTTGCAATTGTTGGTCATGAACTTCCACCTTAAACCAATTTTGCTGGGCAATGACATTTTGGACTTGGGTCGGGTGAATCATTTCTACTAAAGCCACTTCCCAATGGGCTTCGTGATCTAAGGGGATGGCTTGAGGTAATTTGGCCGTGTAACAGCACAACGTGTTGTGGGGAAACACCTCCATGGAACTGTCACTGGGTAAGGTTAAGTAAAATTGGTTTTGGTGACTCATAATTCCAGAGTTCTGTGGCTGTCCGAGGGGTTAGTGGACGTCAGAGGCGTGTCTCCGCCCAAAATGGGGTTCTGGTTGTGGTTGTTGGAGTGGTGACTGGCACTGGCACTGGACACAACGTTCCCGTTCGAGGAGAATTTCAGGGAGGGATTGGGAAGTAGGTAACCGATGCAACTGCTCAATAAAATGGTCCACAATTGTTTGTCTCCTTGTTGCAAACTCAAATTGGCGATGGCTGCCCCGATGACACAATACACCACGAAGATTTGGCAGAAAAAGACGATTTGCGTTTTAGGCACACGTTCTCCACACCACACCCACAAGGGTTGTTTTTGTAAATCTTGCACAGAAGAACTAGGGGAAGAAGGACTGGTCGACGTAGCTGCGTCTGATGTGTGAAAGGGCATGATGGTCACTTCTTCTTTTTATAGTCGATGACTTGCGAAGCGTCGATCCAAGAATCGAAACTGGGTGGATATCCTTTCCAACGTACTTTGACTTCTTTGACACGTCGTTTGCCCACTTTACGGGTTCTGCGTTCGAGAATGCTTTCGATGTCGTACACGTCGTCTTCTTTTTTGGTGACACGTTGTAACTCGGGCAAATAAAACGTTCCTTTGAGTACTTCTCCGTTCATGTCTTCCAATTTATAGACGGCAGGATGACGGCCATGTACTCGTCCAGTGACGCGAAACAGTTCGGTCGTCCAGTTAGGTAAGTAACCTTTGTCGACAGTGCGTTTGGTTTTGCCAATGCGCACCCAATCTCCTACGGTCAACTCTCCACTTTTCTTGGGGACAGCCCTCGTCGGGGACGTACCGAACAGGCGCTCGAACACCAGCACTTCGTTGTCGGGAGTCACGTCTTGCGGGGCACGTCCGATGCTTCGATGGTAAGATTGGTTGTACGCTTGCACCAGGTGCGGTAAGATGTCGATGTACTTCAGAGTGTGGTGATGCGTAAAATATTTCCACATGCGTTCTTTCAAAGTGCGTTGAAAACGCTCCACGATGCTGGCTTTGGTTTCGGGATTCTCGGTGGTAAAAAAATGAATGTCACGTTTCTTTAATTCTTTTTGGAAAGCTTGATTCAGAAATTCGGTGCCTTTGTCCGTTTGCCATCGAAGAGGGCGACGACCGCTTTGTTTCAACACCCGTTGCAGGGCTCGCACTAACTCGCTGCTGGATTTGGAAGTCAAGGGTACGACCCAGGCAAATTTGGAAAAGACGTCGATGACACAAAACAAATATTTGTAGCCACGATTGTAGCTGGCCAAATGAGAGACATCGGCTAAATCGGCTTGCCATTGATGATCGATGCCTTCCACTCGGGTGCGACTTCTGGCAAACTTGCGTCGAATGGGTTTGTGTAAAGTGTAGGTAGCTTGTTCTTGTAACCATCGTTGCACTTGAGGTAAACGGAGACTTTTCAGTCGCGTTTTGGCAGCACGATACAATTTTTGAACTCCTGCGTAACCTGCAGGATGGGAGGGATCGTAGTAAATGCTAGCTAAGACTTTTTCCATTTTTTTGTGTGGATTGGTGTCTTAATAAGGCACCCACTCTTGGAAGAGGCTACTCTTTTTCTCTTGGGGTATTTTCTTGGATTGCAAGGCTTTGCGTGTGCGGCCAGCAATAGGTGTCGAAGAGGAGGAGGATGTCTGAGCAGCGGATATCGGTTCTTGTTTCACTTCTGTCTTCACTTCTGTCTTCACTTTCTTTTTCTCTTGTGAGGAAGAAGGGGTGGCCATCATCTTTTTAATCCATCCAATTCTGGAGGTAGGTGGTGTTGTTAACTTGCGTACTTTTTCTGGTGGAGTTTGAAACCCTTCTTCTTCTTCTTCTTTTCCTTTTTCTGTCTTGGTCACGGGTACTGGTGGTACTGGTACTGGTACTGGTGATGGTGCTGGACTTTTCATCAAGGTCTTAAAATCTTTCAAAGTGGGTAGAGCTGTTTCGTCTAAAGCTTTCTGGTGAAAGAGTTGCAGTCTTTGTAAGAGTTGACCGTACTTTTGCGATTTTTCTGTTTCGGACAAATCTTGGCGATCCAGCAAGGATTGCAATTCGTGTTGTAACTGGGACATCTCGCTCAAATTGGGATTGGGAGGTAAATACGGGGTGCGTTGTTCTTGCCACCGATGGTATTCCATCCATCGTTTGTAAGGCACTAAAGCTAGTTTTCGTCCTTCCATGGGGTTGTCAGGGGTGAATTCTGAGATCTTGGGACTTCCGAAGGCCTTTTTATCTTGCTCCCATCAGTCCTCCCAACATGGTTCCCAAGACTCCTTTCAGTATGGGGCCTAACAAGAGAGGTAAAATGTCTCCACGTTGGACCAACATCTTCTTTTTTTGACGAATGGGAATTTTCTTTTGAACCATTTTCCGAAGAACGTGACGATGTTTGCCTAAGCATTGTTTCTGGTGTTTGGACAAAGGGATCGTGCCTTTCAAAACGTTCAAACAACATTCGCACACGGTATCGATGACCTCTTTGGAGGCCGTTTGAATGAGTTTTTTTCGTAGGGGTGGAGAAGCTTTGGACAGGACAGATAACAGGTCCCCATGTTTGGCTAAACGTGGTGGTAGTCCTTTCCTTTTCTTTCCTTGGGGTTTTCTGGAGGGTGACATCTTTGAGTCTTTAGGAGCACCTAAAAACACTGATACCCTACTCGGTCACAGGCCTTTTTTATACTGGAACGCGTCGCCACTGATTGTCTTTACGTTTTATCAGTTTGAGGACAGGCATGACACGTCGTGCAGGGGTACGTAACGGACTAAATCGAGCCAGTTCTTGCTTGGACAAATCCAGTAAACTTTGTAACATGCCCGATCTTTCTTGAACTTTGATTTTGGGAGAAGGTACTTTGTGAGCAGCAGCCACTGCCGCTAAATGGGAAGGTCCTGCCACTGGGGAAGTTCTTTTGGGGGTCATCAACGGAGAAGTTCTTGGTGTAATCAACGTCTCCAAGTACTCTTCAGTTCCTGGTGACATCAACGGAGAAGTGGACAAACGTGAGGCTGCCGGAGACGTTGTGGCAGGTCGTGGCTTGCGAGTGTAAGGTTGCGTCCTGGCCGAAGTGCCTCTCTTGCGACTAGTTTTCTTCTTCTGTGGACTTTTCTTTTTTTGAGGACTTTTTCTCTGTTTCTTTTTCTGGGGGCTTCTTTTCTTTTTCCGGGGTGATGGTGGTGGTGTCTGGTAAGAGGAGGGTCCCGCCACTGGAGAAGTTATTCTTCTTGGGGACTTGGTCTTTTTCTTTTTCTTCTTGGGGCTTCGTTGGACTTTTGTCTTGGGGATAACTTTGGGGGCATTAGGATCCCATCTTAAGAGTGAGCGAATGATGACCCCTCCTAGAGTACCGCTCCCTCCAGGTTTCAAAATGATTTGTTTTTTGGTTTGAGTGTCGATGCGGGGATCGGCCAGTTGGACCAAAGCGACTTTGTTTCGATCGAAAAAGCGTTGGGTTTGATGAGGAATCTGAATGATTCCTTGGAGTAATTGACGTGCCGTCACCGTGAACCATCGTAAGACTTCTTTGAGACTAGCTTCTAAGACACGGGCTCGTGTTTGTGGATCTTTTTCTCGGCTGATGCCATACAAGGCACGAATCAATTTGACGGGAAGATGCGACTGAAGGGACGTCATGTTCACACTGTGTGAGATAGACGAAAAAGGGTCTGAGGTTTTTATAGATTTTTTTCATGGGGAGTGAAATGAAGTCGAGGACGGAGACGTGTACAGGACAGGCCCTCCGTCTTGGCACCAGTGGTGAAACAAGTGGGTACGAAATCGCAAATCCTCGGGAGTCGTAGGTTTCAAATCGACGAGTAAATAGGCGTGTGGCGTTTGAGTGGCATCGTCGTACGCCTGAGTCAGCCAAGGCGTTCCTAACTGTTTGGCTAAGACTTGCACTTGCGATTTATCTCGAGGGCTTTTAAACAAGACCACGTAATGCGCATTGAGACTGATGGTGCGATGGGCTTTACTTTGTTGAAACAAATTTTGGGTGATGTAAACGACACTGGCATTACGGTGATGCCCTTTGCGCGTGAACCACAGTTTAATTTCTTCTTCGTCTTCTCCTAACATGTCGTCGAAAATGACCAAATGGGTTAGACGGGAGTCAGAGACGATGCCATCGTCTTCTTTAGGAATGCCTTCCACAAACACGATGGAATCGCCTTGACTTTCTCGCAAGAGGCTGTACGCCGATTGCCACTCTTTGTAACACCACACGATCCGTTGAGGGGGCCGATCGATCAAATGATGTTTATGTTCGATCAAACGTTTGACGAATTCGGTTTTGCCCGAACCGCTAGGTCCAGCAATGAGCATGTTAAAGGGATGGCGAAGATACAAAGCCTCCCAACTGGCACGATCTAAGTGTTCGTCGATGACTTTGACAGTAGAGGAAGAGGGAGCAGAGACAGCAGAGGTAGCCATGGTATGAGAAATGTCACTTGTGACACGAAAAAACAAACAAGACAAGAGTTTATATACTTTTTCAGAACACGTTTATTGAATGTTTTTTTTCAAATATGAACACGAAAGACAAAAATACATACAACCCAAATAGTGATGTACAGGAATATAAAACACATCAAAGCGATCAAAGTGAAATATAAACAAGTGTCTGTACAACATGTTTTGGGTAACCAAGATGTCCTAGGGACAGTGTGTAATGTTCTTACAGTCTCTACATGAGGTATTGTCACACAAGTGTCCTCCCGGAATGACCTTTCAGGAATGTCCATGACAGTCCTGTCCTGAAGCGAGTGGTTGTTCTCGGTGACGGGTTCTTCTGGCACCGTCACTAACACAGGTTGAAAAGTAACTTTTTTCCTTGAACAACTCTTGTGCATACTGGGCCACTTCTTGGTTCCAAGCCTCAAAACCCTCCTTTTTCCAATCACGAACATCTGTCCAATGAGGGTGTAAGTCACAAGCTACACACACATCGTCATACACGTCTTGGGTCGCTAAAAGTTGACGAATCTTTTTTTCCTGTTGAGGTCGAGAAGTATCCAGATGAAAACGCAAGGCTTTGAACAAAAGGAGTTTTTCGTGACCATTTAAGGCCATGGAGGTGGTAAGTACTGATCGTAAAGAGTCCACAAGGAATCGGCTGGTAAACGAAATCCCAGAAAACAAGTCACTAAGACACACACCACTTGTCGTCCAAAATTGAATGGATACAGTTCTTGTAATAATTGATGGTAATGATCCACGGTTTGAATATGGTCATTGAGTTCCTTCCACGGAATCTGTTGGATGACATGTGACATAAACCGTGGCATGGCAGCCTGTTTTTATATTCTCTTTTTTCCGGATGCAATAGACGTACTTTCTAGCCAGAGATCTTCGTTCTCCAGTAGGGAATCTAAATCTTGCATACTGTAACCGAAACGTCAGAGTTCGTTTAGGTGTTTCCTCTTCCTCTAAGTAGATTCCACGTAAAATATGTTGGTAATCCTTTAACTTGTCTTCCTCAATGCATTGCACTAGGTGAATCTCGAAGTAACCATAATCATGAACATGTCGATCATTAGCGACCTCAAAGTTTTGAACAATGTCTGACCATTGAAAGAATTTCTGACGAATCAGTTCTCTTATACCATTCAAGTACCAGTGGTTAAAGATCTGGTGACGTATCGGATGCAATTGTTCTTTACGTTTCACTTGTATTTTCACCAGCTCTCGGTAAATGCGTTCTCTCAACTCCACAGGCAAAGCACGAATGTTCTCTTGTAAAGTATCCATGAATAGGTCATACTAAATCCTCTTTGGTCTGACACAAGAAATGTACTCTTTGCACAAACATGGTTTCACTTCAGTGTCGAATTTAAATCGTTGAGTCACTAATCTACACATTACAATTCGTTCAGAAGTTTCCTCTTTCACCAAGTTGACATTGTGTGAAAGATGTTGGTAATTCGTTAACTCTTCCTCTGGAATTCGATGCAATACGTTTACAATGTAGTAGATAGAATCGTCAATACCAAACCATTCCTTTTTATAACCAGGAGGTCGTTGATCAATGTCTGTCCAATGGAACACTTTCAATTGAATCAGTCCTTGTATAGCCTTCAGGTACCAGTGGTTCAAACACCGGTGACGTATCGGATGCAATTGTTCTTTACGTTTCACTTGTATTTTGACCAGCTCTCGGTAAATGCGTTCTCTCAACTCCACAGGCAAAGCAAAAATGTTCTCTTGTAAAGTATCCATGAACAGATGATTATGGTAAGAAGTTACTTCAATGTCTCGGTCCCACTAAAGGTAAGTAATGACAATTCGGTGACCATCGAGCATGTTCTACGTAGGCCGAATCTTGCGGTTCCCAGTGGTGAAGTGACACACCGCAACTGAAGCACTTGACTTTATCTCCTTCGCCCAAGTAGAAAAATCCGGCTCTGGCTAATTCTTCGGGGGTCGGTCCTCCCAGATACTTAGGCCATTTTCCTTTGAACGATTGAAGACGATTTTCAAAGTCGCAGTATTCCGACAAACGCACAGGGAACGAATATTCGTCTTTCACAGGTTCGTTTCGATGAGGGTTGAGTGACATGGGTAGGAGTTTGCTCAGGGCTGGATGACATCCGTAGGGAGGTAAACGTGAAGGTCGACATTCCCCTTTAAAACGAAACCCAGTAAAATGTCCAAGAGGACGAGCAGCATCGCTTTCGCATCCCACAGGTTTGACACGCACAGCATCACTTTCCATGACAGGGGTAGGGGCACTAAAGTTCCCATGATGCTTTACGGCATCGCTCAGTTCACAACGTACAGCATCGGTCCCATCGCAAGGCTCACAATCGCACTCGTCTGCAAACTCCGTTACGCAATTACAATGGTAACCACATGGACAATCGCAGTTTCCTTCCGGACATTTTCCGTCGCAATGCATGGGTCTTATCCATCCAGTATTAGTCGCACTAGAGAAAGATACAGCTTTTTTACAATCCCCAAACTGGAACGAAGTCTTTTTCAAAGTATTCATCTTGTTCGCTCGGTCTTGGTAGTCACAATGAACTATCGATCTTGACCATAGCCCCCTTTTTATACTAGTCTCAATGCAGTCTCCAGCTTGTACATCTTTCCTTTTTTACGTTTTTTATGTCTTGTTTCGGAAGGTACCGTCTCTAAGGTACCGTCAACATTGTACCGTAGTGTAATGAGTGGAAAGGCCATAGAAAGGTAAGGGCAGTGCGGAGACCATCGAGTATGTTCCAGAATAGCTGAATCTTTATAGATACATAGATCCATTCGTAACTTCAGTCCGCAAGCGAAACACTGTACCTCGTATCCCAATCCTGACTCAGGTCCCAAGTAGACAAATCCTGTTCTAGCTAAAACATGCGAAGAAGGTAATCCTTCCCTATCCGTAGGCCATTTCTGAAACGTGTCCAATCGACGGGCACAATCACAATAGTCAGGTAAGAAGACTGGAAAATGGTAGGGTTTGAACTTGGAGTTCTCATCGGGTTTCTCACTCGATTCTTGCTGTGGCGAAGTCATCTTTCTGGTGGGTAATTATCCTCTTACAACCAATGTTTTATACCAACGTGTCCATACGGTAAGGTAAAATGATTGGGAAGTCGAACTCGCTTCTGGTACACGATTTGATAGACTTTTTCCAAGGATCGACTGACGATGTGGTGAGTGGGTAAACGTACAATCTTGTTCGGTTGGTAGGTGGTCACTTTAAAGTTTCCATCCTCTCCCGATTGCAAGGCTTCTTTCAATACCCCAAAGTTGACCACTCGACTGGTACGATAATTCAGAGTCAGTCCTTTCACTTTGCACGTCGTGTGCACTTCTCCTTGTTTGTCACGGTATTCGTAGCCGTAATTTTTGGGACCGCCACTGACGAAACTTAGAATCTTGTCGTCGGGATGCTCGTCTGTCCAGGCTCCTAAACGGTCTCCTTCGATGTCAGGGTGATGTTGAATCGGGTGATGAATGTAAATGCAACTGTCCGTGTCAAAGTACAGGACGCGTTCTTCTAACAGTTCTAAAGCTTCGTACAATTTTAAGCGAGCATGGGCTGTCACGTAAGCCGCAATGATGACATTTCCAAAAGGGTCGTCTTGTACAAAGTCCAGATCTTCTTCGTAATTGACCAAGATCAAATTCTCTCGAACGACGTCCACGTGTTTCATGTATTTGGTTTTGTCGTGAATCATCTGGAAGTAGCGGGAAGGTTCTGTCAAATATTCCGTCTTGGGTAAACACGGTCGTTGTGCCATTTTACCCCACAAGCAATTTAACATCACTTTGGCAAACGATCGCCTGCCTTCGTTTTTCTCGATGTGGTCTAAAGTGATGCCTTCTTGTTCGTAGTATTTCTCTTTGAATTGTATTTGGTCTTTGGGAGTGTGACACCAGGAAGGATAGCCGCTGGCTTCTTGCTTCAGTTTCAAAAAGGCATCCACGTAGTCGGCGAAAATGCCTTTCTGCGTGGGGTCACCCTTGCGGTATTGTTGTGTCTTGGGAAAGTGGCAAATTTCGTACACTTCTAACAGTTGGTATCCCATGTCCAGAGCTTTGAACAATTCTACGCTGACCCAGGTTCCCGTCAAGGCCCGTTCTTCCTGGCTGTGATGGCAAGGTTGGTCTTGGTTGCACGTTTCGGCACAAGTACGGCACAAGGGAAACATCAGTTTGCCTTGACAATGGTGAGGTAAGACGGGATGGTATAGGTTCGTGGGAGGCAAAACTTTGCACTTGATCAAGCCTTCGTATTGTCGAATGTTTTTCAGGTCAATGTGTTCCGTCAGCAATTGCGGGTGCCCTACAGGAAAGCGACAATATTTGCACACGTAGGGATACAGCGAACACACGTCCAAGTATTTGATTTCTTCTCCTTTCTCTTCGTCGGCTTGGTACAGCAAACAGGTGGCATTGGTCCTTCCTCCGTACAAACTATCCCTCGGGTTCAGCGGGTCCATGAACTGGTAACTTTCCACGAGGCGTTTAAACTCGGGATCGGTTTTCATACGGTGATCGTACTCGTGTTCCCACATTTCCACCACTTGGTATCCTTGCTGTTCTAACTTTAGGCGTCGCTGACAAGTGTCCTGGTACAAGTCTTCCATGGTTCGTTGCAAAAACTGATTTTTAGTGCCACGGTCAGGGTAACAGACGGGACATCCGTGAAATAAGCAACCGTTAAACTCGTACACGATCTTGGGGTTTTCTAAGTCCCAGCCATCGACCGAATACGTTCCGATGGTCTTTTCGCCTCCTCCGTTGCGGGCATGCTGAATCCACTTGTCTTCCTTGTCGCACAAGTAATGTAACCAGCGTAGGGCTTTGACCGAGTATTGACGTTTGACAAAGTGGGTCGTTTGAGGACTGATGACAGCCACGGTCTTTTCAGGCATGAATCGTTGTCGATACACTAAGGAACACGCTTTGGCAATGGTGCAAGCTTCTTTCAAAGGATCGACCCCTCCGTGTTCCATGAACAGTTCTCGAAATTTTCCACAGCAACGTCGTAAAATGTCCACGTCGGAACGACAATACTTTAGCATTTCTTCCTGAAAGTCGAAAGGGTCCGAGGCGTGAGCCTGGTACCAAGCGTAGAAAGCTTCTCGTTGTTCGGTACGCATGTTGTCGGGGTCGTAATAGTGAGCCTCTGGTAAATGGGGTAGAACGACATGTTGGTTGGCTTCCGTATTGAAAAAGTGTGGAAAGTACCCTTTAGCCATTTCTGTCATTCCAAACGTTTTAGGCATTCGACTCAAAGGCATGGCCAAATAGCTCATCGAATCTTTAAACTGTACTTGTCCCACTTGCATGAAAATGATTTTGGCTCCGTTCAAAGTCACTTTAGGACGCTCGGTGCCTTGTTCCGTATAGTACCTCAAAAGAAACTGTCCATCGTATCCGGAGAAATTGTGAGCCATCACTGTGGCATGGCGATGACAATCTCGGTAACGTTCGATGTCCTCTTGGCTCCATGTCTTGTCGATGGGGTCTAAGACCCATTTGGCAAAATCGTCTAGCGTCTTTGGTCCCCGAAAGATTTTTTCACGCCCTCCGGGTATCTTGCTGCAGTGAGGGCAATGACTGAAGATAGGTTCTTGAATGCACTTCTCGCACGCTCGATGAGCCACGCAGAAATTAGGAATGTGAATGCCAGTCTCTTGCATGCATTCGAAATCGAAAAAGATGAAATTGCCTTTCTTCTTGTGACCGTCCTCTTTCTCTGGTGGGGGTTGGTATTTTTGCACGTAACATTGGTGTTCCAAGTCCACGATGTGGTGACAAATGTGACATTTTTTCTTTCCTGAACATACGTGTGCCTTGGTATTATTGGTACGTATGACTTGTTCACACGTAGAGCACAATCTCAGCAGTTGACAAGCGCATTTCTTCTGTGAACCTTGCGTTTTCAGATGTTGTTGGTAACAGGTAGGGCTGACAAACGTGCGCAGACAAGTGGAACAAGGCACTGGTTCTTCGCTCAGACAGGGTGAAGAGGCCAAACATCCTGTGCATTTCGATCCACAATGCTTGTGTTGCTCTCGATTGTTATAACCATGGTCACATTTCTCACAGTAATAACCGTATTTCAGGAATCCAGTGATACTGGTAATGGTATCGAAATGTTCATCGTGATGATAAAGGTGAATGTATTTTCCGTCCTTAAAATGTTGGCCTCGAAACAACAGAGGCCCGCGCATTTCTTGAGGGTGCACTTTCAAGGTGTAGCGTGGAGCTAGGGCATCTTGCAATTTTTGCATCTCAGGAATGCCACAGGGTGTGTCTTTGGACAGGCCAGCTTGTTGCAACAGGAGTTCTGCTTCGTTTAGTTGCTTGGCTCGATGGGAACGTTGAATAGTGTTCCAGGTTCTTTTCCATTCTACCGTGTCGTTCTTGTCGGCATAGGTTCGTCCCACCACGATGGCACGGGCTAAACACATCTGGTCATGAGAGTTGTTAATTCGGACGAGACTCTTTTTGGTGTTGCGAAGGTCGTCCACCAATAACATCTTTTTGCGTCCTGTCCCTTGAGGAGGAGAGACGTGGGTCATGTCCAGTGTGGCTTTACCATCGGTGATGTCAAACTGATCATTAGATTGTTGTACGTGTTGAATCTTGTCCATGACTTTGGAAGCAGTCAATTCTGCAGGGGTGCTAAACTCGATCCAAACAGGGGATTTCAAACCGTCGTGTTGTATGGAAAGTCTCAAACGATCGTCTTCTTTGGGTTGACATTGTCGCTTGAGTGCAGTGAGCAAAGAATCCCACACCTCAGTGATGAACACTTCTGCTTTCTCTAACGGCACTTCAGCCTTGAAATCTTTAAACTTCACCGTGTATTTGTAAGCCGTGGTTCTAAATTTTCTAGAGGAGCGCTTTTCCGTCTCTCGAATGGAATAGTACTTTTCAGGGTTGACTAAGGGTGGTGAACTTGGTTTAGAGGGTTCGGATTCTGGTTCACTCATGTCCTCTTCAAAATCACTGGCATGAATTTGTGCCAAGATTTCAGCCCTGGTACGAGGCGATAGATCACGTTTCTGCCTCTTACTTTCTTCTTTCTTCTCGAATGAATGGGATCGTTTCATCTTGAAAGCAAAAAGTCAAATGACTCAAGTTCAAACACCATAAACTACTTTATAGTCATAGCAGACCAGCGTATATAAAAGGGTGTGTGTCCTGTCCTTTCACTATTCATTTCACTCTCAAGCCGAACACAACGATGGAAGAGACTGACCAGATGGAACGTTTCGTCAGAGCTTTGCGAGGGGTCATTAGAAAATTCTCTTCAGACCAGCCTACGGACTACTCTCCTTCCTTTAGAGATAAAAGTCAAGATACTTGCTATATCTGTCAGAAGAAAGGGCATTGGTCTTCAGAGTGTCCAGACCGTCAAAAAAGAAAAAAAACAGGAAGTAAAAGAGACAAAAGTCAAGATACCTGTTATTATTGTCAAGAAAAAGGACATTGGTCTCCAGATTGCCCAAAAAAGAAACAAGAGGAGTCAGAAGAAGAGAGGAATTCTTCAGAAGAAGAGAGGGATTCTTCAGAGGAAGAGAGGGATTCTTCTGAGGAAGAAAGAAGACAGGTGAAGAAAAAGAAACAGGAGAAAAAAAGAAGAAGGGAAGAAAGCGAGGAGGAAGAAGAGGAAAAGAGTGTGACGGTGAAGAAATTCAAAAAACAGAGAGACTAAACAAGGAGAAAAGAAGAAATCAATGAACTTATTATTAAAGTGTTGTGTTGTGAATTGTGAATTGGATTGTAAAAAATGGAGAAAAGAATAAATGAATGATATAAGGTAAGAGTCTTTGAGTTGTGATTTTAAAATAAGAAGCTACACTCACGCACTCATACACAGACACGTACCATAAGGGTAACATGGGTGGGGTTTATTTTTTGACTTATTGGCAAATTGAAATTGTATTTCTTTTCGAGAAATGTGGGTGGCCCTGAAAAGGGCCTTTTTTATTTCGGTGCAGGGGTGAGTTTAAGCAATCAACTTTAACTGCCTTATGCCTTTGCCACGGCCAAGGCCTACTTCTGGACTGCGTAATGTTGATGATGATGATAATGATTGGGTTGAAATTACTAAGGGTGGTACGGTAGGCTTAGTCACAGGGTTGACATGTTTGGCTCGGGAAGGTCGTATTCTCTTCGGTCGTGATAAAGAAGTCTGATACATTTGTTTCAGACTTCTTAACTCCGCTAAAATGTCCAACAGTACCGTGACCGTTTGATTTTCACCCTCTTGTTTCTTTGCTGCTACTTCTTCTTGCTGTTGTTGCTGTTGTTTTTTTCTTACCTCTTCTTCTTCTTGTTGCTGTTGCTGTAGGAGAAAAGCCTGTTCCGCTTCCTTTTGTCGTTGTATAAATTTCTCCAATTCTTCTTTCTGTCTCTGTCTAAAATTCTCCACTTGCGGTAATGAAGAAAGTAACGAAGGTTCCGGAACAAATTCTTGCGAGGAGAGAAAATCCACAAAATCCCAATTCACCTCTTCTGAAAGTAAGTCCGAGTTCCCTTGGGCAGTCTCCCCTGCTGGTGCACCCCAATGGACCGTTTTCTGAGTTTCCGTCATGTTGAATCACTGTCGCATAGACTGACTGCACACAAGCGCTAGCGAATCTATATTGACTACGTGACGTCACAGACTGCTCTCTTCGGATTGGATGCGAGCTGACTGAATTCTGTAACGCGTGTTCGGATTGGTGAATGAACTCAATCCGTTTCAATCCTTTCTGTCCCTATAAATAAGTGCCGTTCAATGCATTGATTCACCTGTTCTCGTCGCTTCAAGATGTGGACTACAGTTGAGTCATCCACCCTTGTGTCTTCCATGATGTTTCGGATAGACTTGCTCATGTATGTCCGATCCAAGTGGACCGTTGTCCACAGGACAAACACCAGCCTGTGGATACGTAGGATCTACGTAGAAAGACAAGGATGCCTGAAAAGAGTGCTGATGTACGGACCAACAGTAAGACGCAGCCTAAGGACAAGAAGAAGACCAATGCGGTGCCATTTATGTTAATGAATACATTAACATAAAACCCAAAGGCCCTTTTCAGGGCCCCCATATTTCTCGAAAAGAGATAGTCTTTGAATTGCCTACCCCTTTTTTAAATTTAAATTTAAATTTAAATTTAAAAAAAACTTTTTAAAAAAAAAAAAAAATCCCATGTTAAATTCCCCTTGTACGTATAGTATCCCACGATTTATTCCCATGTTAAATTCCCCTTGTACGTATAGTATCCCACGATTTATTCCATGTTAATTCCCCTTGTACGTAAAGTGTCCCACGATTTTTCTCCATGTTAAATTTCCATTGTACGTAAAGTGTCCCAAGGGTGTTTTTAATGCTAATTCCCATTGTACGTAAAGTGTCCCCCTTCACTACTAATATATTCTGAAAAGCTCTAATTGCTGCCAATTCAAAATCAAATACAACAGTAACTGGATCTAAACCTGCATGCAAGGTGAGACTTTCTTGAAGGAGTTGTTGATATGCTTGTTCGTTTTTTTCGGATAGTAATGCATACACTGCAGGAAAAACTTCGCCATTGAAAAAGCCATGTATCGTGTAGAGTTGATCGTATCCACTCGGGCTGACTCGAAATGTGCCATCGGCAAACCAATGTTGGCATCTCGAAAGGAAATCCAGATCATCGTCGGCTGCAAAAATGATCATGTTATCTCGGTTGACACGGATGAATGGGTGGTTGTTCTGTGTCTGAGAATAAACCATAATGTCTTGTTGATCATTCGGTCCAGCCATTTGACTATGCCTTCGTACATCTCGTGATAAGGTTGCTCGTTTTGGAAGTAGATGAGCGGCTGCAACTGCAACACTCAGCAATTCATTGTGAACAATCGATCGTGTTGCTTCTTCGGTTGTTTCTGCTCTCCTTTTCATGTTGGCACGAGCTGTTTCAACCTCGACTTGCTCATGCGCTACCGTGTGATTATGAACTTCAACTTCAAGAACGATTACATTCGCTTGTGTATGAATTCGTGCCTTGCACGTTCTTCTTTCACAACACCAGAGCTCCTTGCCATCACTGCCATCGGTGTTCTTGGTAAATAAATAACCTTGAAATACAAGCTTGCGAGTCCCTTTTTGAGAAGTAACATATTCTAACATGATGATTTTTTTTACAAGTTTAAAATATAAATAATCAAGACAATAAAGTCCTCTTAAAATGATATGCAACTGTTTTCAGCTTTAGATTCAAACTACAAAACTTAAGGCACCCCAGACGTTAGCGCGCAGTTCACTTTGATACTTTGATCGATAAACTCTATGTGCCGTACAATACTGTTGTAACTCAGACTGCAATTTAGTTTATTGTACTCTGTCAGCTTAGTCTGACACCAGATTGGCTATATTTTAAGTTCAACTCGCGCAGTTCGGAAAATGTCACTCGTACGAGTGAAAATTTTGCACGGCAGACCGTCACCAAATATACGCAATATACACAGGTCTCGTAAGTCTTACCAGGCTTTCTAGTGTGTCACTTTTCCGCTAATCGCAAATGTCACAATTGCTGCAATATATTGTCGGCGCGTTTTTGACATGGGCGCAAACGACGGGACACCAAAAATTAAGGGTATGTAAAAGAAAAACAGTCATTAAAATTGCATTAAAATATTATTTGGTATCGTTGCATTTTGAAAGATTCGACATAAGTTATTTGCCGTTTCACTTCATTTTTTAAAAATAAAATACAATTAACATTTCCGAAAGTACACGAATTTAATAAAAAATCATTTGTATTGGTATCTTTTTCAGTTAGTTTATGGACGCGTGAATATTTTAATATGTAAATAAAAATTAAATTTTATTATGATTTTAGGTAAATATTATTTTCATTAGCAATCGAAATTCTAATATATTTAACATTTTATCCTGTTTTGTCCCATACCATTTTGTCTGCACTATTTTAACCATACCATTTTGTCTATACCAATTAATCCTAGTACCATTTTGTCCCATACCATTTTATCCGTACCATTTTGCCCGCACCTATTTATCTATACCAATTTGTCCAATACCATTATGTCCACTTAACATTTTGTCCATACCATTTTGTCCGTACCATTTTGTCCTAGTACCCTTTTCCACGTTGAGCAATGAAGTGATACGTGATGGCGATGAGAACCGTGTCGGCAATCTCCCTAAATTAAGTAACAACTGTTCAGCGCCTTTTGACGAGTAATCTGTCTGCGTGAACCCACACTAGGGCGCAACATTATTCTGAGATATTTGTACGTGTCAGGAGAATTAGAAGTGGAACAAGGAAAGCTACTGATCCCATCTGGTGTTTTACCTCGCCAGGATTTCTCGCGTAACCCGTCACAGCAATACACCAGCGATATATTATCTACAAAGGGACTGTAGGTACCAGTAACCAAGCATTGTTTTGTCCGTGAGGAATTGCAGGTGATATCCGGATACATGCAATTACCGCTTGAGTGGATATACACACGGGGTAAATCAGATAACTGAACAGCGCCTGGGTTGATAGCGATTTGACCACGGTTACGCTCAAGGTACGCCAACAAGACGATGTCGCGTTCATGACCTAGCCGAGTGTCAATGTAAATGATGATGAACTGTCCAGAATCACCAGCGTGATAAGTCAATAATATTTCGATGTTGCACTTGTGGCAATGGTTGTCTTGCCGTTGTGCTATCGTATGATGTACATGATAATTAAGTCAAGTCCGTGTTAGCTGATGCTATCGGTCGCAGCGTCGGTATGAGTTTAATCTTTTTTCTCAATCAACGAGCACGAGAAACTATTTAGTGAGTTGGGAAGCATTGTGGTCTGTAGACTAGTGATCTGACTGAAAATCACTATGGGCATCTGTGTATGTATGATTTGGAGTTTCACCGTTGTTTTAACAATTTTCAGTCTTATCGTTAAGATGTCTGCAGACTGTCAGTTTATAGTGATGTCTAGCACTGGGGCATCATTCCGCGGACATGTAGCATGATGTCCCACCCAGTCACATTATCCTGACACCAGGCCGACCAGTCCTAACATTAACCTCTTAATGCTAAGTGCCAAGCGAGGCAGCTGCAAGTACCATTTTTGTGTCTTTGGTATGACTCAACCTATTGTTTCGAACTCGTGACTTCCAAAATCTGAGGCGGACTCTATAATCACTTACGCCACCGGAGCGGTTCTGGAGATCTTCAACATGTATTTGGCCCATGACATGGTCGGTTAGTGAGATCTGACCATTCGATGCAATCGTCGATGGTCTGGACATGTTTTGGACGCAATATTGCTAATCCTTTATTATGGAACCTAGACACCTGTGGTACGGTTTAATGGCTGGTGATGTAACGTCTGTCATAGGTTTTAGTGTCAGCTCTACATTTCTTGCGGACACGGATACAGGACTTCCTTGAGAATCAGTGCCAGTATGTACTCGTGTATTATCTGGCAACGATTTTCCTCTGGATGATACAACAGTGGCACGGTCGCATCTGAGAATCCTAATTAAAGAAGTTTAAACAAATCTTGCTGATCTTTATCGAGCATTTGCTTGCTTGAAACCGCAATGCTATTGTCTGGAGTCCACGCACGCATATATGTTTTCATTGGCTTTACTGGAATACTTGCACGCATCTCCGCGTACTTAACTTTATCAGAATTCAAGCTGATTCTGAATTTCAGTTGTTTTAAGAGCTTGTCCATCGCACCAAATTAGAAATTGACGTCTTCGTACCATTCAGCATAACTACGCAGCCAGTCATGGGAAGATTCACCCATATCTGGGATGGTTGTCCCTGATCTTCATGCGTTATAACGCACATAGGTTTTGTGCAACCCATGTGAGAAATGTTTCCATAGTTTTTCTCGGGAGAGTGCAGATTTCATCTCAGACGATCACATATGGAGTGTATTCTGTCCCAATGCGCACTGAATCCCACACGTCGCCACACCATCCAAAAAATAAAAAAATGATACGTTTGTGATTTTTCATTTCTGTGTCTCGTCTCTCGTGCAAACGTTTGTGTTTTCGCCAGCATGATCACATCCAAGGGTGAAACAGTTTGATAGCACGCGCTGTCTTACCTGAACCTCCACTGCAGTTGAGGTACAGGAATATATGATGCCAATAGAATCATTCAATGACATTGCCGTTTACATCGTTGAGACCGTGGTTGAATTATTAAAGATAATCTTCGACGTCGCGCTTGTACTTCAACGTGATGGTGAGCAATTGTTTGTGAACTCTTCAGCAGAAACTGATCGACAAGGTCCGATATAGGATCACTGTTGAAGTACAAGAATCGCACTAGATGATGCCGTGCTGTCGCGAAGAGATCACTGCGATATAATGTAACTATGCGTCTTATGGGAAATTGCAGATCTGGTTATCATGCATGTGCTTTATGCTCGATAAGCTGCTGCCGCGCTGAGATTGACCAGATTTGTTCAGAATACCACACGTTGTTGTTGTGTTGACCATCCGACACTTTATTATGCATTCAAACGCTGGTATGTCAGTGAGTTTTGCACCGTTGTCGCGAACATTTGATTCTCAGTATTTGGATTTTGTTTCGCTTCTGTAACACTAATCCGTGGCATTAGTAATGTGCTCGATAACATACTGAGCTAAGCAATTCATTGTCCCCTAAGGCATTGGCGACAGATTGTCAACAAAGGGTATTTCATCAATAAACACCATATATTATAGCATTAACAGGATATGTATTCTCTTGACAAATTTTATCAATGCCAATTAGCAGACCAGGCTGGGACGTTTTTGATAATACAACAATTTGCTGTTCGTGTCCACGTTCCTCTCATACTGGTTCCATCTTGTCTCTTGTCGCCGTCGAGATTTTGTAATACAAATTTAATATTGACAATATAGTTGCGGTCGGGCAGAGGCTTGATAATTTCACGAGCACGTGTAGCGTCCATGTCTGTCTCATAGATGATGTGGCAACCGCGAATTCTAAGATACGACTTGAAATGTCGGGACGTTTAGTTACGTCTCGTTGCTCGACTAGCCACGCTATAAAGACATTGAAAGCATGGTTAACGGTAGACTCAGACCAGCCACGCTGCAAAGACATGGAAATCAGGGTTATGATAAAGGCATGGAAAGCACGGTTAACGGAAAACTCATCTATGGCATGAGATATTTCGCAGAATTTTCATCCGTGAGGAACTGACCGGTCAAGGTTAAGCTTTGTGTCACTAACATATTCGATTTAGGATTGTCACTGTAGTCCATCCATAAATATAATCATGTCAATCGTGGCATGAGATCATCCAGTTTCAAAATTGCTCGTGGCCAAGGAGACGATTCGAGTCAGCTAAGAATATTTTTTCCAATGGAGAGAGAGAGAGAGAGAGAGAGAGAGAGAGAGAGAGAATAAACATGCTTTTGTGTTGCTATACCATTGTCCGGACGTTGCTGTCTACTGCTCGTGTTACATCGTTCGCGATACACATATAGCATTTGTTAAGTCTTTCAGGTCCAATATCATCTTTGTAAAACCATCCGGAGACTCCTCACAAGTCAGTCTGCGATGCCGACGAAGTGCGAGGCGCGAAATACAAAAATAACTATTCTTCCACAACTGTATCAAATTTTTCTTCGCCATCCTTGTTAGTTCTTCACTGCTATGTTCTAGCATTTGACCTTGGAGAATGATGATGATAGTTTTCAAAACGTTCAACATGTTCGAGAAAACCTCGAAGACACATCAACGGATTAAATTAAAGTTACTCAATGTACCTAGCCCTTGTTATTTATACTATGCAATGAAAATTCATATTGCGAGGTACGATGACATTATATATCTGTAATACTGTTCCATTGTTGTCCTTGTATACATACAGAACAATATATCTTCAATTTAAAACTCACTATTATCCCGCACACACATGCAGCTTGGATGATCAGTACCAGTCGCCAGCGTAGTCTACGACCAACACATGTCTTGCTCAATGCAATTATTCCTCGCAGACCTTTCCCACGTTGGTTGCACGAAACAGGACCATCACTCTTGTGATTACGATTAGTATGATTCCAGCAGTATTTTTTCACACACTGTGGCTCCCATCGAATTGTTTTTCCCAGGAAAAGCCATGCACTTTGATTTTTTCTCTAATCATATGCATTACCGTTATAAATTCCAGTTAATAATTTATTAATTGTGCATGCTTGTTTTGTTTTCCTTTTTGTGTGGAGGCGTGTGCATGTAAATATTCCTGCAAACCGCAGATTTGGCATGCAGATCCACCTAAAACCCTCGTATCTGAAAATTTTTAATCAGACACGCCAAATATTAGGCAGCACCACACAAGACCGCAATCTCTGCTGTTGGAAATGGAATGGTCCATTACTCACTGAAGCATTTCAATCGGAAAATTGCTCAGCCATTTCCATCTAGTTAAAAAAACATAACCTCGTAAGTATTGCACGAATGCACATACATTTTTGTGATACAATTGCAACATATATTAACCAGTACTTTGCTATATCAACCAGTACTTTGCTATATCAACCAGTATTTTGCTATATCAACCAGTACTTTGCTATATCAACCAGTACTTTATATCAGAAGGTCGACAATGTTCATACTGTGACTTTGTCTTGTTCTGCCGTTAAATTGTGTCGTGCGAGCAAAAGTAGTTCCAAATATAGTTAGTTCTGCATGGCAGCTAATTAGAAATGATATTACTTTCTCTCCATTATTTCATTATCATGTTGCGGGAATAAAAGTAAAAATTACAAGTGAAGGCATTGAATTATATGTCAAAATCTCGTACTGTTTTCTTTTTAACACCATTCACTTTGAAGTTTGGGATTATCAAACAATTACTTCAGAGTCTCCTTAAGAGAGTTGAAGTTATTCGAGTCTTATCAGAAAAAGAAGAGGGTGATCCGATTGCTCTTCTATTTGGGAGGTAAATAGAGCTTACAAGTAGTTTGCAGTCTTAGAATGCATAAACGGCATGTGTATGTGTATGGTGATTTAGATTTTTAACATAGCTTTAACAATTTCATTTTAGCCATTTTGCTACGATGTCTGAAGTGTGGCAGATTATAGTTATGTCTAGCACTGGAACATCTTGAAGCAAACGTGTAGCATCAGGTCCCACTAAACCGACCAGTCCTAACACTAACCTCCTAATGCTGAGTGCCAATCAAGGCACCTGCTACTATTATTTTTGTTAGTCTTGGGTATGAATCTGCCAGGGTTCGAACCCATGACATCCTGCGTTCGAGCAGACGCTCTAACCACCAGGGCCACCGGAGAGTTTGCATACACGGAATTGATCGGCTTGAAAAAAATGGACTGACCTTTTTAATTTTGTGATACGTATTGGTAACGAGTGATGTCGTGTATATATCATTTTTAGAAAATCATGTCATTTGGGGTTGCGCGATAATCGGTGATTTTACTAAATCAGACTACCTTAAGCATGCATTGCGCGATGGCAGATCAGGGTCTACATTATTCGCATTTTGGTGTACATTAATCTATTAGCAGAAGGGCCATAGGTCAACAACGTTCGGTTAACTCCATCTTTATCCCTGGTTATTATTGAAATTCCTCAAACGTCTATATGAACTATTTGAAATTATGGTTAAAAAGGACACAGTGGGTACTTTGTCAGGCTTTTAATGGTGTATGTATGCATTTGTCGAGGTAGGGGTGGGGAAATTGCAACGCTTATGTATAGGGATTGAATTTATGTATGGATTTTAAAGCTGCCACAAGTATGTAGATGAAGCACGAATTATATCCTTCTTCAGACGAACTAATTAATGATACCCGAGTGCAATTACGAAGGACAAATCAATGAAATAATTATTTACTGTAAAGTGACATCATTTGAAACGTTTCTGAAATTATCCAACGTGTCTGAAAGTCCCAATTTGAATGCGGAGTGCACGCACAGAAATAAAGAATAAAATAAAATTAAGACCTTTACCGACTTTTAGATTTTATACTTATGTAGGATTTCTATAAAAAACGAAACAATAAACAATAAAAATTCAGGAAAAAAGTAGGATGATTTTGTTATTTTACAAAATGATAGAAGCAGCTTTTCCTTTTAATGCAGTTGCAAAAAATACAGGACATCAATTCATTCATTAATAAAGAACATCAATGCATTCATTAATAAAGGACATCAATATATACATTAACAAAGGACATCAATATATACATTAACAAAGGACATCAATATATACATTAACAAAGGACATCAATATATACATTAACAAAGGACATCAATATATACATTAACAAAGGACATCAATACATTCATTAATAAAATACATCCATACGTTCATTAATAAAGGAGATCAATATATACATTAATAGCAAGTAAAATATTGACAAATGTTGTTACAGAAATGTGACATAATTTTTACAGCTAATTCTTTTGTCGTTTAAGTATCAGATTTGTCTTTATCCAGAGGTATATTAGATCCAAATTTCCTTGGACACAAAATCAATTAAATCCATAGATAAATCAACAGCCCTGTACACAAAATAAATTAATTCCACGGATAAATCTTCAACCTTGGACAGAAAATAAATTAAATCCATAGATAAATCATCAGCCAGTTAAGTATTTCATGACATAGTAGCCATGCGAAAATAATCGTTCTATGACACAGTCCTTTAAAGCCATAAATAAATAACCAATCATTTAATTATTTTGTGTACTATATTTTATTTTGTTCATTTTCAATGCTCACGGTTAACAAAATATCTTAAATCAATTGACAAAAGATGAATAAAAGAATATGACGTAGCATTTGTATGAGATGCGTTTGTGTGTCGGTGGGTGTGATTTGGATTTTTAACTTTAACAATTTTCAGTCATATCGCTATGATGTCTGCAGTGTGGCAGTTTATAGTGATGTCTAGCACTGGGGCATCATGCCGTAGACATGAAGCATTATCTCCCGCCCAGACACATTATCCTGACACCAGGCTGACCAGTCCAAAACTAACCTCTAATGCTGAGCGCCAAGCGAGACAGCTGTTACTACCATTTTTTAAAGTCTTTGGTATGATCGGCCGGGGATCGAACCCACGACCTCCAGCATCCGAGCCGGACGCTCTAACCACTAGGCCCCCGGAGCGGCAGTATTATGAGATGCCGTAAATGACAGTGTTTCATTGTTTGTACAATAATACAGTGTTTCATTGTTTGTAGAATAATACTTGCATGATAAAGGGGTGTGAACAATACAAAAGTAGCACACTCGCTTAATAATCCTGTGTTTCCTCATTTGATATGGCAGGATGTGCAAGGGCTGCACACCAAACGTCAATGATTTCTGACGGATTGCACCCTGCGGCCTTTCTGCTGGGGGTGTATTATCCAATAGGCACAGTAGGCACTGTGCCTAGGGCCTATGACAACTATTTCCCTCTCCCCCCACTTTCAACGATAATACTTACCAGATCATAGTACCTTAGAAGAACTATTACTACCTCGCAAATCCAGCCATTTCAGTTAAAACGTTTTAGATAAATAGCTAAACGTTATTTGCCCACCTAGGTCGCAGTAAGGTAGAGTGATGTCCCTTTGATACCAGGATTAGCGCGACAAATCCCGTGCACTCGTCAGTTTCTACTGGAGTGGAAGGCACGCTCTCTATAATGTTAGGTATATGATGATAATATAATGGATAACTACAGTTAGAGAACAGTTCGCTCATATATAGCATATGAGCGAACTGTTCTCTTGCTGTAGTTTGCTGCGACTGTCCTAACTTCGTGAGCAGATATGCAAAGCAAATTCATTAGTCTAGGTTTAGTCCGATTTGCGGAACAGATAGCTTATATATTCATGACGAAAGCATCCATGTTGTTCCATCGCTCTTCGACTCTATGGAGTCAAATGAGTAGTGATGTCCCTCGATGCACTGCCTTGGTCTTCCTGAAATAATACGCCAGAGCTCGCACTGGGCCTGTAGATGTCACTGAGATGAATTATCCAATTTAGGCAGGAATTATTATAAATATCTGAGTACCATGAATGATAGTCTGCAATTAAGGGGCTTCTTCACTGATTTTGCCTGCCAATCGTCAAAGCAGTGAGTAGGCATGATATATAAAGAGGTGAACTAGTGAAGTTCTTGAGATCAGTTCAAAAGGGTATCTTGTTCAGGGAGGTTAATCCTAATGATACATTCCTCTTGGGAAAGGATCCAGTGTCATTGGCCAGGTGATATCCAAAATGAACAGAAAATTGGATAGGTCTTTGGTTTGATTGCTATCCTTTCTTCCATTATAACATAGGGTCCAGTGATTGTGGTACTGTAAGTTTAATTGTGATTGTTGCCAAATAATTCTCACTGAAGAGTCATAAGCATGGCTGCCTACATTGGTATAAAGTGCTCTTATGCGCTCCTCTGAGAATATATTCCATTGCCTTCGTATGTCTTTAATGTGGATGACCACGTCACTTGAGGGAATCTCCACCACTTGTTGTAAGAAGTATTTGTTCTTAATAAAGATCCGTACATGCAGGTTCGTTAGCTATATATTGGGATGAAACTCCTGACACAGTGCATGCGTAACACTCATTCTTTTGATTCCTGTATCAGCTTCAGAACTGAGGTATCGGAGAAGTGTATACATTTGGCCATCCAATTCCCAGAATGGGTATCAATTAGCCATGCCTTCTGGATCCGGGACATGTGAGACAAATGCTCGGAGTTTGGAAGTCCACTTGTCGCCAATAGGTCTATTACACATCGATTCCATCGAGCATCTATGGAATGAAAAATGAGGGATGAAGAGACCATCCCGTTTGTATTAGTTCCTTCTTTAGTACAATGAGTCTGCCAGCCTAGGATACGTCGAACTTAAGTGTGGAATTCTCACTGAGGACACCGCTGTATAAATCCCCCCCACCAAAAAAAACCAAAAAACAAAGTTGTCGGACATAATGAGAACTCCATTCCCATTTAGGTTCGTCTGCCACCAATGCAAAGCTTTCAAAATGGTTTGCATCACTTGAACGTTGATATGTAAATAATGTTCCTAAGTAGACCACACTCCTACGTCATTCCAAAATGACTGGAGACTAGCTCCCCCAGTACACGAATCCGAACTGAATGTGATTACCGGAGGTTTTACGTGCAGTGGTATCGCCGATGCAAGTCGATAGTGATTTCCATGCCTTCAAGATGCATTCTCATATTGTGCATATTGTAAAACTTGGTACAATGGTAAATGTTCGGCTCCATTTCAACCACGGAATCATTGTTATGTATGTCCAAGAAAAACAACAAGGGACTAAGACGTCAGCTGCTACATTAACCGAAACTCGGCAGATGAAGGAATTCTTTGCAGATGGAATGTTCCATATAGAGAAGAAATCTACCATTGCATTATTTTAATTCTCGTTCCTGGGGGAAATATATTCTTACCAGAATATTGATTCCAGACATGTGAACCAAAACTTTTAAATGGTACGAGGTCGGAGATGTCCTTCTTGACAACTAGATTGAGAATGAGAATGTAACTCGTGAAATCATGTCTTTCTCCAGAATACAACTACCCTGCTGTTTTGTAGCCTGTTGTTGGCGAATAACAAAACTTCTGGAAGTCCACTGCTGGTATACGATGTCAATCTTGGTGCCTCAGTTTCTCTGAGGTGTCTTTACTCGCCCTCAAGCCTCTGTCACCCAATGGGAGCCTCTACTTAGAGACACCTTACAAGGAATGGGACTTGTTTCTAACGTGATGCAAGTGTTGTGAGACATCATCCTCGATATTCCTCTCCAACTACTTCACAGGTAGCACAAGCAACATTTGCTTCACTATCTTAATCCAGAACCGATGAAAACTGACCCTCAAGTTCCCTTGTCGTTAATAGACTTTACTATGATGAGTGAATTTCCGCTTTACAGGCCTGGGCTGAAGAAGTTTTTCACCCACTCCCATCAGAGTTCTAACCTCCTCTTTTCCTCTACATCACCTACCGGGTCTTCATTTCCGACATTAAGTGCAGGTATGTACCAAAGGCGCCTAAGAGAGTTTTAAGACAGCAAATTGATAATATACTGAAAGTTAGGAAGCTTTGTCGTCGGCAATAGGAAGAACAGAAGAAAAAAAATGAATTTTATGTATGGAGTATACTTTCCTTCGAAGATGAAATTACTCCAACTTGTTTTGAGGTATAAAACTTCCAAACTACTTGTTTGAATTTTGCGAGGCCTGCAGAGAACATAAAACTCGGCACAAGCAAAAGTAGCAAATGGTGAATTCTTGGGATTTTGTTGTCAATCCCATTATTAATGGGAGATAATTATCTACTCTACCACCTAGATGGACAGATAACCTTAATCCGTTGTGTGCTTATACATTCTAGATAGTAATGCTCTAGAGTGCATTAAGTTTCAGTAACTGTCGTAGTCAGTATGGTACACCTTGACTAGACATAAAGGTTAGGGTTAGGGTCATAGTCAGTATGGTACACCTTACCAGTACATAAAGGAGAAACAACATAGCATGAAAATCACCAGATAGACTACATGTACTAAGTTTCAAGACAATCTGAGTTTAATAAACAACAATAAACTGTGGCAGGAGCATGTCGAAAATATTCTTCTTTGTATCATCATTTTTGTATGCATCTGTCACAACTGGTTATATATACACAAAGTAATAGCCAATACAATGGTGCAGTAAGCAATTCGACCACCTGCCTGCACACAAAACTTTATTATGGGGCACAATCCCAATAAAACAGTCACTGCATGAGAATTTTACCCACCCACCCCTCCTGATCACACTCCCATCCAAGCAGATGAAGCGGTTACTTAGGTGGTTGCTACGCCACTCAGCCAATAACGAGGATTACATAATACAATGTAGAACAAGGATAATATAGTAAACATTTAGTTGAACCGATGCATTCATCACTTTGTAAAAGGAGAAAAATACTAATATTTGAGATGCTCTCTCTCTCTCTTGATCGATCATCTTCTCCAATAACATTATTTGACGACAGCAAGCTGTACAGATGCCATGATATTGAAATGAATTCTACAGATTGATCCTCTCCTCGAATATTGCCAAGATAATCAAAATGGCCGCGCCTATAAACATCCCAATATTGTTATAAATTACGATGCGGAAACTTCTCTCTTTCTTGCTTTTGTGAAGAAGATCTGGAAGCTGCGAATAATAATAATAATAATAATAATAATAATAAATATGCATCACTTAAAATAACAATGGGAAAAATAATAACATTAAGTATTAACAGAGAACATAACTTAATACAAATTCCATCGTGCAAAAAGGATAACTGAGAATGTACTATGCATCTTTTCTGTACTTAGCATGAAGCATTCTTCTCTATTGCACGAATTCATAATGAGTGAATTATACTCCTTGAACACAATGTGAGCATGAATGATAATGTGTATAAACGCGTAGTATCTATGAATGCTGTTGCTGTATTTAACACCATTTTTTCAGCACATGATGGGCTATAAATGGCGGCCAGCATAAGGAGGAAGAACCCGGAAAACCCACGGCAAGAATCACAGACCCATGGGAAGGTACTGGCAAGCTTTCTGACATACCAACATTGATCGAGTCCGAAACTTGAACCCACGCGGACAGAGGTAAAATGATAGTAATTGGAAAAGGCCAGTTGTCCCCAGCATGTATGAATTATACTATGGTCCCCAGTATGTATGAATTATACTATGGTCCCCAGTATGTATGAATTATACTATGGTCCACAGTATGTATGAATTATACTATCGATGAACTTGGAGTTCGCATGATTGATATATGGTAAAAGCTCATATATAGCACGTATAAACAATGTAATGCGTGAATTAGTAGTGTGTATCAACGATATATTGCATAAATTAGTAGTGTGTATCAATGACATATTGCATGAATTAGCACTGTGTATCAACGATATATTGCATGAATTAATAGTGTGTATCAACGACATATTGCATGAATTAATAGTGTGTATCAATGATATATTGCATGAACTAGTAGTGTGTATCAGTGACATATTGCATGAATTAATAGTGTGTATCAATGATATATTGCATGAACTGCATGACTTCGTAGTATGTATCAATGATATATTGCATGAATCGGTAGTATGTATCAACCACATATTGCATGAATTAACAGTGTGTATCAACGATATATTCCATAAAACTAGTAGTGTGTATCAACGATATATTGCATGAATTAGTAGTGTGTATCAATGATATATTGCATGAATTAATAGTGTGTATCAACGATATATTGCATAAAACTAGTAGTGTGCATCAACGATATATTGCATGAATTAATAGTGTGTATCAATGATATATTGCATGAATTGCATGACTTCGTAGTATGTATCAATGATATATTGCATGAATCGGTAGTATGTATCAACCAGATATTGCATGAATTAACAGTGTGTATCAACGATATATTGCATAAAACTAGTAGTGTGTATCAACGATATATTGCATGAATTAATAGTGTGTATCAATGATATATTGCATGAATTGCATGACTTCGTAGTATATATCAATGATATACTGCATGAATTGGTAGTATGTATCAACGACATATTGCATGAATTTATAGTGTGTATCAACGATATATTGCATAAAACTAGTAGTGTGTATCAACGATATATTGCATGAATTAGTAGTGTGTATCAATGATATATTGCATGAATTAATAGTGTGTATCAACGATATATTGCATAAAACTAGTAGTGTGTATCAACGATATATTGCATGAACTAGTACTGTGCATCAACGATATATTGCATGAATTGCATGACTTCGTAGTATATATCAATGATATATTGCATGAATCAGTAGTATGTATCAACCACATATTGCATGAATTAACAGTGTGTATCAACGATATATTGCATAAAACTAGTAGTGTGTATCAACGATATATTGCATGAATTAGTAGTGTGTATCAATGATATATTGCATGAATTAATAGTGTGTATCAACGATATATTGCATAAAACTAGTAGTGTGTATCAACGATATATTGCATGAATTAATAGTGTGTATCAATGATATATTGCATGAATTGCATGACTTCGTAGTATGTATCAATGATATATTGCATGAATCGGTAGTATGTATCAACCAGATATTGCATGAATTAACAGTGTGTATCAACGATATATTCCATAAAACTAGTAGTGTGTATCAACGATATATTGCATGAATTAATAGTGTGTATCAACGATATATTTCATGAACTAGTACTGGGCATCAACGACATATTGCATGAATTAATAGTGTGTATCAACGACATATTGCATGAACTAGTACTGTGTATCAACGATATATTGCATGAATTAATAGTGTGCATCAATGACATATTGCATTAATTGCATAACTTCGTAGTATGTATCAATGATATATTGCATGAATTGGTAGTATGTATCAACGACATATTGCATGAATTAATAGTGTGTATCAATGATATATTGCATGAATTAACAGTGTGTATCAACGATATATTGCATGAACTAGTACTGGGCATCAACGATATATTGCATGAATTAATAGTGTGTATCAATGATATATTGCATGAACTAGTACTGGGCATCAACGATATATTGCATGAATTAATAGTGTGTATCAATGATATATTGCATGAATTAACAGTGTGTATCAACGATATATTGCATGAACTAGTACTGGGCATCAACGATATATTGCATGAATTAATAGTGTGTATCAACGATATATTGCATGAACTAGTACTGTGTATCAACGATATATTGCATGAATTAATAGTGTATATCAACGATATATTGCATGAACTGGTAGTGTGCATCAACGATATATTGCATAAATTAAAAGTGTATCAATGATATATTGCATGAACTAGTACTGTGTATCAACGACATATTGCATGAATTAATAGTGTGTATCAATGATATATTGCATGAATTGCATGACTTCATAATATGTATCAATGATATATTGCATGAATTGGTAGCATGTATCAATGACATATTGCATGAATTAATAGTGTGTATCAACGATATATTGCATGAACTAGTAGTGTGCATCAACGATATATTGCAAGAACTTGTATTATGCATGAACATTACTATTCATGAACTCGTGTCATGCATACAAAATAGTCTGCAAATGCCCCATATTGACTTTCAAAATATAATTAACGACTTGTTTCCTTATATCTTTGATACCACTGAATTTCCAATGACTTTTACCTGACACAAATGCTATGATTGTGGCTAGAACATAACATTGAAAAAGGATCCAATATGTGTTCAGTCTCTCAAGGCCTCTACAGAAACACATAACCCTAACCCAAAACCACTAGGACTGTTTAATATAAATATATCTGCAATATCATACTGAGAACATACAGAAGATAGAATGTTTTGTGTCCATGAAAGCGCATGTATTTATGTGTCTGTGTCAGTATTACCTATAAATAATTTCAATAGCGTAGTCATACCTCATAACGTTTCCTGCAATCGTCAGGATTAATTTATTTGGCATACACATGTTTCGTTTTAAAGATGTACGTGTATGTGTATATGTATATGTATATGTATGTATGTATGTATGTAGAGAGAGAGAGAGAGAGAGAGAGAGAGAGAGGGAGGACTGAGGGATAGTGAGTGAGATTTACCAGATCTGCAAGAGCTATGTACAGGAAGAGCCCAGATGTGACGGAAAATATCCATTTCCTAGTAGTGGCATGTACGGACACTCCCAGCCCTAGATACAACCCCAAAAGGGCTGTAAGGGAGGACATCAGATTCCAGAATATGGCTCTGGCTACAGTGAACCCGGAGCTCAGCAGTACTGCGAAGTCACCTGTTTGGGATGGATATATATATATATATATATATATATATATATATATATATATATATATATATATATATACTGCATAACAATTCTCAGAATTATTTGAGGATTACGGACAGATCAAACGATCGCATTTTACATCTTCAAACCATACTCTCGCCACTTTTTAGAAAGAAAGAAAATAATGAATTAAAGATAGAAAGAGAAAAAAGAGAAAAACAACATAAAGTTATATTTCCCCATTTATGAGGACATGTACAATAAGGAAGGATTCGTATTTATGGTATCAGAGTTTTGCTGATGAAAACCGTGCATGGAGTTTGAAAACAGATGCATATCCATTACATCCAGGCATTTAACATTATATATTATGTGCACTCTGCTGATAAAGGAGATCAGAAGCTAAAAAAGCAAATAAAGAAACAAACAAAACAAGGAAAGCTAAAAACAAAACCTGAGAGACTTAAATGTTCTTATTAGCATACTAACCTCGGGTGTTTAGCTAAAATTTTAAAACATTTTTCCTATTGATTGAAAACTAATTTGTACATGTCTCAGTAGGTACCAAAAGCATTATAGCATGTGATACATCAAAATAAAAAAACTGATAGAAACAATTGTTATATGATAGAATTTTCCACCAAGTGATAAATGAAACGGAATTCACCACCATGATTGTCTGATATTTTTTCATCGATTTCATGTATTTTCTTCAGCGTGATTACGAAGATAATTGGTCCTCTTTAGCAACTAAAATGTTTAAAATGTTCTAATTTGTGAATGCGAGAAAATAGTTTGAGATAAAAGAGACCTCAGACTTACCGAATTCGTGTGGAAGCTCATGACATAATACAGCTATTGTGGTGGCAATGCCAACAGTGACACCTTGTGTGAAGGCTGCACCTATAGCTAAACCATCTGCAAAGTTGTGGATGGCATCTCCGATTATCACCATCAGAGCCAGAGGAGCTATCGCTAAATTTTAAAAAAGCCAACCGCCATTATATTAGCAGAAATACAGAAAGAAAACACAATGCACGCAATCAAGCAATTCATCGTAACATTATTAAAAGTCACTCGTGTTTATATACAGGCAGAATTTATGAGGGATGTCCTTGCAAAAAAAGACATTCACGTATAATTTGCTCACTTTAACTTCGAGTTTACTGCCAAATAATCCAGATCGCAGTTGGAAAAAAAAGTTTTTACAACTTATATCATCCTTTCCTAACATTGTGAAAAATTGCATTTTGGATATAAACATACAACCCATCCCATCTTTAACTCACTTTACATGGATGGCACGTTGGTCACTAGGATTTATGTTTAACATCCAATAAACGTGTCAGGAATTTAGTTGAAAACACAATGTGTGGACATATGATTTTAGAGCACTATAATAATAATAATAATAATAATAATAATAATAATAATAATGATGATGATAATTTACATAATTAGCTTAAGAACTAAAATACCTCAAGGACCTCTTAAAAGTAACATGATTATATACAACAAAAAAACCCCCCAGACAATCACATACACATGCGTATAATTAGCAGCATACTCACATACGCATGCGTATACTTAGCAGCATACTCACATACACATTTTATACTTAGCAGTACACACATATGCATGTATATACTTAGCAAAAAACACTAACATATGCATGTATATACTTAGCACACACTCACATACACATGTATATACCTAGCAGCACACACTCACATATATATGTGTATACTTAGCACACACTCACATAAGCATGCATATACTTAGCAGTTCGAGTCTCGGATTCGGCCAATGTGGGTATGTGAGAAAGCTTGCCAGTAGCTTCTCGTGGGTCGGTGGTTCTTTCCGGGGTTTTCCCGGGTTCTTCCTCCACCATTAATACTGGCCGCCATTTATAGCCTATCGTGTACTGAAAAATGGCATTAAACCACACACAACACCATATACTTAGCAAAAAAAACACTAACATATGTGTATACTTAACACACACTCACATATGCATGTGTATACTTAGCATACACTCACATATGCATGTGTATACTTAGCATGCACTCACATATGCATGTGTATACTTAGCACACACTCACATATGCATGTGTATACTTAGCATACACTCACATACGCATGTGTATACTTAGCACAGACTCACATATGCATGTGTATACTTAGCACACAATCACATATGCATGTGTATACTTGGCAGCATACACTCACATACACATGCATATACTTAGCAGCACACTCACATACACAGGCATATACTTGGCAACATACAATCACATGGCATGCATATCATACTTAGCAGCATACACTCACATATGCATGTGTATACTTAGCAGCACACTCACATATGCATGTGTATAGTTAGCAGCACACTCATATATGCATGTGTATAGTTAGCAGCTCACTCACATATGTATGTATATACTTAGCAGCACACTCACATACACATATGTATACTTAGCAGCATATACAACCAATCTATTCAGTTTCTTTAATCCTCCTCACCAACAATCATCAATACATACGAAGCTGCATAATCAATAAACATGTAATAAGCAATACAAATGTCTCATTGTCACTGCATTACACATGCTTAGTTAATCATCTACACCTAACATATATATATATATATATATATATATATGTGTGTGTGTGTGTGTGTGTGTATTTGTGTTAGTATATTTCCTGTATAATTATAGGTTATGTATAATTGTATTTTGTACTTATCCTTCTGAAGTTCACTGTGAACCTTGCTAGAGACACTGACGTTTTTATTTTGTAAAAAAAATAATAGTGGTGATATGTGATTGGGCTTCAGTGGGATTCTCTCATAGGCAAAGGTGTGGGGACCCTATGGCCTCACTGGGAAATTAACATGGGAATGGCATTTGAGTCTCAGTGGAAAATTAACATGGAAAAGGCATTTGAGTCTCAACGGGAAATTAGCATGGAAATGGCATTTGAGTCTCAATGGGAAATTAACATTGGAATGGCATTTGAGTCTCAATGGGAATTAATATGGGTGACATCACGGTACTGGAGACTGGCTGACTTCAATTGGGCTGGAATTTAGTAAAGACTGGGGGTGGGTGGGAAAAGTGTTACAAGCAGCTGACCTCTGTCGGGTTGTAATTAAGTAACAGTGTTTGAGTTGACTTCAATATGTCACTATAATCAAATAATGTTTATAAGCTGAAAACAAAGACAATTTGGGGTGGGGGGGCAAAAATAGAAGAGTTGGTATTGCCATAATTTTGGATGGCCTTGAGAGCATTGGATTCTATTATTACAAAGTGTACTTATTGGCAAAACTCATGATGTATATACTTCACTGTCACAACAAAGTGTTGATTATGATATGGTTAAGGAATCCATCTTGAAGGATTATTAGTTGGTACCTGAGACATATCAACAAAGGTTTAGGAACTGTAAATAAGAAACGACAGACCCATGTCAGTTTCACACATAGTTTTGATGTGAACAAAATACTTTATTGTTGTTCTAATATCAGTCTTTGTGGAATCAGGTTTAGTTATTTCAGATATAATTTGAGAAGATTTATTCAAATTATTTAATGGAATTACAAAGTACTCATTGACATTATAAACCAAACCACTATACTGGGGATTATTGTGAATTCATTCAAAGACATTTTGGATGGTATTATTGTGATACATCAAAGACTGTTAGCACATTAGCACATTCAAGCTACTGGTACATCAACATTTTCAAGATTGACTTAATTTGACACATTTTATAATTCTGAACTCATGTTAGGACATTTAGTATTATTTGGGGTTTAAGTCACAATATTGTAAGTTCCTATTAAAGTTTTATTTCGTAACTTTTTGAATTTTGCTAAACTTGTTGGTTTTGCTTATTCTGTTACTTAGTTTAAGACCCTAGAATCGTGGGTGTGCTTAGAACTTTTAATGTAGCTTTAACAATATTTCAGTCCTATCACTTTGATGCCTGCAGTGTGGCAGTTTATAATGTTGTCTTGCACTGTGGCACTTTCCCATCCAGTCATATTATCCTGACACCAGGCCAACCAGTCCTAAAATTACCCTCTTAATGGTGAGCACCTAGTGAGGTAATTGCTATTACCATTTCTGTAAGTCTTTGGTATGAGTCTCCCATGATCTCCCATATCCGAGGTAGATGCTCTTACCGCTTAGGCTAACAGAATTGTCAAAAACGCATGAGACAGAGAGAGAGAGAGATGGAAAAGCATAGGTTTTTCCAACAAAACTGTATAGAATATCTAAGTCAAACAGAAATTGGAGTTAATGAAAATAACTTGAAAAATATTATTATGTTTTTTATGGAAATTCATCGCTGATCTAGAGATTGTGGGAGTGATAGTCTACTACTGAAACAATATTGAAACTTGTGTATTCATGAGGCATGGGCATATCACAGTTTGAGATACCAACATTATTCATATATCAAATTGCATTATGCCAACATCATAAAGGTTTCTTCCGATCATTTTCATCCTGGAGTTTCAAAATAAATCAAACATATTTACCCAAGTAGCTCATCTGGTCGAGCGTAGGATTTGTAATTCTAGGTTTGTGAGTTTGAATCCTGTCCAGCCAGTAAGGGTTGAAGCCTCCGTGTTTCCTAGGGAATGGCATTGTACTTTCATTTTGATCTAGTCCATAATGTCTTCCAAAAATGGTTTCAAATACCAACCATTTTCAAAATAAAATCAGATACTATGTCTCGAGGTCAAAATAATAATTATAATGTTTTCTATCTATGGAACACTACAGATGATTCAATAAAGCGGTGGTGGCACATCTGTAATTCCTGTCCTACTCCACGATGAAAAACTTCCTCCAAATGCATACAGGGGAAATAATACCTACCTCTACACAATGGTGGTTTGCTGATAGCATGAACTGATTTCTAATTTTGAAGTCACAGACAAATATATATTTCACAAACTATGGAACAAGCTCAAGAGGCAGAGTATTAAATACCTTTCTTTATTTTTGGCTCTGACAGGCTCATGTCTGATTTCCCACTCTCACACAGTTCTGCCTGTGAACCTGTATTTGACTGTAAAAATATAAAGGTAACTGAATATGACATGAAATGTCTTAAAAACTAACTGATCATGTCAACATATAAAACATTCAAGTGAAATATTTGATATAAAGATTAGACAAGAGCCATGGAAAGGAGCTGTGGTTATTATAATGGACTCACTTCTAGGGGGTTCAGGGTTCCATTCCTGCTTCGACCAGATGGGATTGACTGTAGTCGTGTAGTTTTGGGCAAGGCACTTTAATTCTATTGCCTTGACAGTAGCTTTCATGTTCTGATATCACAATTAAATTTGATAACACATATATCAACCAATCAGATTTTATAGCACATATATCAACCAATCAGATTTTATAGCATACATAACAACCTATCAGACTAGACAGCACACACATTAACCAATCAGACTAGACAGCCCACACATCAACCAGTACACACATTAACCAATCAGACTAGATAGCACACACATCAATCAATCAGACCCAACAACACATACATCAACCAATCAGACTAGACAGCCCATACATCAACCAATCAGACTTGACAGCACACACACCAACCAATCAGACTAAACAGCACAAACATCAACCAATCAGATTTTATAGCACATATATCAACCTATCAGATTTGATAACATACATATCAACCTATCTGACTAGACAGTACACATATCAACCAATCAGACTAGACAGCACACACATCAACCAATCAGACTAGACAGCACACACATCAACCAATCAGACTAGACAGCACAAATATCATGCAATCAGACTAGACAACACACACATCAACCAATCAGACTAGACAGCACACACATCAGCCAATCAGAGATGATAGCATTCACATCAACCTATCAGACTTGATAGCACACACATACTTGACCTTTCTGACCAGATCGTCTAACTCGAGTAGATTCTGATCTTGCTAAAAACTGTTAAATTTATACAAAAGTGATTTTCTTTTTAAAGTTTTCAAAAGATTCATCTGCAAAACATGGAAAGAAGAACAGATCTGAGTCTAATGTCATGATCTTTAAATCTGTAGCTAGTTTGGCAAAGCCCCGATCATATATACAAGCACTTGCAGTAAGCTCAACTGAATTGGATTGCAGGAGTTATTTCCCCTTATCAAAATGAGTCTCTTTGCATTTGGCTAATGTTAAGGACTCAATGTACTAATGTAGCTTCCACAATAAATGCATTCAATAACTTTAAATTTCTGAATGTGCATGACAAAGCCTCTAATTTTCAGTGCAGAGATATCCTTGCTGGAAGCTTCTGTGTAGAGTAGACCATGTTAATTGCAGAATTTTGGGATCAAAAAGTGTTTGAGATATGTATTTTCAATTCTGCACCCAAAAATCAGTTGCTAAATTACAGTAACGAGTTTTCAAACCTTAAATCTGTCAGATGTCTGAAATTCCATCAATAAAACATTGTTTTCCTATTTATTCCAGTTACAAGTAAGATAAACTCTCAAAAGAAAACATTTTGCTAAAATATGGCTTTCATTGTCCTGGCCAGCCAAATCCATATGTACTTTATTTTATGTGTACCTCTTTCTTGATTGGTTCCCATTACTCAATATAATTAGTACTGTGAGTCCTATATCCATTCCTGACAGACCAATGTATGGTAGAATAATGCAGGAATAAGCAGTGCACATAGTTCTGATTGTCCAAGATTACATTTGTCAAATTTAAATTATATTGCAAGTTCATGCGTAACAACAATAGCAATGGTGTATTTCCGGCATCATATAAGTATTTGAGCTTCATTTCAGAAAATAAAAAATTTTAAAATAAATCAGTTGACTCAAAAGTTACCTTGTTTGTTATCATCATTTATCTCCCTTCAATTAAGAATAAAATATATTTTCTGCCTTGACATCATTGCTTTGATATATGCAATACATTTACAATGCATATTTTGATTAAGGCACTTCTGAGAGAGAAGAATTCTAAAAGCCAACGAATTAGCAAAATATGAGATGTGTGTCTGTGTGAATAGTAACTAAAGATTTTGCCATTTCTGCTAAAAGGCAACTTGGCAAAGGGACATCTCACAAAAGTCACATATATTATAATAGGAAGTGGTTCTACATGCAATTTGCTTATTCTGGCTAGATTCTGAAAAGACTTTTGTACGAGTCCACTGCTTCTTCTGTGGCAAAGTATTGTTCTGGCCTTTGTGAGAAAGAGATTAATACTCTGTTAATTGAAATCGTCATTAACCTGGAAAAAGAAACAATCACGTGGAAGCAAAGTGAAATCAGTAAAAGATGATAAATTGTCCGTACCATATCCTGTTTGTTTTTTGTGATGGCAGAAATTTCTATGTCATGAGAGTGATGCAAATCATCTTCACTATTGTTGTTTCCCGACTGAAATTCATAATGTAAAGACACAATGTAAAGACATAATATAAAGACATGATGTACTTACTCTTATATAGGTTAGACTTGTCTTCAAGAGTTTTCACAACATATGAGTTAATAGTAAATAGACTTGTCTTCAAAAGTTTTCATAACATGAGTTAATAGTAAATAGACTTGTCTTCAAAAGTTTTCACAACATATAAGTTAATAGTAAATAGACTTGTCTTCAAAAGTTTTCACAACATATGAGTTAATAGCAAAAGTTGATATAGTGACCAAATACAATTTTCCTAATTTTCTAAGGACTGATATCAAAGCATGATAATTTCAAGAACAATGTCTTTAATATTATTTCATTGTACTGTTGCAACAAAATACAGAATACATTTGAACAAATAATGTTCTCAGAGTTTTTGTTATTTAATAAGCATCCTATTCATCTTTTATGTGTATATCACACTAAAGGATGATAGTACATTTAACTGATCTTGATTTGACTGAATCAAATTGAATTGCCGAAAATAAAAAAAAGAAATCTTGTGGAATGATTGTCTGATTAGAGGAGATTGTTTACTCAATAACTTTCTTACCTTACTGATCTGAATACAGCTCATAACAAGTTCAAGTAGATAAAATAGATAGATTCCTGAAAAATATATACGAACACAGTGGTAAGTTGTTGTTGTTGTTGTATGGTTTAACGCCATTTTTCAGCACACGATAGGCTATACATGGTGGCCAGTATTAATGGTGGAGGAAGAACCCGGGAAAACCCCGGAAAGAACCACTGACCCACGAGAAGCTACTGGCAGGCTTTCTCACATACCCACATTAGCCGAATCTGAGACTCGAACCCACGCAGACAGAGGTGAGATGGCAGTGATCTGTAATGGTGAGCGCTTTAGACCACTCGGCCACTCGGGGCCCACCACAGTGGTAAGACTCCAGGTCTTAAAATATGTAACATAAATAAACATAATCATCAATTTAACAAAATCTATAAGACTTTTTATTTTTCTACAATACAAATTGAATATTCAAGAAACACTTACAGTTTTGTGGATCAAATTCCATCTAATCCCAAATTAGTGTATATCCAAAACCAATGTCTGCTTAGTAATTCAAATGAATAATTTAAACAAATAATTCCTCTCGAATTAAATTTGAACACAACTGTAAATTGTGAATAAAGAGGATTTCCAGAGACTGTTCTAAAATAGGTCTTAATTATTTGTTGACCAAATCCCTAATTATATGCATTTTCACTTGACTTTCAAGGTAATACAATGTCTAAAGGAAATACCAAGTCCAATTGTAAACATAGATGACCTTGAACTCTTGATATGTAAACATGCAAGTAACTGTGACATCTCACAGCATTCTGTTCTACATGTTCTAAAGTCATTATTATAAATCGAAGTCCTAATTCTGAATAGGTTTGTTTGGTTTGGGTTTGTGATTTTGGGGGTTGTGTTTGGGATTGGGGTTTGGTTGGGTTGGCTTCGGATGGGTTTAGGTTGAGTTGGGTTGCAGTTATGTTGGGTTGGGCTAATTAGGGTTTGTTTGATTGTTTAGTCAGCATATCAATGCATGAAAGGTTATACTGCTGAGATGATGAGAGTCAAGTGCTTTGAACACTAACGTCAACTGAGGGATAAGCTAATATATGTAAGGCTTTTTGCACCTTATTTGAACCATATATATTGCTAACATCTTTCCCCATGAAGAGCTTTTATGTTACAGCTGGTACCCACCATTTCGGGTAAGAGAGCACCACGTGACGTCACATACAGTATAGAGGTGCGCAAGCATTCCTGCGAAGTGAATCGATGTGACATTGTTTGAGTATGGCTGAAACTAGGAATGTGAAGTATGGGAGTGCGCCTGCAGTGGAGACGAGAAGTGATGATATGCTGGCTACAAAAGCCATGGTCATACTTCCAGAAGAATGGATTTTCATTTCTCTTCACCAGCATTTGTACTGGCAACAGTACCTTCACTGCCTTCGTCCTTGTTACCTTGAGTAGAAGATTTTAGACAGAGACAGAATTTTTATTAGATAAATGCTTACAACAGCAAAAAGAGGCAGAACATTCCTTTGTCATTCAACAAAGCAAGAGGAGTAAATGAATAAAACTAGAAGAGACGAGAAAGTGTGAAAGAGTCAAGGATTTTTGTCAAAGTCAACGTCAACATTGTGGTCAAAGTCAAACGTTGACTGTGCTGCTAGGCAGTTTCGGCAGAATTAAGATATCTGAGAAAAATGTATCAGGCTTCTTTAACATGACCCAAAAGAAACAGACCTTCCAGTGCCAAGTCTTCCAACCCACCCATCACTACCTGTATGCTCACAACCACTGAGAGGCCATCATCAGCAATGACCCACAGCAGCAGGAGTAGAAGCAGTAATTGGTTTGCTAAGGGTATAAGGCAGTTAAAGTTCAACGTATGTTAACAAATACATATATCCAACCGTCTTTTTAAGGGCCACCACCTCTTTAGAACTGATATACTATGCAAAGATTCAAATACGGTACAAATTAAATCAATCCCTTTTTCCATCATGTTTGAATGATGTACATGTGTGAGTTCATGTGTGTTTGTCCATAGTATAAAAGATCAATGCAACAGAGATACTTACTTTTCCTTTGGTATATTCACTTTTGCAAACCACAACAAAATTTCACAACACATGACCAAAGGTCCATTTTCTTCTTCTTTCACTCCTTTTGAATTTTGTCACTGGTACGAACTCACCCTCATCATCACTTTCTTCTCGTGCTCTGGATTTCCTGCTTTTCGGGACTACCATTGGTTCTTCTGCATTTTCGAAAGACCTCTCCTCTTTCCTCTCTTGTTTCTTTGGTTGGTACTTTTCCTTCTTAGAGCAATGAAAACAGGTATCTTGGGCTCTGTTTTTCTTTTCCCCTGCCTTTTCTTCGCTTTGACAACATGGGCATTCTAGAGCCCAATGTCCTTTCTTCTGACACATATAGCTAGCATCTTGGCGTTTATCTCGAGGATTAGTAGTCCGTCATCTTCTCTAACTAAAGATTCTTATGACACCCTTCAAGGCTCTGATTAGAAGGGTAAGTTTTATTCTTAACTGAACGAATACTCTGACTCTAAGATAACTAACCCTATATATAGGGAGCCTTCTGCATGTAATGAAATTTTGCAATTAAGATGAAGAGATCGCACGATTTAAATGAGAAAGCAAAAAGCCAAGACCTATATGTCGAATCACACACGAGAGGTACACCTACAATGTGAAATTTGGAGTTGAAATCAAACGTATCACCTCCGAAAGTAGGTTTCATCACTAATTTGTGGGATTCCTTGTTAGCAACCCTGAAATGATGGCAGAACCAAGATGAGCTTTTGAGACTCTTCTTTCATCACAAAAGTTCGAAGTCATGCGTATGTATCGAGTTTAGCATCTTGGCATAACTGAAACCCTCCAAAGTCGTGGACAAAATTCATCATGTTCAGCAATCCAATGACAAGCTTTAAATCAACGATGGAAAAGCTACACTTTATATGACCCTGTCGCTTTCATATTGATACTTCTCTATTTCTGTGTGAAGTAAAGATTTTTGACACTTTCTTGACTTTGAATGCTTACGAAGATGTGTGTGCCTTCCCTGAAATATTCCAATAACAATGGTAGTCTCTCAGCCCCAAAACAGCAGCAACAGCCCTCTATTAGAACCTTTGGAAACTCCTTTTACATCGAGCAACTCATCAGAGAGCAGAACCATCGAATTATGAATAGCCACTTTTACTTAACTTTCAGTTCCATGGATGGTTTTCCCAACAGTACCTTGTGTTGTTTAATGTCCAAATTACCTCAGCTCATCCAGTTGGACCAGGAAGTGCATTGGGAAGTCAGTTTGATAGAAATAATTCATCCCACGCAAGTCCTGAACATCAGTGGAAATCAAACGATGTTTACTGTCGAAATCCTCAACAGACAGGTGCAAGACCACTTGGACAAAAATGATCCTTGCTTTCACGAATCCAAAAGACCATCGCCAGTCTATCCTCAGTTTAGCATCTATACCATGTAAATTCCTACAGGCTATTATTTTAGTGCTAAATATCTGGCATAAATGATTGCAACTATCTTCAACGATCTGTTTGTCAAAGCCCTTTACAAAACGAAACAGTGAACAGATAAAATACTATAACATAGCTGGTCGACTGAAGCAGCAGAGGGGGCGAATCGGACATTTTGTCCAATCGTTATTTTGCTTAATTATTACTTTCTGCACTCAACGATCTAGTGTCGTCAGCGCCTGGTAAAAAAAAAACGACGTCGGTCCATCCTACACGATGGTGACGTCATTTGGTTTAATTAACACCTTCTGCGCGTCGATCCCCAGCGTCGTCAGCGTCCGGTAAGCACGTCGACGACCGCGTCGATGTCATTGCCCCCCTGCTGCTAAGGAGTTATTTACAATGAGGGTCTTTATGATCTTACAATTTAACCGAATATTTGGTCGAGTCCGATACGATATCGTGTCCGAGGGTCATGTAAATTTATCGTTACAAATCCATGTGGGGTCGACTGAGCATGACTAAAAAAGTTTCGAAAAACATTAAAGTCCATGTCACCGCCGCACCATGTCTGCCAAATATTTCGTAGCGTGTGTGTATCAACGCCGTTGAATACAGCAAGAATATTACAGTTGTCTCTGATTACTTTTGGAATCTGAGTGTATCGTTGAGTGACATATATCACGTCAGTGTTTTTATGCCTGCCTCTGGAAAATATCCTAGCTGGGTTTTTTTGATTGTCTAACATAACATCATCGTACACGACTAGATTGTTAACGTCGCCATCAATATCATCGATACCTGGTGCATCATTGATATCTGTAATAAACTCGATGACATTTTTTTTAGCGATCGCTGATGCATTCTCGTTGAAATCTTTCAACACCTCGTAGCATCGTTGATCATCTACGCTAGGGGCGATTAAATACAACTTATCCCACTTCATCCATCTCATTATTAAATTAAGTAACAATTGCGTCTTGCCGGATCCAGATGGTCCGATGATAATCATCCGGATCGAGTTTGGTAACGCTGCAACATGCTTAACTGGTTCTCTTGTTTTAGTCGCTGAAAAGTCAATTATATTCATGTCTCTATATATAAATTATGGATCTATATTGTGTAAAGTGTAGAGTGCGTACTGGCACAAATGATATGACAACCGCTACAACAAGAAATAACAGATTGGCGCTTACTGGTAAGTGTGTACAATGCGGTACAAAGAAATTTAGATTTATTTCTATTAGACCCGGAGATGTTTTAAAAAAAAGCGAGGAGGTGACATCGCAGCCAAATTGGCAAAACTCCCCGGAACACCGTGGGCAAAGTATCCAGGAGAAAAACACCTCCCAGGATATAACTACTGTGGCCCCGGAACACGATTAGATATTAGACTCGATGATCAAAATCAGCCCAAACCCGGTGAGTATCCAATAAACGCTATCGATAAGGCGTGTCATGCTCATGATGTTGCTTACAAAAGTAGCGATCTGCAACAGCGTCATATCGCGGATGTAAAATTAATTCACGCGCTAAATGCTATTCCTGATAAATCCGTCAAAGAAAAATTGGCCTCATGGTTGGTAAAATCGGCTATGAAAGGTAAATTAATGATTGGCGCTGGTAATTAATAACAATCATCCAAGAAAAACGATGGATTCCATCTATTATTCTCCGAGAGGATACTGGAAGGGGAAGGCCGCAATTGGTAAGCTTGCAAGCGCTGCAAAGGTAACAAAGACCACTGCGGCTAATTGGTTATCCAAACAGGCTATATGGCAAATCTATCTACCACCGCCTAAACAAATCAACTTCTCGCGCTTTGATGTCAGCGTACCTAATGAAGTTCATCAGGCTGATATACTATTTCTGCCGCATGACAACGGTTACAAATACGCGCTAACCGTAGTTGATGTTGCGAGTCGATACAAACAAGCGGAACCGTTGAAAACAAAGTCAGCAACTGAAGTAGCCGATGCGTTTGAGCGGATTTATCGAAGAGGTCCTCTGCGCTGGCCAAATCTATTACAAGTTGATCCTGGTAGTGAATTTCGCGGCGCTGTTTTATCAACGCTGAAACATCATAGCGTCGCGATACGACGAGGTCATACTGCGCTACATCGTGATCAGGCAATTGTTGAACGATTCAATCGGACTCTCGCTGAACGGTTATTTGGATATCAATACGCGAAGGAATTCATCCAAGAAAAACGATCTCGTGAATGGGTTAAAAGGTTGCCAGGTGTAATTGTAGCGTTAAATAACGAGATTACCCGAGTAATCAACATGAAGCCCAGCGACGCGATTAAATACGAGTATATACCCGGAAAATTAAAAATAAATAGCGTTTCTAAGCCGATTCTTGGCGATGTCACTGTTAGATATCTATATGAACCAGGAGAGCTTGAAGGCGGTAAAAAAAGGGCTACCGATCCTATTTGGAGTGTTACCACACATAACATATCAACGATAACACGATCAACTGGTAGACCACCGATCTATAGACTGGATTCAACTGCTCCTCAGCGCGGATTTACACGCGAGCAACTACAAGTGATACCTAACGATACTCAATTACCCCCACGTGGTCTTAACTAGCGCCGTTGCGTCTATTGCACTCAAGACAGGTCAACCTCACATTGTTTTTGACATGACCGAGACTGTTATCGATCCTATCCACGGTAAATTGGCGAGTGTCTTTATCCGAATAACGCCAACTCATTATACAATTGCAACTCGCGCAGTGATTATTCTGTTGTTGTCGTAGCGAGATTATTAATTCGGCATCAATATCAAAACGCCGCTGTTTTTTTTTATCCTGTTGGCGGTAACCCGAGAGTTTTCTATCAATGACGCTTGCATCGATGGTGACTTTGTCGCCGGCTTCGTCAGTGACTCCGTCACCGGCTCCGTCAATAACAATTCTTCGAAGCTGATTTATCCTCCGTACTCTGGACACTGCAAGATAGACTAGATTCGACCATTCGATGCGATTATCAACTATCCAAACAATTGTGTCCGTGATGGTTAGTCCCTGCGAGGAATGTATTGTTGTTGCGTATCCTAGCGTCCACGGGGATTTATCAGCACGTAGCGCGTCCTCGACGACACCGATATCAACGAGCACGATATCATTCAGCACGAGAATTTGTTTTTTTGTCCCCGACGCTGTCGGGGCTGGAATTTCAACTTCAATGTTTTGCCGCCGTGTGTCCGCGGGTCTATAACATAACGGCACTGGACGCGTTGGAAACTTTTCCTTATGCAACGTAAACAACTTCCGCTGAAGTGTGTCTCTGACTATCTTTCTACTCGCTACAATCAAATCGTTTGGTCTCCATGTTTCCCAGAATTCATTTAACGGCGTTTCCGGAATTACCTCGCGGATTATTTCACATTGAATTCTATCCGGCTGTAATCTGATTAGTTTCTTAACCTCGCGCAGTTGTTCATCAAGTGCTCGGTAATCAGTATCGGTTTCTTCATAATAGTCCACAAAACCCTTTAACCAATCATGTGGGCCCTCGCCGACAAATGGTGGTGGTTGGCCATGGTCGCCACACATGATTACCGCTGTATTCGCGCGCAGCAACCACTCAAGAAACATTTGTAAAGTATCTAACGAAACAGTACATATCTCATCCCAAATGATAACCCCAGGAATAAATTTTTCACCCATTCGATCAGGAGTCCACTCACCGCCGCTGTATCGAAAGAAGCTGTGATAAGTAACGGCGTCAACATTTCGTTGTTTTATCTCTCGCGCTAGTCTATGGGTCGGTGTAAGCACGATTATACTTGCCCGCGTACGAAATAATTCAATTGCCCGAGTCGTCTTTCCTGACCCTCCACAGCCGCTTAAATAAACTGTTTTGTGTCTACAAATTGGATCAGAACACGATGGTGCATTAGACCATTCTGATAAATTATCACCGCGTAGGTAATTGTTCTCAACGGTGACATCTGCTGACGGGGAATAATCGCGTCGTATTTCTTCTTTAATTCTCCATGTACCCCAACTCTCGTCCGGACTAGTAAACTCGGCTAAGTTTCCCTTATACGCTACGTTAACATAAAACGAATCAACGGCTACTCTAACCGCGGTATCGGGGAATCTATTTATCATCGAGAATAAATTGATAGCGGCATAACCCAGCATAGACGCCCTCAAATGTGGATACGCGGGGCTGTCTCCATCGCCGTAGGTAACAACTGTACCCAACTTTGTTCCATTGGACAAGAAAGCTGTTTTGCAGTTCACGTATCTATTTTTTGCCACTGCGTCCTTGATTACGAAATCATATTCTGCGTCATCTATAATCAACCGTGAGCAATATCGTTTGTAATCGCAGTTTTTTCCACCTTGTGTAAACTTACCAATTATTCTTCTACCGAGATCTTTTGCCTCGTGGTTTCGTTGGTTGAATATCCTCCTGGACCATTCGATGATATATTCCTCGTCGGCATCAATGTGTGCTCTGGACTCGTCAATTATGCTATCTAGACGCTCCGGTTCTGGTAACCAGACTTCAGTCTGCGCCCGGTATGATATAATCGCGTCACTGACAATCAACGAAACTAGCATGCTACAATCAATCATGTACCGTAGCAACGCTATTGGCAGCCACTTTTTTTCAGCCATGTGTCTACCGATCCAAATATAACAACAGCGATGAAGTCCTGCTGCGAATTCAAATGATACTATGCGAGCGAATCCGGTTAAATCAAAATCAGGCAGTGGTCCATTAATAGCAACACGAGTCATTTCATGTCTGGGGTGTCCAAATCGTTTGAAATACTCAGCGGCGGATCCATACCCGAGAAAACTCGCTGGATAACAGGCAACCATATCAACCGAGATCATAGCGTCGCGGTTGTATTCAGTGTTCCATAGTCCACCGTGATAGTATTCCAAACAACTGGATTGTACATCCGGTAGAAATTCCTTGCGCGTTGGTCTCCACGCATTTTTCCTTGCTGCAACATGAGCTACAACCGATGGAATCGTAAAACAATTTGTTAGCAGTTGTTCATCATGCTCTTCAAATTCCATGGCGGTTTTTTTCATCTTGTTGTGAAATGCTTCAGTGCGATATAATTCACCGTTTGGTCTTACAAACTGATCAAAGGTATCCACATCGTTTTCAGCGCTGCGAAGTAACCACACTGATACAGGGTCGTTTTTACACAAGTAGGCAATAGCATCAAATAGTTTCCTCTCCGCGAGAAAACCGTCCTTGGAGAATTGTTCTTCCAGGAATTCTTCGGGTATATACTTTACTGTTCTATCCCGTGGAAATATTGTGATCGCGGGCGTCCATGCGTGTTCGTTATGATCAATAATTTTGATTGGGGCTCCCTTCGATTTATACTTTGATTCGTATAATACTTCACCGGTTATCGTTGTAACGGTTATTGGAAATCTCAACGACGTTTCTAATCTCGCTATGTCGCTGATGGTCGCTCCAGGCTCTTTTACGGTTAGTTCCCACTGGTTGATTTTGCTATGTCGTAAATCAGTCAATTTGTTTCCTCGACATGCATTTGTAAAATGCTCTATTATTCGTTCTGCTACACAATTTATCCCCGTTGACTGTTTCATCGGTTTCAGTTTTCCGATATCAGGTTTCTTATTTAACGGGTATATTCCATAAACAACTGCTGTTTCAGGATACGCTCGTTCATAGTATGGTCTGTCAATTCCGGTTAACAACCCCGGCTTGGAGTCGCGGCTGACAGTGACTGTTTTCTTGTCGCTGAAAACTGGTTCAAATTTATCACGTATGATCCAATCGCCTGATTTCACCCGGACAATGAATTTTACTCTGAAGAAATACCTTTTACCGTCAAGTTGTGATATTATCATTGCTGCGCGGTTGTCGTTCATGGTAGCATCAACAACACCATCAATTCGAAATGTTGACCAACTATGAGATGCACCATCACGTTTGAATTCATCGATACAATCGCGTATTTTATTCAACAGGGTTCTATCGTTTATTAACGCTTTTGGTGTGTCCTTGAGGACTCTATCGAGATTGAACTTAATATTTTTCCGGGGCTTAATTACTGCTAATCTCTCAAACTCATCCATATAATTAAAACAAGTATTTAAATGAAAGAATATAGTATAATGAATAAATGCAAATGGTTGATGATTGGGTCGACAACCCCGTGCAATAAATCATGTAGAGGTGAATTCTGCGGGTATCATTTACAAAGCGTTCGTAATGGTTCTCTTGGCCCCCTCCCGTGCTTGGTTTGCCACGTTGGTGTAAGAGGAAAATCGCAGTTGTGTATCAATTGTGGCGGAAAGCGATACAGGGAACTAAAACGCTATTATGACAAGCGAATTAAAAATGCCGTCATTGACCCCACCGCTGACTTCGTCATCAAAACCCCCCAAGACTACGTTGAAAGATTCATAATTAAACCAAATAATAAATTAGACAAGTAGTATTATTATACAAATGGACCAAGAATTTCAGCCGCATCCCCTGCTCGTCAATTACGAGGCATCTCGCGACGGCATTGTTAGAAACCGCAAACTGAAGAAGCCGGTTGGTACCGTGAATAATCGGGGGTATTTAATGTTTGGTGCCGGAAAGAAGAAGTATTATGTTCATAGGATGGTATATGAAGCGTTTAACGGATTAATCGAGAATGGGCTTGTGATTGATCATATTAATAATAATAAGACTGATAATTCTCTTACAAACCTGCAAGCCATCTCTCAGAGCGAAAATATTAAAAAAGGCCAAACCGGTAAATACCCAAAGAAAGCAAGAGGTGTCAAATCGTTTAATACATCAACGCACGAGGAAAAAACATTTCACTCCATGTATGCGGCAGGAAAATACTTTGACATTTGTAAGGCCTCAATACGAAGAGTAGCAGAAGGAATACAGAATTCAGCGATTTCAAAAAAGACGGATCACAGAATTCGATTTTCATATATAACAGAAATCAGTGAGTGACAAGGTCACCAGCGCCTATGGCGCTGACAAGGTCACCGTGACGAATTGTCTGTTTAATACTTAACACACCTTCGGAATTGATACACGGGGGTTTCATTTTTTTTTATATTTAAAAACAAGATGTTTTATAAGAATAATGAATATCGAAGACATCAATAATATATTAGCCGAGATTTCAAAATTAAAAAATCAAGGAATTGAATTATCTGATGGTCTCGACAGTGAAAAAATATTATCCGATTATGAGATTATTAACGAACAGTCGAAACGGGGGCGTTTTACCCTGGCCCGCGAGTATTTTTTTATTAAACGATTACAACATACGATCAATGAAAACTTGTACCACAATGACGCAAATGCATTCATTGGACTATTTACTGCCGTTGAAATAATACGAAAAAAACTCGGGCGTGTTTATGAACGACGTCGAGAAATCTCTAATAAAATTAAAAACATTAGAAGGATTATAGACGAAAACTCCGTGGAACCCCCGATGGTACACTCGGCGGAAAATTAGAAATTACGGAGCAATTGCAATAATGGTAGGCGAATCACTTACTACTCGGCTAGCCAGAGAGCGGCTAGCAGCGCTTAAAAAGTTCATACCGTTACGAGACAGGGTCCGAGAACAACTTCAAACGCGGCAACAACTACAAACTGATTTTGCTGTTGGAAGTGAACAGTTATTTACCCCGGTAACTAAAGCAACTAAGGATGTTACAGCGGCAACTGTACCCGTCCTCGATGCGCTTGAAAAGATAGCGGCAGAGACAAAACAAACAAAAAGGTCTTTAGAAACACTAGCGGCTGCTACAACACGGAGGCCACCACCACTCGCTATAACCGAACCACAAGAACCCTATGTTACAATGGCCGACGAAGAAGAATTAGGTGCTACTGCGAAAGAACCAGAAGAAGAAATACCAGAAGAAATACCAGAAGAAGAAATACCGGAAGAAAAAGAGGGGAACATACCCCGTATTGTACTCAAGAAGAACACAATAGATCAAATTAGAGGCTTCAGCAGCAGGGAAGAATTAATTAATTTTACTGCCAACAATTTTGCTAAGAGCATACGAGATAAGAAGCATATCAATAGCGGTTACGAGAAAAATATAAAGTCGTTAAAGGACTGGGCAAGAATAGTGTATTTAGCGAGTAAACATAAAGAAGCATTACCACATCGTGGTGATCCCGATTACGATGAATTCCACAAGGAAGTTAAGAGTATAACACCAAAAAAAGGAAAAGGATACTCTGTTGGTAAAGAATCCTACGGCGTTACCTGTCCTGGTAGTGTTCTCAGTGATATATCACGGCTAGAGGTACTAATTGGAGGAAAACGAGCCGGAAATAACTCTCCGGAAATAATCAATGAGGCCGCTGATATTTGCAAGCGTTTATTTGCAGGCGGTATTATGGACATTAATGCATATCGAACGCTCATAGACGAACTCGTGGATGATTAATTGGAAAACTGGTGTTTTTAATAAGGATGATCATACACTACAACCACGATAAACCAGTACTCGTCTACGTGGTAAACTCGCGATTGTCTGTTTACCGCGCGTACTATGGAGATGGTCTCGGTAGCACCATTGCGGGGTTATTTACAAGAATGGCTCCAAAAGTAGCGCCGTTAGCCAAACAATTAGGAATGAAGGCTATTGATGTTATTCGTGATAAGGGAATCAGCGCTATTGGAGATGTTGCCGGAAAGGCGCTTTCAGCCGCGCGGGACAAACTAATGTCATTGGTGAAATCTAGGGGATTTTCAAAAAGAAAACAGAAACCACCGGTAATGCCATCAACGACAGTGATGCCTGCAAATGTCAGTAAAGTAATAAATAACGCCGTGGAAGAAAAATTAGAGTCGTTGGCGACGACTCAGTCGTTGGCGACGACTCCGTCGTTGGCGACTTCGCCATCCGCCGATGCGGCAACCAACGCGCTCATGAACGCGATAGCGGGAAGTGGTTTAAATTCAAAGAATTTACGACGAAAAAATCGCAATTGAAAACATCAACATGATAAATAATAGAATGTTTGCGCGTACCGCTGATCCCGCGTTTGATATGGATGCCCCAGTGCGCAGGGATGATTCTGTCCGTGATTATCAATATTATTCTTATTATGCAGCGCAACCTGACCTACGATCGCGAATTGAACTTCAAGTCCAAGATACCAGTAAATACTTTCTGCCGTGTGAAGCGTTTATCGAAATCGAGGGAGAACTCGTGACAAATGCCGCCGATAATGCACCATACCCAAATGACCATCGTGTTCGAGTTGGCTTCGTCAACAACGGTATCATGGCGTTATTTGAGAGCGCCAGATATCTTATTGACGGGCGAGAAATTGAATCAATAGAACGCGAGGTTGATGTTGCAACGACGATAATTGGGTTAGCGAGATATTCAGATGATTATACAAGATCGGCGGGCCCATCTATGATGTTTGCGAAGGACACCACCGATAATGCTGACCATCTTCAGTACATCAACGTGCTGATGGGAAAAGATACCGCAATTGATCAGGTTGAAGCAAATAACCCAGACCGCAGAGTAAAACCAAACGCTGATTTCACTGTTATAAAAAGTCTTAACGATAATTACAATATGGGATTCGCAGCACGAGTAGGGATGTTGCAAAGACCACGCCGACAGTTTTCATGCGCGATTCCACTCCATCACATATTCGGATTCTGCAGAAATGTCAGGAAGGTTATCTATGGGGCTAAGCATACAATCGCGCTGACGCGAAGGGGCGATGATAACAATGCAATATGGCGTGCTGCTGGCGTCGCTGCCGGTAAAGTCGTTTTAACTAAAATGGCATTGTGGATGCCGGTGCTGACTCCATCAGTTACCACGGAAGCACGATTGTTAGCATTTATGGAACAGGGGGGGAAATCGTTGTTGAGTTGGCTAGCGGTAACAACTGATGCTAAAGAGGATAACGTCGCCGATACGTTTACATGGCACCTGGCATCAAAACAGGGTGTTTCAGCCCCGCGTCATATATTCATAGCGCTACAGAATAGGGAACGATTGGGTAATCAAGAACGCAGCCATATGATATTTGATCAATTAGGAGTCATGGAGGTTTCGCTGAGAATAAACGGACAACAGGAACCATCCGAGGATATACAGCTTAATTACGGTGACAACCATATTGCACGTGTCATCGATTGCTGTCATATATGGGCCGTGATCAAAACGTCGACACCGGTTTGCAAATATCACAACTTGATTTTAAAAACCTGTATCCGATTTATTACTTTTCGTTGGAACATCTTGATTTAACGAGACAATCCGTCGTTGATATACACTTCCGAGCTCGTATAGCCCCGGCTGGTGCCAATTATAGAGCGGTTGCTGTCATTCTCAGCGATAAATCAATGCTGCTAGAAGGTGTTGGTGGACGAATGAGAATCGTTGATGCGCCAGTAGAAAACATGTAATTGAAAGCACAAAACGCGTTTACAATAAAATGTCGTATAGTGTCGTCAGTGTAGAGTTGACTGATGGTCAAGTCAAGAAATTACGATCAAAGTCGGCTAAACAATGCGGGACCACAATAACGCTGAAGCCGTCACAGATGGCGGGTGGTAATCATAAGATATCGTTGACGGCGCGTCAAATAAAACATTTCAATGATGCGATGAAGAATAAAAAGGGTGTTCAAATAGATTTTTCAGCCGCAGCAATTAAAAACATGGAAAAGACCGGTGGGATATTTCCGCTGTTAGCTGCGATTCCAGCGTTGATTGCCGCGGCCGCACCAGCAGTGGCGAAGGCGGCGGCGTTAGGAGCCGTTGGTACCGCGGCGGGAATGGCATTGAAGAAGGCAACCGGGAAAGGCTACAAAAAAAAACGAACCGTGACCGGAAAGGGTCTAAGACTACCGGGAACCCCGTATTCATGGTACTCGGGAAAGGGTCTAAGACTACCGGGAACCGTTTATTGACTCGGGAGTCAATGACTCCTGAGTCTATGACTCCTATGTCTAATTTTGATTTAATAGACGCTGAAAACGCGTTAGCGATAAAAAACTTCAGAGGTGTTTTCATGAGGGATCAATTACCGACAAAACCAAGAAATATTGAAACCGGTATAATTAACCTCGATAAATCCTCCGGAGCGGGGACTCATTGGGTTGCGTACGCGATTGATCCGCGTGCGATTGTCTATTTTGATTCATACGGGTTAGCTCCGCCGAAAGAGTTCATGCGGTATGTCCGGGCGTGTTCAGCCCGGGTTTTTTATTCCACGCTGCCAACACAGCGATTAAGTGACCCACCGATATGTGGTCGTGAGGTATTGAACGTACTCGCGGCGATTTCATCATCGCGGAAACCACCTCATGTGGTTGTAAACGAATACACTAGTGGGGTCGTAGAAGCTCAACGGATTTTAGAGAATAACATTTACAATAATAATGATTGATATTTGGGGACGATCGGTTTCGGCGCTGAAAAAACCCACGGAAACGGCCGCCACCGATGACATAAAAAAACTAATTGAGGATGAAATCGCTGATACGTTGAATTTAACAAGTGTTGACCCAGGCGAAATAGTTGTATTTCAAGACCGTCAGGGTAAATTGAAATCCGGTAATGTGTCACTGAATGACGTTTTAATACGAAAGCGTGATACCGCCGAGGACACTATCGCGTTGTTTACCAGCGACGGACGAATCAAACCGGGTGAATCCATCTTGACGATAAATGGAAAAATAAGTACACTTGGCGAAAATTATATAACCATGTCAAATTCGTTAAAGGGTTTACATAGTGAATTTAACTTGCATGAAAAACAGTTCGAGGGGGTACAAGTATCTGTCGTCGGTATGCAATTCATTATCAGTAGTTTTTTTGGAACCACGACGATAACCGAACCAAATCTTGAAACAATAAGAAATGCTATTTTGGAGTTTACGGCGATGTCAGCCAATTTATCCTCGTTACGAAAAAATGTTAACAAGATTGATAGCGCCGTTGATAAATTCTTTGGTAAAAAAAATATCAAACCGGATGAAATCACAATAACTATAAATGATATCACTGCGTATAGACAGGAAATAGAAACAATCAAATTTACTGTTGAAGCGATTAGAAAAGAACTATTGAGAACAGAGCAATCCGAAAAAATAAAAATCCCTCATGAGAATATCATCAACACAGTATACACAATTCAGCATGGATCATTCGATTGGACTCCTACACAGAATACAGTAGATATCACCGCAACTGTTAAGGGTATTTATCGATTGACATTGATTTCGGCGATGCAGTTTAGTATATCATCGTCGAGTTCATCCGGGTTTAACAATACAATATCAACAATTATAGACAAGGACGCAACTGAACGGTTTGTGATTAAGGCCGTTGATAGCAGTATATTTAGGACAGACATTACATGGTATGTGGAATTTGTAGCGAATCTAAGTAATTAAAAACACTAGCTCTTTTAAAATAAAAATGACCACCAAGGAAATTGAATCAGAGGTATCACCGACGTCACATCAATATCGATTCGATACCGCAAAAGAATTTTCCGCGAATTTGAAAACGCTTTCCGAACAATACCGTGCAAAAATAAAAAAATACCGTCGTAAAATAACCGCCATCGACGCGGTCGTGTACTCGGTGTCGGGTATAGTAGCTGGCGCCGGTGTTATTTTATCCACGGTGACCACGATAGCCCCGATCGCTGTTCCAATCGCTGTCTCCGCAATGACAACAATTGCTGGAGTCGCCAACGCAATCACTAGGAAGATATCATCGTGTTTTCAGAAAAAACTCAACGAGTATACAGTAAAACATCAAATAGTATCCGACGCGTACTCGAAATTATCCGGGTTGATCTCGTTGTCAATTGATAATTTGTTCGTATCCGATGTTGAATTCTCCACGATGGTCCAGTTGTATAGCTCCGCGATGTCAAAAATCGAGGATTTTCAACTGGAAGCCGAAACCACCTGGTTGTTGAAATTAGACACTAAAGAAAACGAATAATAATAATGTCGCTGAACCCCGAGGGGGTTCAATTACTTCAGCGGATCGCGGAGAACACCACTCCGGTACAAACAAATATGATATCGATAACGTCAACGAAACCCGAATTCAGTGTGAACTTCCCATCGCCGGTTCCAGTGAAGGAAATAGCGCTGGCAAAATTGCGAGTATATCACAGTTGGCCTAATATTCGAGCAGACGCATTTAACGGACAACAACCTAATAACTCGCTGGTTTTTGCATGGACAAATAAGCCCGATGGGACCCCAGACTGGAATGAGGTTACAATACCAACTGGGTCATACCAAATAGAACAAATCAATAAAGAATTTCAACGCAGGATAAAATCGATCACAGGAAAAGAATCAAAAATCGCTATTACGGTTCATGAACCGACGTTATCGTCAACGATTGAAATAAACACACCGGGGTATATGGTTGATATTTATAACAGTTCAATAAGAACCATACTAGGTTGGCCTAAGAATCCACCCGCGGACTTGCACACGAATGAGAAATCGTATCATGAGATTAATCCCGGGTATCGAGATAATTTGTCTATTACGAAAAACACGTCATTACCCAGCAGGTTTATATTTCAAGACATGGACGCCATGCAGTGGTATTTTCAGTATGACAAAACCCCTGAATCGATCGTCGTATTAACAGTTAATTTAAATGATATCACTAATGCGTTTGCCGAGATTAATTATATTTACCATTCACAACTAGAACAACTACGGCAAACAAAAACACGAAAACACGTTGAGGTGTTAAATCAACTTATATCAGACATGGAATATATCAATGAACGAATCGTTAAAATAATATCCGCTAACAGCGATGGTAATAAACAAAAACTCCTAACCGAGTATAATATCACAGAAGCCGATTTACCCGATTTAAAGTTTTCAGGATACAACGCACCAGAACTAAGAAAATCTCTTAATGATTTTCTCGGTCCATCAACTCATATCCTCAGACACGATAACGGGGATGATGGTAGGCATATTGCCCCGTACAACGTAAATATCGCATCGGTGATAGCAATCAATCTAGTGTGTGATGCTATCGAAGGGAGTTACCAGGTGGATACCAATCAATCAAATCAAGCTCAACAGGGATATATCCTTTATTCATTTTCACCAACAGCCCCTCCGGGATATTTAATCGTTGAGAATCCGATTAATCCGGTCTATATGCGATGCCATGATCGGTTTTTAACGAGAATTAATTTTAAACTCACCGATCAGTCAAATAACCTAATTGATCTACAGGAGGAGGAGTTAGTGATCACTCTGTTTGTAAGATCATAAAGACCCTCATTGTAAATAACTCCTTAGCAGCAGGGGGGCAATGACATCGACGCGGTCGTCGACGTGCTTACCGGACGCTGACGACGCTGGGGATCGACGCGCAGAAGGTGTTAATTAAACCAAATGACGTCACCATCGTGTAGGATGGACCGACGTCGTTTTTTTTTTACCAGGCGCTGACGACACTAGATCGTTGAGTGCAGAAAGTAATAATTAAGCAAAATAACGATTGGACAAAATGTCCGATTCGCCCCCTCTGCTGCTACTGAACCTAAAATTTTTGGATGCCCAAACATTGTCCATCACTTTTACTCTCAGTTTTGTTTCATATTTGATATTCTGGTTTGATACAACAAAATAGCCCTGAATTCAAAAGTCATACACAACAAGGATCAATTTTACAACTATTGTCATTGCCATGTGGAATTGAATGCAGGAATGAATTTGATCTCTGTGTATTCCAATGTGGTGGAGTACAACATGGCGGGAAACACAGCTGCTCGATTACTGAGAGTCATTCATTTCAAAGTGCATCTTGCCGACAATGCTTACAAGGAAGGTGGAAACATGTATCAAGTTCACCATTAATTTGTACAGCCTCAGTATTTGCCTGTTAGTAAGTTATATTTTGACAGGGTCTACATTGGTATAAATGGAGATCAGGGACAAAATATTCAGTTCTTCAAAGGAAAAGTCAGGGTGAAACTACATTTTCGAAAAACGTCTGTCTGGTGAATTGTAAACCATGTATCATGTTCACCGAGGAGTCGCTCGGCAATGGGGACAATGGTTCGGAAAAATGCTCAAATCTGCTTTTAGTATGGTGACTCTCTTCTTAACTTTATGGGATAAGGCGAGAAAGGAAAAGGAGAATGAGAGGAAACAACAAGATTTGGAATGAAGGATTGAGAACTGGTAAAAGGTTAAGGAAAAGTTTAGAAAGATGGGACATCCAGACTAGGTGCCTTAAAGTTTCTAGGATCCATCAAGAGATGGTGGAAGAACTGGAGGTAAGGGTGGAAATAGAAGAAACTAACTGGCCCTTTTCAGGGCCACTACCATGCTTAAAAAAAGATCATATTTCACTCTTGCCAAAAATGTGTTTTGTCTCTGTGTTGTGTGTCTATGTTCATTTGTGTGTTTACAATTTAACCTTAATAGTCCTTTCCCTATCCCATTTGATCCTATCAACCCTTCTGTCCGATCAACCCATTCACATGTTCAACCTATGAATCCCTTTCACATAGGATTTTCCAACCCCCATATAGTGACGTATTGAAGTCAACTCAAACACTGTTACTAAGTTCCTACCCGATTGAGGTGGGCCTCTTCTAAAATTGTTCCCATTTTAAACCAAGTGCAGTGACGTCACCAATGTTATATTCCTCTTGTCACTAACAGCCCCCTCCCCCAATGTTAAATTCACATTGTCACTAGCAACCTTCCTCTTTTTAAATTTACCCTTGTCGGTAGCAGCCTCCCTTTGGCATATATTGCTATTAATGTTTGTTGGCAATTTTAGACAATGTTTGCATGCATATAAATTTTTGTCAATCCATTTCACTCGGTATTATAGAAGCACAGACAGAAAATGCTTTTTGATGTGTTGCAAATTATTACTTTTCCACTACTTACGAGAGAGAGAGAGAGAGAGAGAGAGAGAGAGAGAGATTGTATGACCTGCAAGAGTGACCATCCCGTACCAGATGTACTCCTCAACAACTATGGGCCCTGCTGAATGTACTTGACCTGCCTCTGCTTGTGAGTCATGATCATGAGCTCCGAAAACCTGTATACAAACGTGGAACCTACACTCTTTGAAATAAGCACAGCCTACTCAAATACATGCAACCATAATATTAATAATCAAGGTAATGTAGGTCACAGCGAGCTTTGTTTTTAATGGCAGCATATGCATTCTTTGCATACATTTACAACCAAAACCTTGTGGCAGTCAGGACACAATAGGTTTCAACTTAATTTACTACTTTTTATATTGATTTTTCCAACGAGTTCTACCTTTAAAACAAACTAATAGGTATGCTAGCACTGAGTGGAGGAAACATACTAATTTAAACATATATATATATATATATATATATATATATATATATATATATATATATATATATATATATATATATATATATATATATATGTATTCCATAAAACGGTTCAGTAAAATGTGGCCCAATCTGAGCACTCAGATACTCAGGTAGGTATAAACATTGGCATTTTACAGGGATAGTTTCTTGGTCCGACATGTGTTTGTCCAACCGTGTGCATGTTATCTAGACTGTCTTCTACAGGGATATTTTGGCAGCCAGACAACTGTTTGTCTACACATGTATGCCATCCATGCAGCCTTGTAGAGGGATAGTTTGGTGGTTCTTTAAGTGTTTGTCTAACCTTGGTCACCTAGTCAGTCCTGTTGATATGACATTATAATGTCAAGTCTTTATTAACTCTTAAAATTTTCGTTCAGTTTTCACATGTAATGCAATCTGTAAACTACTGTAATTTTGATCCCTACCCTCCCATTACCTATTTAGTGGAAGTGGCATTTGTAAATTATGAGACATCAATCATATATGTTAGGTCAGGGGTTTGTACCGATGACCAAGGATATATAAGGCAAGTGCATTACCACTGAGCCACTCGTGTCCTAAAGTTTTTATCACAATGTTGCATGAAAAAGTTCATGTCTGAATCAATGAGAACTTTGACTCCTTGGATGTATATGAGTGCAAAAAGCTTGCAAAAATGCCAAATTTTCTGTGAAACGATATCAGTCTTTAAATGGCATCATTTTAAACTAGGACGAGGACAGAGTCAGATGCATTTTTTGCATCTGAGCTTCAGTCATTCTTTGACATGTCGAGGAGCTTTGCTAATGAGATATGTACAAGCAATGTACAAACTGAATATGTGTAGATCCAGTTGTTATGAATTAACTGCGTTTTCTATGTTCACATTGGATATAAACAGTTACTTGATACTGATTTGGAATTTTTTACGCATTGATAAATTGTGCGGACTACTTTTGGTTCCCTGTTTTCAGGTCATTTGATGTGAATTTTATCTATATGAACGCCTTACACCCTAATAATAACAACAACCCTAACAGTAACAACAAGCCCCCACCCACCCACTCCTGTGATTTCTGATTAAAAGTTCCACCTCCCAGATTAAATCGACCATCAGAAGGTAAATCAATGTAATTGTACTTCCTGCGCTCCAACACTTAACTCTTTTGCCGAAGAAGGCATAGGACAGGCTTTAGAAGCCAATGTTTGGAAATTACAACATGTTGCCTCGACAATATGTTCCAGCAGCTGTTATTAAAGGTCAGGATCATATGTTAAGCAAGGGATATCACTAAAAATAGACATGAATTTGCTTTCAAAATATCGTAATGCATAGAAGTGACAACTACAAATGCTATAACAACACGTGCCATACGTAAACATAATTCTTGAAAAAAGGAATAACCAGGTTGAAACAGCATCAACCAATGTCATGCATATTAAAATAATGATTATAACAATATATCACTGGCATGACCGGCTATGACACTCTACCCTATATTATTGTATAAAGAATCGATGACTCTTGGCTATCGAAGATTGGGCTTTGTATTCTGTCGCAGTTAAGAGACTAACTAAAGAAAACTTTGACTGAATGTTTTGTTTTGATGAAATCTGCTGATCTGATAACAGAACGAAAGTACATTGGAATTATAAGTATTAAATGATCATGCTTGGGTATTTATTGTAAATTGTTATCTAATCACTCACAAAGATAACACGTATATATGTATATATGTATGTGTGTGTGCATGTATGTATGTATGTATGTATGTATGTCGACATTAAAATAAAATTAGTAAATTGAAGAGTCAATAGGTAAGAAGGTAGGCATATAAATAGGTGAATAGATTGATTGTCACATGATAAGGATTGCAGGTTGGTGAATGGGAAGTAGGTTGGATATGTGGTGTGAAAGGTGGCTAATTAGGTAAGCTGATAGGTACTACTTAATTAATAAAGATAAAAAGAATTTCTGAAAAATTAAATAAAGAATATCTGTTGACAATGATACTATATTAAGGAGATTACCTCAGGAAGCAGATGGAGTATGGGATCGGTAACCAGAGTCCCCACTGCCAGACCCTTGAATACCTCCATCAGAATTTGGAAAACAGATCGCTTGACTACGGGAAGAAATACAGCACCCAATATGGAACACAGACAGACAAGTACTACAGCAACTGTCGCATATCCATATCCTGAGGAAGAAAATATGAAACTGAATCTGTCCATACTTCTGCTGAATTTCAAAGATGTCCTATATAGAAATTTTTTGATATGTCACTCAATTTAATATTATGTTACATTTCTAAACTACTATGCTTAATCTTGTTTAAGGCCGTATTAAGCCATTTCAGGTCATTAAATAAACAGGACTGAACGGTAATAAAGCCATTTCAGGTCATTAAATAAACAGGACTGAACGGAAATAAAGCCATTTCAGGTCATTAAATAAACAGGACTGAACGGTAATAAAGCCATTTCAGGTCATTAAATAAATGGAACTGAACGGAAATAAAGCCATTTCAGGCCATTAAATAAACAGGACTGAACGGAAATAAAGCCATTTCAGGTCATTAAATAAACAGGACTGAACGGAAATAAAGCCATTTCAGGTCATTAAATAAACAGGAATGAACGGTAATAAAGCCATTTCAGGTCATTAAATAAACAGGACTGAACGGAAATAAAGCCATTTCAGGTCATTAAATAAACGGAACTGAACGGAAATAAAGCCATTTTAGGCCATTAAATAAACAGGACTGAACGGAAATAAAGCCATTTTAGGCCATTAAATAAACAGGACTGAACTTAAATGAAACCATTTTCAGGCCATTAAATAAACAGGACTGAATGTAAATGAAGCCATTTCTGGCCCAATAAATAAACAGGACTGAACGTAAATGAAACCATTTCAGGCCATTCAATAAACAGGACTGAATGAAAATGAAGCTATTTACGGCCCATTAAATAAACAGAACTGAATGTAAATGAAGCCAATTTGGGGCCATTAAATAAACAGGACTGAATGGAAATGAAGCTATTTTCGGCCCATTAAATAAACAGGACTGAATGTAAACGAAGCCAATTTTGGGCCATTAAATAAACAGAACTGAATGGAAATGAAGCCATTTTCAGCCCATTAAATAAACAGGACTGAATGTAAATGAAGCCAATTTTGGGCCATTAAATAAACAGGACTGAATGGAAATGAAGCCATTTTTGGGCCATTAAATAAACAGGACTGAATGGAAATGAATCTGTTTTCGGCCCATTAAATAAACAGGACTGAATGTAAATGAAGCCAATTTTGGGCCATTAAATAAACAGGACTGAATGTAAATGAAGCTATTTTCGGCCTATTAAATAAACAGGACTGAATGTAAATGAAGCCAATTTTGGGCCATTAAATAAACAGGACTGAATGTAAATGAAGCTATTTTCGGCCCATTAAATAAACAGGACTGAATGTAAATGAAGCCAATTTTGGGCTATTATATAAACAGGACTGACTGGAAATCAAGCTATTTTCGGCCGTTAAATAAACAGGACTGAATGGAAATGAAGCCAATTTTGGGCCATTAAATAAACAGAGCTGAATGGAAATGAAGCCATTTTCAGCCCATTAAATAGACAGGTCTGGATGGAAATGAAGCCATTTTCAGCCTATTAAATAAACAGGACTGAATGGAAATGAAGTCATTTTTGGGGCATTAAATAAACAGGACTGAATGGAAACGAAGCCATTTTTGGCCCATTAAATAAACAGGACTGAATGGAAATGAAGCCATTTTTGGCCCATTAAATAAACAGGACTGAATGGAAATGAAGTCATTTTTGGACCATTAAATAAACAGGACTGAATGGAAACGAAGCTATTTTTGGCCCATTAAATAAACAGGACTGAATGTAAATGAAGCCATTTTCAGCCCATTAAATAAACAGGACTGAATGGAAATGAAGCCATTTTCAGCCCATTAAATAAACAGGACTGAATGGAAATGAAGTCATTTCTGGGCCATTAAATAAATAGGACTGAATGGAAACGAAGCTATTTTTGGGCCATTAAATAAACAGGACTGAATGTAAATGAAGCCAATTTTGGGCCATTAAATAAACAGGACTGAATATAAATGAAGCCAATTTTGGGCCAAAAAATAAACAGGACTGAATGTAAATGAAACCATTTTTAGTCCATTAAATAAACAATAATGAATGCAAATGAACCCAATTTTGGGCCATTAAATAAACAGGACTGAATGGAAATGAAGCCATTTTCAGCCCATTAAATAACCTAGTATAAACTGTCACTTGCCGACTCATGCAGCTTACATACTGCCCATTGAGCATTATTTGCTGTGTTGTTTGGCCCATTAAATAAGCAGGACTGAATGGAAATGAAGCCATTTTATACTAGGTTAAACTCAGAAAATGACAACATTAAACTCTTATAATTGCAGTTCTCTATAAAAGTATGAATTCCTTTATTTTTTTTTTTTTTTTTTTTTTTAAAGATATCTCCTATCAGTTTTAGAGCCTAGTTTAAGCATATGAATTTTTGTTGAAGGGTCTGCTTCAAAGCTATTTACAGAACAAGGGATTCTCAATTTGTAATGTAATAGCTACGCCAACATCAAACAGATAATTCTACCCATGGTAGGGTAACAAAGTGTTTCAACAGTCCACATCATGGTCTTAATATTTTATCTAGATTGACGTACATGTTCTGAGTAGTACTTCAATGCTCAAAGCACAGGATGTGGGGATTTTCTTGACATATAAATGATTCTTGGATGTCATGCTTTCATGAGCTGACTGTGACTTGGCTGAATAATTATTGTCAGGAAATGTGAGTAACCATATTTTCTTTCTTTAAATCTATGTTCGTGTTCATGAAAAGTTTAGGCTGCCTACAGGAGCTACTAAGAAATGAAATTAAGACTGTTGGTAAACAGTTATAGTGATGAGAGTCCAATAGTAAAACAGTGCAATACATCGACCCTGACAGTAACGATGGGGGAGTAGCAGGATCTATCTTCCACCCACCCCACATTGTAACCATCAGGGTTGGCATCTTACATTGTAAAAAAGTGAGTAAAATTGTTATAATGTTAGTGTTTGAACCCACCCCTCCCAAAACCTATATTCATTTACATAACCCTAACCCTAACCCTAACCCTCCCCCCAAACCTATATTCATTTACATACATATAGTTTTAAATTCATTTATAATGAGCTGTGTTGTAGCCCCAATGTTCTTCTTGGTATATTTTGAGCTTACCAGCATTTTGTTTTAAGATTAATAAAATAAAGAATTATTTATCTTCAGATAAAATTTCAAAGATTTGTTGTTTGATTTAGTCAAGTTAATTTGTTCAACTTTCTAAATATAATCCTGATGTCTTTATTTCATTTTAAAGGTGTGCAGTGTGTATACCTTCCAGCTGAGTATTCAGTATGTCACTCTGCATGTGACTATTTATAGAAGTTAGTATAAAGGAGATCTCCGTACAGTTGATACAGAAATAAATGCAACCAGGCCTGATCACATGGTCATGTTCTGACCAACGGAAATCATCCCTACATTAATCAACTGAAATATTGCTATTATTTGATAGGTGGTGCTCAGCCAAGAAAACTGATCAAAATTACAATAACCTCAGAAAAGTCATAGTAATTATTGAAGTCAAGAATTGCGTTCATAGTGAGGAAAAGACCTATCTTGATGATCAAAAAGAGGAAACTTTGGAAAATGCTGCCTGTACAGTTGATGACTATTCCTTGACTCCAAAATTTATGTAAGTCTTCCTCTCAGCACTTTTTTCGTGGAAAGTAATCTCAGTCATATATGAGCAAATTTCCAAATCTCAATCCAGCACAAATGCTAGGAATCAAACATCTGATACAACTGATCAGAAATCTCTATGCCTTCTTACGTGCACTTTTGTAAGACACATGGGCACATTATTTTGTATTTCTACATATTAAAAAATAAGCAACATAACATAAATACAGTGATCCCAAAATGCTGTTGTTTCAAATAGGTCAGTACGATTTTGAATTGCAAACTATATTTTGGCCGAGTCAAGGAAATCCCAGTCTGATTCTATTATGGAGAATTATAAGCAACCGATTTGAGACGGTCCTATATCACTCATTGGTGATTCTGCCAAAGCTATTCTTATTTAAATATTAAGGGACACAGGAGCTTCTCAGTCTTTTATTATGAAGCCTTCATTTGAGAAGTCAAAGTTGGAATTCAAGAAGAATAGTGCAGCTTTGGTAATACTTCTCTCCATTGTGGCATCAGAATTGGTATCAGAACCTGTGACTGTCGGAATAGGACTTCTTTACCTATTGAGGGTATTTTTTATGACAAGACAATGACCTAGCTGGATATAAGATTGTGGTTAATCCACTTGTATCTGACAAGCCTTGATTGGATCAAAATGTTCATCCTGTTAAAAATGAAATCCCAGAATTATATACCCTGCTTGTGCAATTGCTAGAGCTATGGCAAAAGGAGCACTCGAGGATGATGTTGATGAGGAAAGTATTTCTTCATCTGACACATTTATTTGTCAGTCTTTTGATGATGTCACTTTTGCTTCTCGTACTGATCAATCAAGGGATATTTGTCACAGTGGTCCTCTGTTTATTACTCATCCTCTCTATTCAAATCCAGATGACAAAAGACAATCACTCGTTGTAGAACAGGAACAAGATCCTGAGACCACCCGTTTGTTTCAGAGGGCTATCAATTAAAATGAAGACATACAAGTATCAGTTTGTTATTTTTGTGAACAATGGGGTCCTTCACTGAGCTATCAAATTGTTATTCATTAAGTCACATCAACAGGAACTTCAGAGTCCAGCCTATGAAACTCCCTTGGCTGGTCATTTAGGAATCAGTAAAGCTTATGACAAGATCTCAAATCATTTTTATTGGCTGAAGGTTAAAGTTCAAAATACTCTATATCTGGTAACACTTATTAAATGATAGGAAAACCTAAGCAGAAGAGCTCACCCTATTCATGCATTTGATGAACCATTTATCGGAATAATGGTAGACTGTGTCGTTCCCTTACCTAAAACCAGATCAGGCAACCAATAATGTGTGCACTCACAAGATTTCCAGAGGGAAATCCTTTGAGGAATATTAAAATTAAAATCATAGTAAAGGATTTGCTATTTTAACACCTTTTGGCCTACCCTTGTCCTAGAATCGTAACACTTTCTAAATGTAATCCATGATTACAGTAATAAACATTGGAATGTGTTCTCTGTACTTATGTCTCTGATTGACCTTTAACCTTGCTAGATTTTAGTGAGTATCCATTCATTATGGGAAGCCGTTTATGGAAGACAATTCTCCAAAAGATTAATTAGCAAAATTTTAGGAGCAGATATCATAATGACGTACAATATTCATGAAACTTTATGGTAGAATGGACTAATGGTTGGACAATCCTTAATTCTTAACGTATGGCATTTTCAGGATATTCTAACATATACGTGTTTTGTAATTTGAGACAGGAATGTATCTTAGCAATAATGTGTTTAGGTTGTGTTTCGTGATGCATGGCATATATTACCAATAATCGACATGGAAAGGCTTACTAATAGGTAATAAAAATCGGAAACAAAAAAACACATAAAAAACCCATGCAATTGTGAAATGTCTGGACATTAGGTTATTAGAGGAATTTATCTATTGTCTTTGCTGTTTAAGGACCTTTCAGTTGCCATACAGATCCTTGGAAACAGGGGAAACATGACCAAGCCAGATGCACACAGTAGTTGTTTGATTCACTCGGTAGTGAGATCCCCAACTGTTTGTTACATTACCATCGCTCATATGAAGGTTTCTCTCTCGCCTTCATGTCAAGGTTGTCATATCTCTTAATATGAAGTGATTACTATATATGTGGATTTTGTCTGTACATACGTTGAGCATCAGAGACAGTATGTTGTTCTACTTGGACCTCCTGAGAAGAGTCGCATGCCCCCTTTATTTTCTCTAGCACTAGTGCTGGGCAGATATCAGCAAAATCGGCCTTTGTAATGTTCTTGCCCTCTGGTACAGAGAATATGGACAAAAGTTCTTCTCCCGAGAAACACCGTGTCCACTGAAAACAAGCATTGAAAAGAAGCATTAGCAATAATAAATGTTGAAATTATTAGTCAAGGATATATTCACGCATATTCACACATAAATGTTAGGCAATGCATATTCACACATAAATGTTAGGCAATGCATATTCACACATAAATGTTAGGCAATGCATATTCACACATAAATGTTAGGCAATGCATATTCACACATAAATGTTAGGCAATGCATATTAACGCATAAATGTTAGGCAATGAAATACAGTCCCGTAGAAAACACTTTACATAATCTTGCATTCTACCGGCCCTTTATCTTCCAGTCTCTATCCTAAACAATTCTTTACATGCATCAATATTTGCAGTTCAGTTATATGTTTAGTCAGTTTTGTTAAACACACATGGATATAATTATATTATTCTCACTTTCCCATCAAAAATGTGCAGACACCTCCCTCATTTCCTTCCTGGGGCCATGAGTGGCCATGTGGTCTAAAGTGCTCACTGTTACAGATCACTACCATCTCACCTGTCTGCGCGTATTGAAGTCTCGGGTTCAGCCAATGTGTGTATGTGAGAAAACTTGCCAGTAACTTCTCGTGGATAGGTTGTTCATTCAGAGCTTATCCCGGGTTCCCATGTATAGCCTATCTTGTGGTGAAAAATGGCGTTAATCCCAACAACAAAAACAACATACTTTCCTCCATCTCTAACAATAGAGGTCACCAAATTTATATTGTGTACTGATACTTCGTTATGAACAATTAAAATATTGTTATTGGTGTTCTAAATGAAGTCCGCTAACCCTAACCCTAACCCTCCATCAAATCAGTTTGTAGGCCATATTTGAAATAGAACTGAATAAAGGAATATATGTAGAAAGTTTAATGTTACATTTATTTAGAATATATATGTAGTTTTCACACACACACACACGCAGATATATATATATATATATATATATATATATATATATATATATATATATATATATATATATATATATATATATATATATATATATATATATATTGTTCTTTTATTTGTAGTGCTCAGCTCCTGGAACCATGTTAGAACAAAGTTATAATTAAACAAATACACTATATTTGATTTGATGTATCTAGCATCATGGCATATATATATATATATATATATATATATATATATATATATATATATATATATATATATATATATATATATATATATATATATATATATATATATAAGGAAAAGCCCTATAACCCTAACCCTAAATCCTCAACCTAACCCTAAAAACATGGGAAATAATATATACATCACAATGTCTGCGATTCAACATTTACAGAAAAATGTTAGAGTTTCTTTATCATATAGTGTAGAAACTGTACAAATAGTGGGTTAAGGTTAATATTTTGGCGTGTCTAATGGTTATTGTAATGCGTCTGGTGTGGCATTATAATGTGGTAGGGCATGTCGCTCTCGCTTTCAGCTTTCTCTGCTGGCTAGTAGCAATGAGGAAAGGAGAGCCAAGTGCGTAAGCCTCTACCTGCCAGTATAGAGCCTATCCAGCAAAATGCCTCATGTAATTCCTCCTTGTGGAGAGATACGGAAATTGAGTACCCTGCAAATTCAGGCTCAGATACAGAGGACTTGGAGGTGATCTTGTCCCGAGACACGCAGCATTCAAGACTACCAGAGAAAAACGACACACTGTTACACTTGAGCCAGATAAATAGCTATGGGCAAATAGCTCCGCTGTCTTGAGTGTGCCTCAGGAGAGACAAAGGCTAACGGAGTAAAACCCAAATAAACAATTAGGAGTGAAGCCCCTAAGGCGGTGATATGACATCTGGCAACTCCATGGCAGCTCCTGCAGCTGAACTGATACCAATTGTATTGGGATTTCCTTTTCTTTGATGTATCTATTGAGGCCAAGAGGGGGACCCTGATGTACGGGCAACCCAGGGTCTTCTGGGCCCAGGAGATGGTACTTCAGCTTAGCCATATGGTGCCAACACAACACCTGAATTAGCAGTTACCAATCATAATACCTTCTTTTTCATCCTGCTCAAGTGTGCTTTTGGAACATCAACATAAGGTATGTACGCTAGCACTAGATCGGACGAGAGGCTTTTCAACCTTTGAAGACTTAGGGCAAAAATAAAATTAAAACTGAAATGCATTAGGGACTTCCGATTTACTGACAACACAGCAGTCCCAACCCACTCAAAGGAGGATCTGCAATGACTCATGGATTGCTTTGCAGACGTATGTAGACACTTCGAGTTCACCATCAGTCTAAACAAGATGCAAGCGATGGGAAAGGGTGTGGACGATCCTCCATCAATCAGCATTCAAGACTTCGAGCTTCAGACGTTTGGGGTCAGTAGTCACAGGCAATCTTTCCTATGAAAGCTAACTTAATAGGTGCATCGTGAAGGCGGCCACCATACTCTCCAGACTGACAAAACAAGTATGGGCCAATAACAAGCTGACGGAATACACCAAAGTCCAAGAATACAAAGCTTGTGTGTTGAACACATTCCTATTCCTTAAGAAAGCTGCACCTGCACTGTATCAGGCTCGTAATGAACATTTCCTGGAGAGAAAAGTTCCCAACAGCACCCTGCTTGACAGAGCAGGGATCATGTGTATGTACACCCTTCTTAGGCAAAGACACTTGTGTTGGTTGGGCCATGTGTCGAGAATGGAGGGCAGCTGCATTCCCAAGAACCTCCTCTATGGGGAGCTGAAAACTGGGAAAAGACCGATCGGAAGACCATGTCTATGCTTTAATCATACATGCAAGCGTGTCTTAAAGGTATTTGACATCAGAATCGACACTTGGGAAAAGGCTGTTTTAGATAAGCATGTGTGGCAACATGAAGTGCAAGAGGGTCGCAAAAAGTACAAGTGTGATCTTAGGGGTAAAGCACAAGAGAGAGTATTTACAGAAAGATTCAGCACCAAGAAAATAAACCAAATAAAGATCATAAGTGCAACAAGTGTGGCAGAGACTGCCACTCTCACATCGGACTTTGCAGACATAGATCCATGGTCTCATGAGACTGAAGGATTTCTACTACTACTTATTTCATTTTATATTACAACACGTTAGCATATCACTTTATGTAATTCTGATTGGTCCAAATAAACCCATGAAATTCTTGCACAGTATTCCTTGTACTGATTGGCTACAATCGTAGGAAAATTTTCTGTAATCCCGCCTGGTGGAATGGATTTTTTAAAAAGAATAATACTATGAAAATTTTGCGGCCATTATTTTCATTTACTACCCAAAGGGAATTGGGACAAAATTGTCACATCTTCTGAATACGGCAAATTTATCCTACATGAGCTCATTACGCCTATCATTAGCGTTAAACGCAAAACAAGAAAAACAACAAATAAAACTAAGGGTATTTATTAGTCAATTCATAGCGGATGCGGGAGTCGGGGGTCGGTGATAGTCCTTAACCTGGAATACTCCCTACATAGAGAAGTGGTCTTGTGGAAGTAAATAAACTCACATCTCTTCATAAAAGTGTGTGGACATCAAACGGTCTCCCGAATGACAGAATGTCAGGCTTATCAAGCCATAGCATATATACACGGTAAAATAGCTCAAACTATCTAATGTTTCCCATGTGATGCAATTCCAAATGTCAGCTGTTCTACATTAACTAATACAAATATCCACTCACAAACAAATTAAACTAAATATGGAATTTATTCATCACGTAATCATTTTTTCCAATAACTTTCAGTGTTGAAACTGACATACCTTAGGTGTTAACAGTATTATATTGATTGTCTAAGATAAACGAATCAATCAACGTGACATCACATGGAACTTACATATACATTCTGTGTTCAAAAATGATGTTGCCTAAGTCAAGTGTTTTATTTATTCGGAATGACAGTTGCTCTTTGAATTATAATTTGCAAAGAAAAATATGACTTTAAATTAAATTGATTATAAAACTGCACACAAAAAATCAACAGGCATTTGGGACTATTTTTTACGCTCAACAAATTAATGGTTCATCATCTGAGTCAGAATGAACAAAATTTTTCTCTCTATTTCTATTAAAATAAAAAGTGTGATAAACATAATCTCAAATGGGTAATGATTTATTATTAAAATTTATGAAACTCGTTGAATAATACAGTATCCAGATTTTGCTTGCCAAGGCTCGCAAAAGCTGGACATTATTCAACTCATTTCATAAATTCAATATTAAATCCTTACCCATTTGAGTTCCTCTTTGTATGTCATCTTTATAAGGAGATATCTTCGGAAAAGTTCACTCAGTACAGAAGAGGCAGCTCGAAACAATACCACCTGAAGCAGGAAGAATCAACCTTGGGGCAAACAAATCCACGTCATATGCTAGAAGTTTACAAGATATGATATTGGGAAGACTTCAATAAGACACCAAAAACAAACTTGTTCACTGATGATCTGAACAATGTATTCGCCATCATCTTGAAAAAACATATTGACTGGTCAAGTTTAAAAGGAAGGGATATAATCCACGATGCACAGCCTGGTTTCCCAAAGTGGTAATATCCTGTGTCTGGTCAAGTTTGAAAGGAAGGGATCTAATCCACGATGCACAGCCTGATTTCCTAAAGTGGTAATATCCTGTGACTGGACAAGTTTGAAAGGAAGGAATATAATCCACGATGCACAGCCTGGTTTGCCAAAGTAGCAGTGTCCTGTGACTGGTCAAGTTTGAAAGGAAGGGATATAATCCACGATGCACAGCCTGATTTCCCAAAGTGGCAATATCCTGTGACTGGTCAAGTTTGAAAGGAAGGGATATAATCCACGATGCACAGCCTGATTTCCCAAAAGAGTAATATCCTGTGCATAACATGTATATTTGCCATAATGCACTGCATACAAGTTTTGATTAGACATGGTGGCAAATTATTACATTTTGTCAAATTTTTGTTACGTTGTTTTTGCTGCATTCGGTTTATTACTCAAAACCTGTTATATGTTTTAGCGAAGAAGGCGAGAGGAGGAAGTTTTTACGTATCATATCATCATTGTATAACAATCTTTGTGCATGTGTGTCCAGGTTAATTAGCAGTTCACAATGATCTTTTTGTGCATGTGTGTCCAGGTTAATTAGCAGTTCACAATGATCTTTTTGTGCATGTGTGTCCAGGTTAATTAGCAGTTCACAATGATCTTTTTGTGCATGTGTGTCCAGGTTAATTAGCAGTACACAATAATCTTTTTATGCAATCTGTCCGGCCTAATAAGCAGTAATGTTACGAGTCTATGCTCTTAAAATAAGTAACAGCAAAGAGTGAAAGACAACAAACTTTGTAAAATTTAACAAATAATTTATTTTCCAGGAATACAAAATGAAAGTGAGAAGAAAAAAAGAACTTAAGGTATTGCAAATTAAATCCCAAAATAATCCAAAGAATTACAGACACAAGTCCTAGTAATTTAAAGTGCTGAATTAAACTCAGTACAAGTCCCGAAGAAATCAAAAGCCTGAAGTCAATGACATGTCTGTTATAGCTTATGGAGTGTTGATGAGTCAACAGTCTTTTGTTGAATCACAGTAATATAATTCCAGGTCTGAATTCAGTACAAATTCCAGTGAATGTCTTTATCTAAGACTTTTATCAGAGCACTTTTGTATTTCCAGCGAAAATAATCACTTGAATTCAATAATTATAATTTGAACAAAAAACATTCCATCCAAAAATTACTGGTCATATCATATAATATACAACTTGAAAGTGCTAGATATTAAAGCACGAATGATCAAGTCCTCACAATTACATGATTTTATAGTTCTCTACTTGACCTCAGGTCACAATTAGCATTTTCTAAAAAAAAAACCCATAACCTAATGGAAAATAACCTTCTAGAATGATCCTGATGTTTACAAAATCAAAACCAAACTTGTATTACACTCAGGAAATTCCAAAACTTAGACCCAAATAAACATATTTACTTCTATTAATAATGATCCTGATATTAAGACACAAACACTTGATTCAGGGATAAACTAATGTGTACACTCACCAAAAACACAAGTTAACTAACTCTCGCAGGTCTCAATCTGACCCCTCAATGACTCCAATCTAATTTTCCGATACTATCTGCGCATTCAGTCACTCATAACATACTCCACTGTAAAGAAAACGTACACCACTAAAGAAGACACTCCACATCTTTCATCCATCACCATTTAAGTAATCTTACTGATTCTGAAGGGCCAATTTGCGAAACGTTTATCCGTTGCTTCGTGTCTTCCACACATAGGCAATAATTCAAGGGCTCAACTTCTGGTCTACTTCGGAGTGAATGCGATTATTGGGCAGGATGTATATAAGCAACGAGTACATATAAATAAGAATGATCAAAATTAAAATTAAGTTAATTTTCTTTCAGGATCATTCAGTCAATATTGTATCGTATATTTTTTTTCAATAATTTGTTCATTTAACATATTTTACGTGTATCATTGAGGTCATGACACTTTAACATTTGCATAAAAGAAGAGATATCTCGAAAAGAGGGAAATTGAAAATATTTTTTCTTAATACGGAAATCACTAAAACCCAAACGTTTAGCACGATATAAAGCTTAAGAAAATCTGGTTAATACAGGGAATGACAGAAATTCCTGTGACAGTATGTATGTATGTATGCATGCATGCATGCATGCATGCATGTATGTATGTATGTATGTATGTATGTATGTATGTATGTATGTATGTATGTATGCATGAATGTATGTATGTATGTATGTATGTAAATAAAATGTCGTAATACCTGTACTTCAACAGCCTCACGTCGCCGTCGTTTGTGGTCATGTCCTTCATTCACACCTGTCATCCCAGAGGTGACTGTTGTCCGTAGAGATCCCAAGATAGTGGTTAGAAAATCTGAAATAGCCTTTAATTATATATTTTATATGGTGTTTTTACAATACACATGCATATCATATATACTGTATGTTTTACACTTGTTTGTATTTAGGCACATGTATGTATGTATGCATGCATGTATGTATGTGTGTATGATGTATGTATGTATGTATGTGTATGTGCGTGCGTGCGTGCGTGTGTGTATGTATGTATACATTAATGGATGTTTGCATGTATGCATGTATGTATGTATGGAAGGATGTATGTATGTATGTATGTATGTGTGTATGCATGTATGTATGTATGTATGTATGTATGTATGTATGTTTGTATGTATGTATGTATGTATGTATGTATGTATGTATGTATGTATGTGTGTGTGTATGGAAGGATGGATGCATGTATGTGTGTATGTATGTATGTATGTATGTATGTATGTATGTATGTATGCATGTATGTATGTGTGTATGCATGTATGTGTGTGTATAAATGGATGGATATATACATTCATGCAAGCATGCCTGTCTGTTTGTCTGTCTGTCTGTATGTATGTATATATGTATGTATGTGTGTATAAATTAATGGATGTTTGCATGCATGCCTGTCTGTCTGTCTGTCTGTATTTTTGTCTGTCTGTCTGTCTGTATGTATGTATGTATGTATGTATGTATGTATGTATAAATGGATGGATGTATACCATGCAAGCATGCCTGTCTGTTGTTGTTGTAGGGTTTAAAGCCATTTTTCAGCACACGATAGGCCATACATGGCGGCCAGTATTAATGGTGGAGGAAGAACCCGGAAAACCCCGGAAAGAACCATCGACCCAGGAGAAGCTACTGGCAAGCTTTCTCACATACCCACATTGGCTGAATCCGAGACTCGAACCCACGCAGACAGAGGTGAGATGGCAGTGATCCGTAACGGAGAGCGCTTTAGACCACTCGGCCACTCGGGGCCCCCTGCCTGTCTTTCTGTATGTACGTATGTATGTATGTATGTATGTATGTATGTATGTATGTATGTATGTTATGTATGTATGCATGCATGCATGCATGCATGCATGCATGTATGTATGTATGTATGTATGTATGTATGTATGTATGTATGTATGTATGTTGGTATGTATGCATGTATGTATGTATGTATGTATGCATGTATGTGTGTGTGTATAAATGGATGGATGTATACATTCATGCAAGCATGCCTGTCTGTCTGTATGTATGTGTGTGTATGTATATATGTATGTATGTGTGTATAAATTAATGGATGTTTGCATGCATGTCTGTCTGTATTTTTGTATGTAAGTATGTCTGTCTGTCTGTCTGTATGTATGTATGTATGCATGTATGTGTTTATAAATGGATGGATGTATACATTCATGCAAGCATGCCTGTCTGTCTATATGTGCGTGAGTATGTATGTATGTATGTATGTATGTATGTATGTATGTATGTATGTATGTATGTATGTATGTATGTATTCAAGGATGGACCGATTACTGGCTTGATTGATTGACTGATGGGTGGGCTATTGCATCCATCTGTCCCTTCCTCCGTCTATCTATCTATCTCTCTATTTATCTATGTGTCCATCCACTAACAGACGCGTGACTTGTTTATTAGTGTGAGCGTTCTTAAGATTACGGACCCACCAATACTTTTCCAAAATACAGACAACAAGAAAGAACAATGAAAAGAAACATCAAGAAAGAACAATGAATACAAACTGCAAGAAGTAACAATGAAAACAAACGTCAAGAAATAACAATGAATACAAACAGCATGAAGGGCAAACACAATGTAAATCTTTTGATATCTTAAAAAGATGTTTCAAAGGAAAAGAAAGCACATACCTGTTCAAATTGTTTGCTTTTGTTGTTTACAAAAAGCAAAAAAAATTCTACATTTCAAATTGTCTTTGGTCCTATTTTTAATTTGTTTCATCATTTGAGTTAAATATGTACAAAAAAAAGTATTTCCGTTATCTGATCTTCAAACCTCAGACAGATTAAAAAAAATAAAATTAAATGAAAATTCAACTTCATAGCCAGAAAATCAGGATCCATACTGTATGCTAATGTGCTAGTAAATCGGGGTCAATATTGTATACCTGTCATCAGAATGTGCAGGTAAATCAGGGTCAATATTGTACAACTGTCATTAGAATGTGCAGGTAAATCAGGATCAGTAGCGTACACCTATCATCAATCAGAATGTGCAGGTAAATCAGGGTCAATGTGTTATACTTGTGATCAGAATGTGCAAGTAAATCATGGTCAATATGGTATATTGTCATCAGAATATGCAGGTAAATCAGGGTCAATGTGGTATACTTGTCATCAGAATGTGCAGGTAAATCAGGGTCAATATTGTACACCTGTCATTAGAATGTGCAGGTAAATCAGGATCAGTAGGTACACCTATCATCAATCAGAATGTGCAGGTAAATCAGGGTCAATGTTTTATACTTGTGATCAGAATGTGCAAGTAAATCATGGTCAATATGGTATATTGTCATCAGAATATGCAGGTAAATCAGGGTCAATGTGGTATACTTGTCATCAGAATGTGCAGGTAAATCAGGGTCAGTAGCCTACACTTGTGATCAGAATGTGCAGGTAAATCAGGGTCAATATGGTATACTTGTCATCAGAATGTTTAGGTAAATCAGGGTCAGTAGTGTACATCTGTCATAAGAAATGTACCAGTAAATCAGGATCAATAGTGTACACCTGCCATCAGAATGTGCTGGTAAATCAGGGTCATTATTGTGAACTTGTCAACAGAATGTGCATGTAAATCAGGGTCATTATTGTACACTTGTTACAAGAATGTGCTTGGTATCATAATGTGTACGCAGATGGGGTCTATACCATATCCTTGCCACCATATGGCCCTGACAAATATCTGGTCCATACTGTACACTTGATGTCGTAATGCGCTACCAGATCAGAGCTAATACTGTGAAACAGATTAAGGACTGTACTATAATCTTGTTGTCATAATGAGCTGATAGATTAGGGTCTATACAGTGAACTAGTTGTCATAGTGATATGATAGATTAGGGTCTATACAGTAAACTAGTTGTCATAGTGATATGATAGATTAGGGTCTATACAGTAAACTAGCTGTCATAGTGATATGATAGATTAGGGTCTATACAGCAAACTTGTTGTCATAGTGATATGATAGATTAGGGTCTATACAGTAAACTAGTTGTCATAGTGATATGATAGATTAGGGTCTAACAGTAAACTTGTTTTGAGAATGATCTGATAGATTAAGGACTGTACTATAAGCTTGTTGTCATACTGATCTGATAGATTAAGGACTGTACTATAAGCTTGTTGTCATACTGATCTGATAGATTAAGGACTGTACTATAAGCTTGTTGTCATACTGATCTGATAGATTATGATTTGAAATCTACGCTTGTCGTCATAATAATCTGATAGATTACAGTTTGAACTGTAAGTTTGTTGTCATAATGATCTGATAGATTAGGGTCCGAACTGTAAGTTTGTTGTCATAATGATCTGATAGATTAGGGTCCGAACTGTAAGCTTGTTGTCATACTGATCTGATAGATTAGGGTCCGAACTGTAAGTTTGTTGTCATAATGATCTGATAGATTAGGGTCCGAACTGTAAGCTTGTTGTCATAATGATCTGATAGAAGTAGTGAATGGGGTCACCCTACGTACAATGGGAATTAGCATTACAGGGACCCCTGGGTAACTCTACGTACAATGGAAATTTAACATGGCGAAAAATCGTGGGTCACTCTACGTACAAGGGGAATTTAACATGGGAATAAATCGTGGGTCACTCTACGTACAAGGGGAATTTAACATGGGAATAAATCGTGGGTCACTCTACGTACAAGGGGAATTTAACATGGGATTTTTTTAAAAATTTTTTTAAAAAAAGGGTAGGCAATTCAAAGACTATCTCTTTTCGAGAAATATGGCTGGCCCTGAAAAGGGCCTTTGGGTTTTATGTTAATGTATTCATTAACATAAATGGCACCGCATTGGTCTTCTTCTTGTTCTTAGGCTACGTCTCACTGTTGGTCCGTACATCAGCACTCTTTTTAGGCATCCTTGTCTTTCAACGTAGATCCTACGTATCCACAGGCTGGTGTTTGTCCTGTGGACAACGGTCCACTTCGATCGGACATACATGAGCAAGTCTGTCCGAAACATCATGGAAGACACAAGGGTGGATGACTCAACTGTAGTCCACATCTTGAAGCGACGAGAACAGGTGAATCAATGCAGTCAACGGCGCTTATTTATAGGGACAGAAAGGATTGAAACGGATTGAGTTCATTCACCAATCCGAACACGCGTTACAAAATTCAGCCAGCCGCATCCAATCCGAAGAGAGCAGTCTGTGACGTCACGTAGTCAATATAGATTCGCTAGCGCTTGTGTGCAGTCAATCTATGCGACAGTGATTCAACATGACGGAAACTCAGAAAACGATCCAGTGGGGTGCACCAGCAGGGGAGACTGCCCAAGGGAACCCGGACTTACTTTCAGAAGAGGTGAATTGGGATTTTGTGGATTTTCTCTCCTCGCAAGAATTTGTTCCGGAACCTTCGTTACTTTCTTCATTACCGCAAGTGGAGAATTTTAGACAGAGACAGAAAGAAGAATTGGAGAAATTTATACAACGACAAAAGGAAGCGGAACAGACTTTTCTCCTACAGCAACAGCAACAAGAAGAAGAGGTAAGAAAAAAACAACAGCAACAACAGCAAGAAGAAGTAGCAGCAAAGAAACAAGAGGGTGAAAATCAAACGGTCACGGTACTGTTGGACATTTTAGCGGAGTTAAGAAGTCTGAAACAAATGTATCAGACTTCTTTATCACGACCGAAGAGAATACGACCTTCCCGAGCTAAACACGTCAACCCTGTGACTAAGCCTACCGTACCACCCTTAGTGATTTCAACCCAATCATTATCATCATCATCAACATTACGCAGTCCAGAAGTAGGCCTTGGCCGTGGCAAAGGCTTAAGGCAGTTAAAATTGATTGCTTAAACTCACCCCTACACCATGAAGAAAAAAGGCCCTTTTCAGGGCCACCCACATTTCTCGAAAAGAAATACAATTTCAATTTGCCAATAACTCAAAAAAAACTCACCCATGTTACCCTTTTAGTACGTGTCTGTGTATGAGTGCGTGAGTGTAGCTTCTTATTTTAAAATCACAACTCAAAGACACTTACCTTATATCATTCATTTATTCTTTTCTCCATTTTTTACAATCCAATTCACAATTTATAACACAACACTTTAATAAAAAGTTCATTAATTTCTTCTTTTCTCCTTTTTAGTCTCTCTGTTTTTTGAATTTCTTCACCTTCACACTCTTTTCCTGTTCTTCCTCCTCGCTTTCTTCCCTTCTTCTTTTTTTCTCCTGTTTCTTTTTCTTCACCTGTCTTCTTTCTTCCTCAGAAGAATCCCTCTCTTCCTCTGAAGAATCCCTCTCTTCTTCTGAAGAATTCCTCTTTTCTTCTGACTCCTCTTGTTTCTTTTTTGGGCAATCTGGAGACCAATGTCCTTTTTCATTACAATAATAACAGGTATCTTGACTTTTGTCTCTTTTATCCCCTGTTTTTTTTCTTTTTTGACGGTCTGGACACTCTGAAGACCAATGCCCTTTCTTCTGACAGATATAGCAAGTATCTTGACTTTTATCTCTAAAGGAAGGAGAGTAGTCCGTAGGCTGGTCTGAAGAGAATTTTCTAATGACCCCTCGCAAAGCTCTGACGAAACGTTCCATCTGGTCAGTCTCTTCCATCGTTGTGCTCGGCTCGAGAGTGAAATGAATAGTGAAAGGACAAGACACACACCCTTTTATATACGCTGGTCTGCTATGACTATAAAGTAGTTTATGGTGTTTGAACTTGAGTCATTTGACTTTTTGCTTTCAAGATGAAACGATCCCATTCATTCGAGAAGAAAGAAGAAGAAAGTAAGAGGCAGAAACGTGATCTATCGCCTCGTACCAGGGCTGAGATCTTGGCACAAATTCATGCCAGTGATTTTGAAGAGGACATGAGTGAACCAGAATCCGAACCCTCTAAACCAAGTTCATCACCCTTAGTTAACCCTGAAAATTACTATTCCATTCGAGAGACGGAAAAGCGCTCCTCTAGAAAATTTAGAACCACGGCTTACAAATACACGGTGAAGTTTAAAGATTTCAAGGCTGAAGTGCCGTTAGAGAAAGCAGAAGGGTTCATCACTGAGGTGTGGGATTCTTTGCTCACTGCACTCAAGCGACAATGTCAACCCAAAGAAGACGATCGCTTGAGACTTTCCATACAACACGACGGTTTGAAATCCCCTGTTTGGATCGAGTTTAGCACCCCTGCAGAATTAACTGCTTCCAAAGTCATGGACAAGATTCAACACGTACAACAATCTAATGATCAGTTTGACATCACCGATGGTAAAGCCACACTGGACATGACCCACGTCTCTCCTCCTCAAGGGACTGGACGCAAAAAGATGTTATTGGTGGACGACCTTCGCAACACCAAAACGAGTCTCGTCCGAATTAACAACCCTCATGACCAGATGTGTTTAGCCCGTGCAATCGTGGTGGGACGAACCTATGCCAACAAGAACGACACGGTAGAATGGAAAAGAACCTGGAACACTATTCAACGTTCCGACCGAGCCAAACAACGAAACGAAGCAGAACTCCTGTTACAACAAGCCGGACTGCCCAAAGACACACCTTGTGGCATTCCCGAGATGCAAAAATTGCAAGATGTCCTAGCTCCACGATACACCTTGAAAGTGCACCCTCAAGAAATGCGCGGGCCTCTATTGTTTCGAGGCCAAGATTTTAAGGACGGAAAATACATTCACCTTTATCATCACGATGACCATTTCGATACCATTACCAGTATCACTGGATTCCTGAGATATGTTTATTATTGTGAGAAATGTGACTATGGTTATAATAATCGAGAGCAACACAAACATTGTGGATGGAAATGCTCAGGATGTTTGGCCTCTCCACCCTGTCTGAGCGAAGAACCAGTGCCTTGTTCCACTTGTCTGCGCACGTTTGTCAGCCCTACCTGTTACCAACAACATTTGAAGACGCAAGGTTCACAGAAGAAATGTGCTTGTCAACTGCTGAGATTGTGCTCTACGTGTGAACAAGTCATACGTACCAATAGTGTCAAGGCACACGTATGTCGAGGAAAGAAAAAATGTCACATTTGTCACCACATCGTGGACTTGGAACACGAATGCTACGTGCAAAAATACCAACCCCCACCAGAGAAAGAGGACGGTCACAAGAAGAAAGGCAATTTCATCTTTTTCGATTTCGAATGCATGCAAGAGACTGGCATTCACATTCCTAATTTCTGCGTGGCTCATCGAGCGTGCGAGAAGTGCATTCAAGAACCTATCTTCAGTCATTGCCCTCACTGCAGCAAGATTCCTGGAGGACGTGAAAAAATCTTTCGGGGACCAAACACGTTAGCCGATTTTGCACAATGGGTCTTAGACCCCATCGACAAGACGTGGAGCCAAGAGGACATCGAACGTTACGGAGATTGTCATCGTCATGCCACGGTGATGGCTCACAATTTCTCCGGATACGATGGACAGTTTCTTTTGAGGTACTATACGGAACAAGGTACCGAGCGTCCTAAAGTGACTTTGAACGGAGCCAAAATCATTTTCATGCAAGTGGGACAAGTACAGTTTAAAGATTCGATGAGCTATTTGGCCATGCCTTTGAGTCGAATGCCTAAAACGTTTGGAATGACAGAAATGGCTAAAGGGTACTTTCCACACTTTTTCAATACGGAAGCCAATCAACACGCCGTTCTACCCCATTTGCCTGAGGCTCACTATTACGACCCCGACAACATGCGTACCGAACAACGAGAAGCTTTCTACGCTTGGTACCAGGCTCACGCCTCGGACCCTTTCGACTTTCAGGAAGAAATGTTAAAGTATTGTCGTTCCGACGTGGACATTTTACGACGTTGCTGTGGAAAATTTCGAGAACTGTTCATGGAACACGGAGGGGTCGATCCTTTGAAAGAAGCTTGCACCATTGCCAAAGCGTGTTCCTTAGTGTACCGCCAACGATTCATGCCTGAAAAGACCGTGGCTGTCATCAGTCCTCAAACGACCCACTATGTCAAGCGTCAATACTCGGTCAAAGCCCTACGTTGGTTACATTACTTGTGCGACAAGGAAGACAAGTGGATTCAGCATGCCCGCAACGGAGGGGGCGAAAAGACCATCGGAACGTATTCGGTCGATGGTTGGGACTTAGAAAACCCCAAGATCGTGTACGAGTTTAACGGTTGCTTATTTCACGGATGTCCCGTCTGTTACCCTGACCGTGGTACTAAAAATCAGTTTTTGCAACGAACCATGGAAGACTTGTACCAGGACACTTGTCAGCGACGCCTAAAGTTAGAACAGGAAGGATACCAAGTGGTGGAAATGTGGGAACACGAGTACGATCACCGTATGAAAACCGATCCCGAGTTTAAACGCCTCGTGGAAAGTTACCAGTTCATGGACCCGCTGAACCCGAGGGATAGTTTGTACGGAGGAAGGACCAATGCCACCTGTTTGCTGTACCAAGCCGACGAAGAGAAAGGAGAAGAAATCAAATACTTGGACGTGTGTTCGCTGTATCCCTACGTGTGCAAATATTGTCGTTTTCCCGTAGGGCACCCACAATTGCTGACGGAACACATCGACCTGAAAAACATTCGACAATACGAAGGCTTGATCAAGTGCAAAGTTTTGCCTCCCACGAACCTATACCATCCCGTCTTACCTCACCATTGTCAAGGCAAACTGATGTTTCCCTTGTGCCGTACTTGTGCCGAAACGTGCAACCAAGACCAACCTTGTCAGCACACCCAGGAAGAACGTGCCTTGACGGGAACCTGGGTCAGCGTAGAATTGTTCAAAGCTCTGGACATGGGATACCAACTGTTAGAAGTGTACGAAATTTGCCACTTTCCCAAGACACAACAATACCACAAGGGTGACCCTACTCAGAAAGGCATTTTCGCCGACTACGTGGATGCCTTTTTGAAACTGAAGCAAGAAGCCAGCGGCTATCCTTCCTGGTGTCACACTCCCGAAGACCAAATACAATTCAAAGAGAAATACCGGGAACAAGAAGGCATCACTTTAGACCACATCGAGAAAAACGAAGGCAGGCGATCGTTTGCCAAAGTGATGTTAAATTGCTTGTGGGGTAAAATGGCACAACGACCGTGTTTACCCAAGACGGAATATTTGACAGAACCTTCCCGCTACTTCCAGATGATTCACGATAAAACCAAATACATGAAACACGTGGACGTCGTTCGAGAGAATTTAATCTTGGTCAATTACGAAGAAGATCTGGACTTTGTACAAGACGACCCTTTTGGAAATGTCATCATTGCGGCTTACGTGACAGCCCATGCTCGCTTAAAATTGTACGAAGCTTTAGAACTGTTAGGGGAACGCGTCCTGTACTTTGACACGGACAGTTGCATTTACATCCATCACCCGATTCAACATCACCCTAACATCGAAGGAGACCGTTTAGGAGCCTGGACAGACGAACATCCCGACGACAAGATTCTAAGTTTCGTCAGTGGCGGTCCCAAAAATTACGGCTACGAATACCGTGACAAACAAGGAGAAGTGCACACGACGTGCAAAGTGAAAGGACTGACTCTGAATTATCGTACCAGTCGAGTGGTCAACTTTGGGGTATTGAAAGAAGCCTTGCAATCGGGAGAGGATGGAAACTTTAAAGTGACCACCTACCAACCGAACAAAATTGTACGTTTACCCACTCACCACATCGTCAGTCGGCCCTTGGAAAAAGTCTATCAAATTGTATACCAGAAGCGAGTTCGACTTCCCAATCATTTCACCTTACCGTACGGTCACGTCGGTATTGGTCTGTATATAAAAAAGGAACCCTAGGCAAGATCGATAGTTCATTGTGACTACCAAGACCGAGCGAACAAGATGAATACTTTGAAAAAGACATCGTTCCAGTTTGGGGATTGTAAAAAAGTTGTATCTTCCTCTAGTGTGACTAATATTGGATGGATAAGACCCATGCATTGCGACGGAAAATGTCCGGAAGGAAACTGCGATTGTCCATGTGGTTACCATTGTAATTGCGTAACGGAGTTTGCAGACGAGTGCGATTGTGAGCCTTGCGATGGGACCGATGCTGTACCTTGTGACCTGAGCGATGCCGTAAAGCATCATGGGAACTTTAGTACCCCTACCCCTGTCATGGAAAGTGATGCTGTGCGTGTCAAACCTGTGGGATGCGAAAGCGATGCTGCTCGTCCTCTTGGACATTTTACTGGGTTTCGTTTTAAAGGGGAATGTCGACCTTCACGTTTACCTCCCTACGGATGTCATCCAGCCCTGAGCAAACTCCTACCCATGTCACTCAACCCTCATCGAAACGAACCTGTGAAAAACGAATATTCGTTTCCTGTGCGTTTGTCGGAATACTGCGACTTTGAAAATCGTCTTCAATCGTTCAAAGGAAAATGGCCAAAGTATCTGGGAGGACCGACCCCCGAAGAATTAGCCAGAGCCGGATTTTTCTACTTGGGCGAAGGAGATAAAGTCAAGTGCTTCAGTTGCGGTGTGTCACTTCACCACTGGGAACCGCAAGATTCGGCCTTCGTTGAACATGCTCGATGGTCACCGAATTGTCATTACTTACCCTTAGTGGGACCGAGACATTGAAGTAACTTTTTACCATAATCATCTGTTCATGGATACTTTACAAGAGAACATTCGTGCTTTGCCTGTGGAGTTGAAAGAACGCATTTACCGAGAGCTGGTCAAAATACAAGTGAAACGTAAAGAACAATTGCATCCGATACGTCACCGGTGTTTGAACCACTGGTACCTGAAGGCTATACAAGGACTGATTCAATTGAAAGTGTTCCATTGGACAGACATTGATCAACGACCTCCTGGTTATAAAAAGGAATGGTTTGGTATTGACGATTCTATCTACTACATTGTAAACGTACTGCATCGAATTCCAGAGGAAGAGTTAACGAATTACCAACATCTTTCACACAATGTCAACTTGGTGAAAGAGGAAACTTCTGAACGAATTGTAATGTGTAGATTAGTGACTCAACGATTTAAATTCGACACTGAAGTGAAACCATGTTTGTGCAAAGAGTACATTTCTTGTGTCAGACCAAAGAGGATTTAGTATGACCTATTCATGGATACTTTACAAGAGAACATTCGTGCTTTGCCTGTGGAGTTGAGAGAACGCATTTACCGAGAGCTGGTGAAAATACAAGTCAAACGTAAAGAACAATTGCATCCGTTACGTCACCAGATCTTTAACCACTGGTACCTGAATGGTATAAGAGAACTGATTCGTCAGAAATTCTTTCAATGGTCAGACATTGTTCAACACTTTGAGGTCGCTAATGATCGACATGTTCATAATTATGGTTACTTCGAGATTCACCTAGTGCAACGCATTGAGGAAGACAAGTTAAAGGATTACAAACATATTTTACGTGGAATCTACTTAGAGGAAGAGGAAACACCTAAACGAACTCTGACGTTTCGGTTACAGTATGCAAGATTTAGATTCCCTACTGGAGAACGAAGATCTCTGGCTAGAAAGTACGTCTATTGCATCCGAAAAAAAGAGAATATAAAAAGAGGTTGCCATGCCACGGTTTATGTCACATGTCATCCAACAGATTCCGTGGAAGGAACTCAATGACCATATTCAAACCGTGGATCATTACCATCAATTATTACAAGAACTGTATCCATTCAATTTTGGACGACAAGTGGTGTGTGTCTTAGTGACTTGTTTTCTGGGATTTCGTTTACCAGCCGATTCTTTGTGGACTCTTTACGATCAGTACTTACCACCTCCATGGCCTTAAATGGTCACGAAAAACTCCTTTTGTTCAAAGCCTTGCGTTTTCATCTGGATACTTCTCGACCTCAACAGGAAAAAAAGATTCGTCAACTTTTAGCGACCCAAGACGTGTATGACGATGTGTGTGTAGCTTGTGACTTACACCCTCATTGGACAGATGTTCGTGATTGGAAAAAGGGGGGTTTTGAGGTTTGGACCCAAGAAGTGGCCCAGTATGCACAAGAGTTGTTCAAGGAAAAAAGTTACTTTTCAACCTGTGTTAGTGACGGTGCCAGAAGAACCCGTCACCGAGAACAACCACTCGCTTCAGGACAGGACTGTCATGGACATGCCTGAAAGGTCATTCCGGGAGGACACTTGTGTGACAATACCTCAAGTAGAGACTGTAAGAACATTACACACTGTCCCTAGGACATCTTCGTTACCCAAAACATGTTGTACAGACACTTGTTTATATTTCACTTTGATTGTTTTGCTGTGTTTTATATTCCTGTACATCACTATTTGGGTTGTATGTATTTTTGTCTTTCGTGTTCATATTTGAAAAAAAACATTCAATAAACGTGTTCTGAAAAAGTATATAAACTCTTGTCTTGTTTGTTTTTTGTGTCACAAGTGACATTTCTCATACCATGGCTACCTCTGCTGTCTCTGCTCCCTCTTCCTCTACTGTCAAAGTCATCGACGAACACTTAGATCGTGCCAGTTGGGAGGCTTTGTATCTTCGCCATCCCTTTAACATGCTCATTGCTGGACCTAGCGGTTCAGGCAAAACCGAATTCGTCAAACGTTTGATCGAACATAAACATCATTTGATCGATCGGCCCCCTCAACGGATCGTGTGGTGTTACAAAGAGTGGCAATCGGCGTACAGCCTCTTGCGAGAAAGTCAAGGCGATTCCATCGTGTTTGTGGAAGGCATTCCTAAAGAAGACGACGGTATCGTCTCTGACTCCCGTCTAACCCATTTGGTCATTTTCGACGACATGTTAGGAGAAGACGAAGAAGAAATTAAATTGTGGTTTACGCGCAAAGGGCATCACCGTAATGCCAGTGTCGTTTACATCACCCAAAATTTGTTTCAACAAAGTAAAGCCCATCGCACCATCAGTCTCAATGCGCATTACGTGGTCTTGTTTAAAAGCCCTCGAGATAAATCGCAAGTGCAAGTCTTAGCCAAACAGTTAGGAACGCCTTGGCTGACTCAGGCGTACGACGATGCCACTCAAACGCCACACGCCTATTTACTCGTCGATTTGAAACCTACGACCCCCGAGGATTTGCGATTTCGTACCCACTTGTTTCACCACTGGTGCCAAGACGGAGGGCCTGTCCTGTACACGTCTCCGTCCTCGACTTCATTTCACTCCCCATGAAAAAAATCTATAAAAACCTCAGACCCTTTTTCGTCTGTCTCACACAGTGTGAACATGACGTCCCTTCAGTCGCATCTTCCCGTCAAATTGATTCGTGCCTTGTATGGCATCAGCCGAGAAAAAGATCCACAAACACGAGCCCGTGTCTTAGAAGCTAGTCTCAAAGAAGTCTTACGATGGTTCACGGTGACGGCACGTCAATTACTCCAAGGAATCATTCAGATTCCTCATCAAACCCAACGCTTTTTCGATCGAAACAAAGTCGCTTTGGTCCAACTGGCCGATCCCCGCATCGACACTCAAACCAAAAAACAAATCATTTTGAAACCTGGAGGGAGCGGTACTCTAGGAGGGGTCATCATTCGCTCACTCTTAAGATGGGATCCTAATGCCCCCAAAGTTATCCCCAAGACAAAAGTCCAACGAAGCCCCAAGAAGAAAAAGAAAAAGACCAGGTCCCCAAGAAGAATAACTTCTCCAGTGGCAGGACCCTCCTCTTACCAGACACCACCACCATCACCCCGGAAAAAGAAAAGAAGCCCCCAGAAAAAGAAACAGAGAAAAAGTCCCCAGAAAAAGAAAAGTCCACAGAAGAAGAAGAAAACTAGTCGCAAGAGAGGCACTTCGGCCAGGACGCAACCTTACACTCGCAAGCCACGACCTGCCACAGCGTCTCCGGCAGCCTCACGTTTGTCCACTTCTCCGTTGATGTCACCAGGAACTGAAGAGTACTTGGAGACGTTGATCACACCAAGAACTTCTCCGTTGATGACCCCCAAAAGAACTTCCCCAGTGGCAGGACCTTCCAATTTAGCGGCAGTGGCTGCTGCTCACAAAGTACCTTCTCCCAAAATCAAAGTCCATGAAAGATCGGGCATGTTACAAAGTTTACTGGATTTGTCCAAGCAAGAACTGGCTCGATTTAGTCCGTTACGTACCCCTGCACGACGTGTCATGCCTGTCCTCAAACTGATAAAACGTAAAGACAATCAGTGGCGACGAGTTCCAGTATAAAAAGACCTGTGACCAAGTCGGGGGTATCAGTGAACTTGTAAAAGATGTCACCTCCAAGAAGCCACAAAAGAAAGAGACAAAGGCAGACGCGTCATCCGACAAAGCGCTTAGCCAAGCATCGACGTTACCCTAAAAAAAGACACAGTCGTTCCAAGAAAAAGAGGCGTCAACAAAGGGGAGGATTCCTTGGCGATTTTCGGAAAAACATTGTCACCTTTATGACAAAGCGATAGTCCCAGAAAAAAAGATAAAAGGGTGTGCGTTAAGTCATCGACGTTAGTGTCTGTTCGGTGAATGTCCCGGAACCCACAAGCAAAAATGTCACCCTCCAGAAAACCCCAAGGAAAAAAAAGGAAAGGACTGCCACCACGTTTAGCCACACATGGGGACCTGTTATCTGTCCTGTCCAAAGCTTCTCCACCCCTACGAAAAAAACTCATTCAAACGGCCTCCAAAGAGGTCATCGATACCGTGTGCGAATGTTGTTTGAACGTTTTGAAAGGCACGATCCCTTTGTCCAAACACCAGAAACAATGCTTAGGCAAACATCGTCACGTTCTTCGGAAAATGGTTCAAAAGAAAATTCCCATTCGTCAAAAAAAGAAGATGTTGGTCCAACGTGGAGGCATTTTACCTCTCTTGTTAGGCCCCATACTAAAAGGAGTCTTGGGAACCATGTTGGGAGGACTGATGGGAGCAAGATAAAAAGGCCTTCGGAAGTCCCAAGATCTCAGAATTCATCCCTGACAACCCCATGGAAGGACGAAAACTAGCTTTAGTGCCTTACAAACGATGGATGGAATACCATCGGTGGCAAGAACAACGCACCCCGCATTTACCTCCCAATCCCAATTTGAGCGAGATGTCCCAGTTACAACACGAATTGCAATCCTTGATGGATCGCCAAGATTTGTCCGAAACAGAAAAATCGCAAAAGTATGGTCAACTCTTGCAACGACTGCAACTCTTTCACCAGAAAGCTTTAGACGAAACAGCTTTACCCACTCTAAAAGATTTTAAGACCTTGATGAAAAGTCCAGCACCATCACCAGTACCAGTACCAGTACCAGTGGTCAAGACAGAAAAAGGAGAAGAAGAAGAGGAAGGGTTTCTAACTCCACCAGAAAAAGTACGCAAGTTAACAACACCACCTACCTCCAGAATTGGATGGATTAAAAAGATGATGGCGACCCCTTCTTCCTCACAAGAGAAAAAGAAAGTGAAGACAGAAGTGAAGACAGAAGTGAAACAAGAACCGATATCCCCTGCTCAGACATCCTCCTCCTCTTCGACACCTATTGCTGGCCGCACACGCAAAGCCTTGCAATCCAAGAAAATACCCCAAGAGAAAAAGAGTAGCCTCTTCCAAGAGTGGGTGCCTTATTAACACATCAACCAACACAAAAAATGGAAAAAGTCTTAGCCAGCATTTACTACGATCCCTCGCATCCTGCAGGTTACGCAGGAGTTCAAAAATTGTATCGTGCTGCCAAAACGCGGCTGAAAAGTCTCCGTTTACCTCAAGTGCAACGATGGTTACAAGAACAAGCTACCTACACTTTACACAAACCCATTCGACGCAAGTTTGCCAGAAGTCGCACCCAAGTGGAAGGCATCGATCATCAATGGCAAGCCGATTTAGCCGATGTCTCTCACTTGGCCAGCTACAATCGTGGTTACAAATATTTGTTTTGTGTCATCGACGTCTTTTCCAAATTTGCCTGGGTCGTGCCCTTGACTTCCAAATCCAGCAGCGAGTTAGTGCGAGCCCTGCAACGGGTGTTGAAACAAAGCGGTCGTCGCCCTCTTCGATGGCAAACGGACAAAGGCACCGAATTTCTGAACCAAGCTTTCCAAAAAGAATTAAAGAAACGTGACATTCATTTTTTTACCACCGAGAATCCCGAAACCAAAGCCAGCATCGTGGAACGTTTTCAACGTACTTTGAAAGAACGCATGTGGAAATATTTTACGCATCACCACACTCTGAAGTACATCGACATCTTACCGCACCTGGTGCAAGCGTACAACCAATCTTACCATCGAAGCATCGGACGTGCCCCGCAAGACGTGACTCCCGACAACGAAGTGTTGGTGTTCGAGCGCCTGTTCGGTACGTCCCCGACGAGGGCTGTCCCCAAGAAAAGTGGAGAGTTGACCGTAGGAGATTGGGTGCGCATTGGCAAAACCAAACGCACTTTCGACAAAGGTTACTTACCTAACTGGACGACCGAACTGTTTCGCGTCACTGGACGAGTACATGGCCGTCATCCTGCCGTCTATAAATTGGAAGACATGAACGGAGAAGTACTCAAAGGAACGTTTTATTTGCCCGAGTTACAACGTGTCACCAAAAAAGAAGACGACGTGTACGACATCGAAAGCATTCTCGAACGCAGAACCCGTAAAGTGGGCAAACGACGTGTCAAAGAAGTCAAAGTACGTTGGAAAGGATATCCACCCAGTTTCGATTCTTGGATCGACGCTTCGCAAGTCATCGACTATAAAAAGAAGAAGTGACCATCATGCCCTTTCACACATCAGACGCAGCTACGTCGACCAGTCCTTCTTCCCCTAGTTCTTCTGTGCAAGATTTACAAAAACAACCCTTGTGGGTGTGGTGTGGAGAACGTGTGCCTAAAACGCAAATCGTCTTTTTCTGCCAAATCTTCGTGGTGTATTGTGTCATCGGGGCAGCCATCGCCAATTTGAGTTTGCAACAAGGAGACAAACAATTGTGGACCATTTTATTGAGCAGCTGCATCGGTTACCTGCTTCCCAATCCCTCCCTGAAATTCTCCTCGAACGGGAACGTTGTGTCCAGTGCCAGTGCCAGTCACCACTCCAACAACCACAACCAGAACCCCATTTTGGGCGGAGACACACCTCTGACATCCACTAATATTCCCTCGGACAGCCACAGAACTCTGGAATTATGAGTCACCAAAACCAATTTTACTTAACCTTACCCAGTGACAGTTCCATGGAGGTGTTTCCCCACAACACGTTGTGCTGTTACACGGCCAAATTACCTCAGGCCATCCCCTTAGATCACGAAGCCCATTGGGAAGTGGCTTTAGTGGAAATCATTCACCCGACCCAAGTCCTCAATGTCATCCCCAATCAAAATTTTTTTAATGTGGAAGTTCATGACGAGTCATTGCAACAGGAGTTGAATAAGAAAGTCACGTATGACAATAAAATCTATAATGAGAAAACTCAAAAATGGACCTACCACTTTTTAATTCCCCCAGGTTATTATTTCAGTGGTCAACATTTGGTCAACGTCATAGCTGCCAAGTTTAATGGCGTGTTTGGGAAAGCTTTGGAGCATGCCAAAATAAGTGTCACCATGGAGTACCACAAAGTAGCTCGTCGCTTCTCGATGAGATTTGAGCGGAGTAAAATCATGTCCATTTTATTTTGTCCTGAATTGTTTGACATGTTGGGCGGAGACATGAACCTGAGAATGAGCATACTCAAGAACAACGAATTACCCATCGTTTACGACAACGAGTCTTTTAGCAAGTTATTTCGTACCCCAGTAGAACTGAACCAAGGACTGAATTTGATGTTCGTGTACTCCGATGTGGTGGAGTATAACGTGGTGGGACACACCTCCGTACCGTTACTGCGTGTCATTCCTTTCAAAGTGGATTCTGCCGCGAACGCTGACGAGGAAGGTGGAAACACTTACCACGTCCACCGCGAATTTGTCCATCCTCACTATTTGCCAGTCAGCAAGTCGTATTTGGACACGGTCAACATTACTATAAAAGGAGATCTGGGACAAAATATTCCATTTACCAAAGGAAAAGTCACGGTGAAACTCCATTTTCGAAAACGGTTCTCTCACGATTCGTAAGTAAGTCATGTATCCAGTGTACCAAGGGGTTGCACGACAGCGAGGACACGGTTTAGGAGACATGTTAAAATCGGCCTTTCGTTCGGTGGCCCCGGTGTTGAAACCGATGGTGACACGCGGATTGCACGCCTTGAAAGATGCGGCACTGACGCAAGGCAAAGAATTTCTCCAAAATGTCATCATCGACAAACAAAACCCTAAAGAAGCCTTCATGAGGGCAGGCAAAAATGTCCTGCTGCAAACGGGTAAAGACATTTTAGGCCGACGAGACACACCTATAAATGCCCTGCACGCTACCGAGTCAGGCATTCAGCAAGGACAAGGCAGAAAGAGACGACGAAGAAAACACCCTTTCACCAGACTTCAAGCTAGAAAAGCCAAGAAAAGAAGAACCGTTCGAGACTTAGACGTTTTCGATTATTGAGACACAGAAAAAATGATGCACCGAGAGTCATGTGCTTGTTCCAAGACGGAACTGGATATGTTTGCCATGCCCCCCACCATGATGACGATGCAAGAATCCCAGTGGGTGGAATTTCATCCCGTCTCCTCTTTGACGGATTCCGCTCCCATCGAGTTCGAAATCAAAGGACAACCCGAAGATTACATCGATCTGAATAGCAGTTACCTGTATTTGAAAGTCAAAGTGATCAAAACTGACAACACCAATCCTGGAGCCAATGATAGGGTAGCGCCCGTCAACAATTTCATGCATTCCTTGTTCAGCGAAGTGGACTTGTACTTGAATAACAAACTGGTCAGCAGCAGCATGGATACTTACCCATATCGTGCCTACTTGGAAAATCTCTTGACGTACGGAAAAGAAGCCAAGAATACTCATCTGGATGCTTGCGTGGTATGGAAACCTGACACGATAGGCACGTTTAACGACACAGCCCTGACAGAAGATGACAGTCTTCACAATGTGGGGTTTAACACACGTAGAACTAAAATTTTGCAAGGACGTAGTTTAGAACTGATGGATCGTTTGCATTTGGACATGTGGTTACAAGAAAAGTATTTACTGAACGGAGTTGATATTCGCCTGAGACTGAATCGTAGCACTGCCGCTTTCCATTTGATGGCCCATGCCAACGAATACAAAACTGTTATCCAAGAAGCCAGACTTTACGTACGCCGTGTGGAAGTGTTACCTAAAGTGGGAAACGACATCAGTCAGACGTTGAGCAGAACGAACGCCAAGTATCCCATAAGACGTGTGGAAGTGAAAACGTTCACCATTCCTGTTGGACAGCGATCCATGATCGAAGATCATCTGTTCCAAGGACAGTTACCCAAGCGTTTGATCGTTGGTATCGTCAGGAATTCAGCTTTCAATGGACTTCACAACGAAAATCCTTTTGAGTTTCGACACTCTAGCGTGTCCAAAATCGAAGTCAGTCGTGACGGCAAGACCTTGTGTACACGACCCTTTGAGCCTAACTTTGCCCAGAACAATTACTTGAGATCGTACTTGTCCCTGTACGAAGCCACCGGACAGTTAGGAACCAATACCAGTCACGGTATTACGTACGAAGATTATGCAGGAGGCTACGCTTTGTGGGCTTTCGATTTCACTCCAGACCAAGGCAGCGACGAGGGACATTTCCACCCTATAAAATCTGGCCAGATTCGTGTGGAAATTCAGTTTGCAAATCGAGACCCTGCTGATCCAACGTTGAACGTGATCCTGTATGCAGAATTTGACAATACGATAGAAATCAACAGTTTGAGAGAAGTCATTCTAGATTACTAGAAGCCATGGAAGACTGTTATCCCTCTTTACCTAGTGAAGAAACTTTGGACATGAAATGTGAGGAGACCGTGGAAGGAGAATCCCAAGACAAAGACGAAGAAATTGTCATGATGAAGTCGAGATGGCCAGAACAAGAAGCCCATTTAGTCTCCTGTTTTGCCAAACACTTGGTCGACAAAATGACGGAATTGATCAAGAAAAATTGTTATGGATGTCAAAACGATCATCCCAGTCAAATTCAACACGATAAATGCCTGATGTTGAGTCAAGAAGAAAAATTGGACGAGTATCTGGACGAAGCTTGGAGTCTCATCTCAAACAAAGACGTGTTGCACCAGTGGTATAAAGACTTGCGTGAACATTCTTGTCCACCATTAACCACTCAAGAGATCCATCGTATCGAAGCTCTCCTGAATCAGAGTGAGGAAACAGAACGAATAACCGTTTATTCGTCAGACATTTTCAAGCAAAAAGTCAGGATCGAATTGACAACTTATTATTACCTGTGAAGAAGAAGAAAAAAACAACACAGAAAACAATGGATACCTGGGAACTTTATTACCTTTTGAACCACAGTTCGTATACGGCTTCTTGGAATCCTGTCGTCTGTGCTAAAGATGAACTCCCTCATCGCAAACCTAAAGACCATCAAGCTTACGTGATCAACACGGACGAAAGTCATCTCCCAGGAACCCACTGGGTAGCCGTCTACTTTCCTCAAGAAGGATGTGTGGAATATTTCGATTCGTACGGATTGCCCCCTTTGGAAGACGATATCATCGACTTTATGAGAAGAAATGCTCAAACCACCCGATTCAATAATGTGAAATTACAAGGCACAGATTCCTTGGTGTGTGGACAGTACTGTGTGTATTTTCTGCATCATCGCAGCCTGGGCTATTCCTTAGAACATTTAGTGACTCATTTTGATCCTCGTTCTTCTGCTAGAAACGATGTGAAAGTAGATCGATGGTTTTGTGACCATTATGCTTATCTTTTGTCTCAAGCTAGGAAACGTAGTGTCCATCAATGGCCTAATGATTTCCAACAGTGGAAATCACAATTTCATTCACAACGTTGTCAGCCCTGTTTAAAGTAGATCGTTCATTGAGAAAAAAAGTGTTTGTGATTTGAAAAAAATTGTTTGATGTTATCATGTTGGATTATTGTTAAAAATGTTGATGTTTAGTGTTAAGTGATTTTTTGAATAAAAAATGTTGTGTTTAGAAAAAAATGCCTTTGTGGTTTGTTTAGCTATAAGAATGTTGAATTGATGCTCTTTCATTTCTTACTATCCCTCTCATGAACGTTGCGGCTCGAAAACCGTGTGGGGATGTTTTCCTTCACGTCCGCGCTTTCACTTTAAGAACCGGGTTGTTCCCAGTCTAGCCATCCATTGTCGACTCATCCTCCTAAGAAGATGTGCTCCAAACTAGCTAAGCTCAACGAAGCCTACGTGAATCTGCATAGGGTCAGACACAGTCTGATACCGAAACCAGAAGAAATAGAGAATGTGAGAATGTTAAAAATCACTGAAGACCTGATAGAAGAGCTCTTCAGAGAAGAAATGAACAGGGAGAAAGAAGAATGGACAGAGAAGTACAGACTTCAGAGACAGCAGCAACAGCAGCAACAGCAGCAGCAGCAACCTGAAGCTGACAGAGGCTTTGTCGATTGTCGTATCGACACCAAAGAATTCTTCTTCTCTTTCCGAAGAAGCAGACCTATCGCCAGAAAGTCTATCCTCAGAGGACATCGCATTCTTAGAAACTAAAAAAGAATGCCATAGCAAAACAAAAAAACAGCCCTTTTCAGGGCTACCCAATACTCTAGAAAAGAAATAACTATTAATTTGCCAATGTGTGTAGGTAGAGTAGTGTGAAAATAAACACTAACTCTTTATTAAGATATTGTGAGGGTATGTGTTGGTGTGTTTGTGTTTGTAAGTGATAAAGTAGGTTGGTGTGGATAGTAGATTAAAATGATGTTAGTTTTTTGGGCTGTTTGAGGTGTATATTTGGGGTTAGATTGGATTGATTTGAGTATGTGAATAGTCAATTGAAGTGATTTATAAAAAATTTTAAAATAGTGATGGGTAGCATAAAAAAGTGAGCGAGTGTTTCTTTTAGGTCGGCGCGTTGTTGTTGTTTTTTGGTCATGATCTAGGTAAGATTAATTTTATGTTATTAGGGGATGTTTTCCTTCACGTCCGCGCTTTCAGTATAAATTGAAAGTCGTTAGGCAGTCCAGCTACCCTTGTTGATTGATCAACACCAAAAAAATGAACACGAGACTTGAGAAACTGTTGGAGCTTCATGTGCATCTGGAATATGCCAGGCGCATATTAAATGAACTGGCCGCGGAAGCCATTGTCGAGGAGGGAAGGATAAGAGAGGAGGAAAGAAGAAACAAAGAAGAGGAGGAGAGAAGATATAAAGAAGAAGAAGAAAGAAGATATAAAGAGGAAAGAAGAAACAAAGAAGAGGAGGAGGAAAAGGAGAGAAGAAATTTCAAAATCCCGGAGAGCGAAAATTGGGATTCTGAAGCAACATATCCTGCCTCTGCTCTCTCCCCCCAAAAGGTAAAAAGTAACTGGGGGATAAGATGCGTATGTGGCGCCAGGCCTGGAAGGTGCCACCATTAACCAGGTGCCCATGAAGTTCCAAACAAAACAGCCCTTTTAAGGGCTACCCAATACTCTAGAAAAGAAATAACGATCAATTTGCCAATGTGTGTAGGTAGAGTAGTGTGTATATAAACACTAACTCTTTTTTAATAAAAATGTGAGGGTATGAGTTTGTGTGTTTGTGTGTTTGTGTTTGTAAGAGCTCAGGTATGTTAGTGTGAATAGTAGATTATGGGTTTCTTAGCGTATGTGAAGAGTATAGTTAGGGTTTTATTATATGAAATGAGAAAGTAGGGGGATGTTTTTATTAACGTAAGCGCGTTGTTGGGTCATGATCTAGGTAAGATTAATTTTATGTCTTGGGGGATGTTTTCCATCACGTCCGCGCTTTTCGTATAAGAACTCACAATATTCGTCGTTCAAACCATTATAGGAATAAACAAAGAAGATGGAGGTGACAAAATTATTTAACGATTTGAGACATAGCTATTTTTGGATCATGGATGGAACTTATGTAGTAGAAAGATTGAATAAGGAAGGAAGATTTGAAGGTAGCCTGAACAATGTGAAGAATCTTGGAGTAGCAAAAGATCAAATAGGGGGAATGATTGAGGAAGAAGTAGAAAGAATCAGAGGATTCATTGACCCACCTTACGTGAGAGTAGGTACTTTAAAGGAAGCCTTGGATCACATCACAGAAGTCAGGAGCTTCCTAGAAAATATCTTTTATTGGACTGACTGGTGGTACGTAAAGTGGGGTTGTAACCAGTTGATAAAAGCAGAAGAACTAATTAGAGAGGTAATGAAAGTAGAAGTGATGAAGATAAAAGAAAAATGGAGCAAAGAGAGAAAGGAAGAAGAGATTAAGAAGAAGAAATTAGAGTTTGAAAGATTGAATAACAACTGGATGAAGATCCAACAGAAATTTAGAGAGATGGGCCATCCTGACTGGATAACAGAGGAGGAAAAGAAGAAGAAAGGAATAATGGAAAAAGTGAGGAATTGGTGGAAGAAGTGGAGGAGTTAGAAGAAGAAGAAGAAGAAAAACCCAAAGGCCCTTTTCAGGGCCAGCCATATTTCTCGAAAAGAGATAGTCTTTGAATTGCCTACCCTTTTTTTAAAAAAATTTTTAAAAAAATCCCATGTTAAATTCCCCTTGTACGTAGAGTGACCCACGATTTATTCCCATGTTAAATTCCCCTTGTACGTAGAGTGACCCACGATTTATTCCCATGTTAAATTCCCCTTGTACGTAGAGTGACCCACGATTTATTCCCATGTTAAATTCCCCTTGTACGTAGAGTGACCCACGATTTTTCGCCATGTTAAATTTCCATTGTACGTAGAGTGACCCAGGGGTCCCTGTAATGCTAATTCCCATTGTACGTAGGGTGACCCCATTCACTACTGATAGATTAGGGTCCGAACTGTAAGTTTGTTGTCATTATGATCTGATAGATTAGGGTCCGAACTGTAAGTTTGTTGTCATAATGATCTGATAGATTAGGGTCCGAACTGTAAGTTTGTTGTCATAATGATCTGATAGATTAGGGTCCGAACTGTAAGTTTGTTGTCATTATGATCTGATAGATTAGGGTCCGAACTGTAAGCTTGTTGTCATTATGATCTGATAGATTAGGGTCCGAACTGTAAGCTTGTTGTCATTATGATCTGATAGATTAGGGTCCGAACTGTAAGCTTGTTGACATTATGATCTGATAGATTTAGGGTCCGAACTGTACGTTTGTTATCATTATGATCTGATAAATTAGGGTCCGAACTGTAAGCTTGTCATAATGCGCCTCCTGATTTGGGTCTATATTTTTCGCGTAGCCCCGGGTGGCCGAGTGATCTAAGGCCCCGGGTTGCTCAGAGGTTGAAGGCGCTCTCCTTTAATGATCACTGAGACATATCACCTCTGTCCCTCCCAAATGAATGACAGTACATCCACGGACCAAGCGTTTGGGTCTGGAACTGGAGAGACGAAGGTGGGTAGCTTGTTTAAATAAACATTATGAAACCCCTTGCAAAATAAATTATGTTGTTGATAATAACAACAACATATATACGACAAAAAAGTGTTTTTCATTTTGTCAAGGTTAGTAGCACTGATTAACATATCCTCGTATAGAATTTCCTGGAAGCGCTACAAAAACACCATTGTCTAGTTGTTGACAAAGTTGTACATAGTTTCGACTTACCAAAATTGAAGCGGATCTTAAATTAGATGTGAGGTTTTAGTACTTAAGTGCTTCAGGAAGAACGGATTTAAAAGCATCTAAGTTTTGACATTGCTTTGAATTGGCACATTAAAAAGACATCCATATAAATATGATCTGCATGGTAATGAGGATTTCATTTTATAACCATATTTATACACTAACCCTAACCCTAACCCTAACCATATTTATACACAGGCGTTTCAATTATCCACAGTAATGCAAATGAAACTGAGAAGGAAATTTACTCTTACCTGCATTCTATCGATTGACTGATTGAAAGGGAAAATGCCATGCTGTGTTGGTGTGAATAACATGATGTGTTGGTGTGAATAACATTATGTGTTGGTGTGGCCTACTGGGGATGAACCATACTCACATTCCTCACTCATTGTTTCAGCATCTTGAAAAAGTTCATCCACAAAATAAGAAGACCTGGGAAGATTTCTACAGTGTTCCGCCACCTTTGACCCTGAAAAAATGAAGCAGTTTCGTCTATACTCTTCTAATTGGCATTATTCGTGGCGTCTGTTGTACAGACATGTCATTTATATAATTGACCTCGTCCATAGTATAAAACTAACAGGACAAGTCATTTATATAATTGACCTCGCCCATAGTATCAATCCAACAAGACAAGTCATTTATATAATTGACCTCGCCCATAGTATCAATCTAACAAGACAAGTCATTTATATAATTGACCTCGCCCATAGTATCAATCTAACAAGACAAGTCATTTATATAATTGACCTCGCCCACAGTATCAATCTAACCAGACAAGTCATTTATATAACTGACCTCATCCATAGTATCAATCTAACAAGACAAGTCATTTATATAATTGACCTCGCCCATAGTATCAATCTAGCAAGACAAGTCATTTATATAAATGACCTTGGTAACAACCGGACAAGAAAAGTAATATTTAAAACTAACTACATGCAGAGTATCAATCTAAAAAGACTCGTCATTTTCTTAAACTTACCGCATGCGTGGTTTCATTGAAGCTGGTTCCGAAGGCGGGAGGGGTATCAGGACCCCCCAACCCCCGCTAAAATGTACACACACAAACATACAATCATTTCGCACTTGAAATGTGACCATCGTTTTATTCTTGCGCACGTTTATATGGCATTATGCACACTTTGATTAAATAGACACGTGGACGTTTGCTTTGGTGCCCTTTCGAGAAAGTCAGGGACACACTGAAAATTTGGACCCCCCCCCACTACTTTACCTGATACGGCTCTCTTATTTATTCAACATTTTAAATAGTTTATTGAAACTGCCATTCGGAAATGGGTTACTGCATGGCAGTTTTGAGTGATTTATTTGCCCTTTCATGGCTCTCTCTTTACCTATATGACAAGGCAGCAAACAACAACTAGGCAGCAAACAGTACAGACTACTGTTCCCATGTTTGTATAATACCAGATTAAATATTTTCCCATGCCCTCTATGCGGAAAGGTAATCGAAAACGATGATGAAATGTGTTCTATCTCTGCATTAAAAATTGAGGAAAGTCTCTCACTCTCACCACTGTTGACCTTAGGTCTCACTGGATAGTTTCGTATTTTGACACCCCCCCCCCCCAATTTTTAAGGTAGAAGGCATGAACCTAATTATCACAAGCCTAGCATTTATAAATTCACACATAAGCTAAATCTATAATGTGGTTCAGATTTACTTTGAGTTAGGCTTGGAAATGGGTTGGCTTGTTGGTGACTGCCTGTCACAGTTAGATTTGCATTGGAGATCAAATGCGTAACTTGGGCTGCAAATGAGGTGTCGACTTGGCTTACGTATTTATGTGTGTCTGCTACAGAGGTAAATATCTAAAAATCTAGATGGTTGAGGGGTGATGAAAAGTATGCTAATTTGTTATAGTACTAGTGAACTTTATTCATGCATAAGGCACATACTGATTCTTTTAGCTGCTTTGTCACAGAAAAATATTCAAATTAGCTATTTCTTGTCAAAAACGAATGTAAAATTTAGGGGTTGGCGGCAGTGTTGGTTCAGTATAAAAACCACCAGTTGCATCAGGAATTAACCTGATTACTGCAGTCAAAATCTTACATGCATGCTTTCTATACAAATCATAAGTTTGTTTTTATTTGTATCTTCAGTGTAAAATTATTCTCATTTTTCTGTAATTGGTCATCGTTGGATGAAAATTCACCAGATAAACTGTCCAGTGAGACCTTAGTATTTCCTCTCTCTGAAGTATGTATACATGTATCTATCCACAAGTCTCTCCATCTCATCATATATATATATATATATATATATATATATATATATATATATATATATATATATATATATATATATATATATATATATATATATATATATATATATATATATGAAGACTTCATGTAGACTTACTTATACGTGTTGACCGCTCCGGTGGCCTAGTGGTTAGAGGTTAGAGAGTCCGCCTCCGATGCAGGAGGTCGTGGGTTCGAACCCCGGCCGAATCATACCAAAGACTTAAAAAAAATGGTACTAACAGTTGCCTCGCTAGGCGCTTAACATTAAGAGGTTAGTTTTGGACTGGTCGGCCTGGTGTCAGGATAATGTGAATGAGTGGGACAGCATGCTACATGTCTGCGGCATGATGCCCCAGTGCTAGACATCACTATAAGGTGTCACACTGCAGACATTGTAGCAATGTGACCGAAAAATTGTTAAACCTAAATCACACACACACACACACACACACACACACACACACACTTATACGTGTTAATTTTTGCAACCTCCATGGCACCGTTAGAAATAACAGTTTGTAAGCTAAGTGTCATGATTTGATTTAGGTATAACTGAGCAATGTTTTAAAAATGCAAAGCCGAACTTAACATTGTCGTGGTTTGCTCAATTGGCTTTTAGTGAATTTCCGCAAACAAAGAGGAACGTAGCCTTTACGAATCATATATGACGCTATAGGGAAATAATATATAAACCACTGATATCGAGGGGGATTACTGCCATAGTCCTATGCGGGTATTTTCTAATCTTTCTTGATGCATTATTGTAAATGACTGCTTGCAAGTGCTCCTTTCATAATTCTATCAATATATACACTGAAAGCATAAAACAGTCGAGTTACAGAGCTTGCCTTACAGGCAGTAAAGGTTACAAAATTAATCTTTTTCCCAACTCATTTATTGCTGACCATATTGGTATGTACCCATACCCAACCAAAATGTACTTTACCCTTGCTGACCATATTGGTATGTACCCATACCCCACCAAAATGTACTTTACCCTTACTGACCATATCGGTATGTACCCATACCCCACCAAAAATGTTCTTATAGCACTTATCATGTCAAAAGTAAAAATTCAAGAAGGGGCCATCCATTTAGTATGTACGCAAAAATCTGGCAAAGCTTGATCCCTCCCACTCCCTGTAAACATGTGAACTTTTTTACACCACCCCCCACCTGCGTACGTACGCTTGACCCCGACCACCCCCGAATTCTATAGAACGGCCTATATTTAATCCATGCAGAAACGATCAAGGAATAGTAATATTAACGTGTTTAATAAAACATATAGTCCAGCGAAGATGAATGTCTGGCTGCATAAAAAATAAGCTACATAACTTTAAAAAGTTTGTCTAGCGTCCGCTAAAATTCAAACGCCGACCAAGTTTTCATCCCCACCCCCGTTTCCTATGCGTACGTACATTATCAGTAGACCCCCCCCCCACGCAAGTGTATGCATTTGGGTTAACCCCCTCCATGTGTACGTACAAAATGGATGGCCCCTACCTGTGACAAAAAGTCGGACTATATGAGAATAAAAGGAAGTGGTCCGACAGTGATTTTCTGGAAACTTTTCAGGTATGGAAATGGGAGAATATCTTCGTCTCTAAGACACAAAATCCGATCCTCTTGTGTTCTGAGCTGCCTCGAAATAAGGACTGATCAAGTAAGCTCTACCAGTCCAAGGACATTTATATCACGTGACTCAAACTTTAATGCGTTAGATGCGATTAGAAATTTACAAAAACAAACAACTTTTAGAGGGATTATTTAAAGAGACGGGACTTGAGTTTAGGAGTGGTCCGAAAGAAAGCCTTAGGCCAAGATCATGCCTATCATCAAGGAAGGATGATGCTCGTGCAGTGTTATGTCCAATAATAGAAATGGACACATAGAAGTAGTGACATCATATATTTTACGCCCAAGCTAGTGAACTAGTTTAAAACGGGGTCATTCAAGGTCACCCAAAACAGTTGTGATATAACCCAATCCGAACTAGGTTATTTCAAGTCACTTCCAAACACATGAAACGACCTCTGGTGTCAACAACTCCAATGAAGTTCATACATGAAGTTTATGAAACCAGATCATTAATCTAGACTCAAGCTCCTGGACAAAAGTATACTCGATACAAGGTCAACAGTTGCTGTCCAAGACTAACCCAAAGACTTTGGAAGCTAATAAAGCTCATGTGGAGAAGAGATAAGTCGACAGGGAGTCGGCTGCATGCAGAGGATGGCTTTATTCGGAAGGAAGATAATTCATCAGCAATCAAGCTTTATTCGGAAGGGAGGTATAAATTAGGCAATTCAGGACACTAACCCTTTTAAACGTGGAAGGAAAGTCGCCGTCCCTGCCAGACGTCAGACGAAATACATTCTCGAGTGTTGTGCTTAGGCCTCGCCAACACACGTTAGCATTCCACACAAGTTGGCAAATCTCACTACAGAGAAGTATCATGGGTCAGAGAAGTTCAGAGACATGCTTCACCACTGCCTCGATAACTTCAAAGTGCGCTTCGCCCGTGTCAGACAACACAACATCATGGCAGAGACTAGAAGCTGCCAGCATAACTGGCTGCACGATTTCGGCTGTACTATTTTTATCTTCAATGAATCTATGTGAAGACAGCAGAGAAGATGAGCCGAGAACCAATTATTTCATCTGGAGTTTGCAACCTCCTACAATGTCCTTCATGGGTGATATGACAATTACAGCCAAGTCAATACCTGAAGGTATGGATGTTAGAAGATCGTGGAGACCTGATAACTGGGCCATGATGCAGTTCATGTTATTTAAGTCAAGAAATCTTGTTCTGAATATAGGGAAGCTGCAAGACAGATACGGGTAGAAATTAGAGAGGTATAAATACAAAAACTTAGTGAGCAAGCACTTTACTGTATCGGCATGTGGCAGTAAGAGTGTGGCAGTCATTAAGCGACACTCCAAAAACTGGATGGAATCCAGTGACAAGATTTGGCTTCCTGGAATATTCAATGTCTGGTATTACCAGCATGGTATTCTAACAGGAATCCTTTTAAAACTTGTAGTGTACCAAGTCCCATTTACAGAAGCGGTTGCAAGAATACTCGATACATTTCTACGACGATGGAAGAGAGAGCTAGTGAGCTTCAGTAATATCGGCTTGTACAGTACTGGCAGCAAGCTTCAGTAGTATCGGCGTGTACAGTACTGTCAGCAAGCTTCAGTAGTATCGGCGTGTACAGTACTTGCAGCAAGCTTCAGTAGTATCGGCGTGTACAGTACTGTCAGCAAGCTTCAGTAGTATCGGCTTGTACAGTACTGTCAGCAAGCTTCAGTTACCACTATCATCAATGACGGACTAGTCCAATGTGACCAAGACCAGACAGATAATGATGTTGAAAGACAATGCAGATGAGGTGCGAGAAGTAGCAGTGGATATGTCGGTGGAAGGCAGAATGTGTGGATATACACAGGAGAACGAAAAACGGTCCCAGTAGTTATCAGCTCTGTGAGAAGAGTCCAGGCATAAAGGCAAAAGGAATCTAGCGGTGGAATTAGAATATCATGGCTTTGTACCACAGATTACATTGGGATTAATCCGGATTACAGGATCTAGCCGCACTAATTTAATTACCAAGGTTGGATGAAGAAACCTCGCAATGAAATTGCCGTAAGAGAGAGGAGTGATGGAAACGCTAATCGGTATCGGGTTGAGACTGATCAATTCTGTCCTCACACAAGAAATAGAGTGTGTTGCGGTCAACGTCGAAATGCCCTCGAAAGGGGATCCCCATTTGCTGAGGACACGTATTGCAGTGCATAGCTCTCTGTCTGTCTGTCTGTCTGTCTCTGTCTCTGTCTCTCTCTCTCTCTCTCTCTCTATATATATATATATATATCCTTGGTTGATCTCTATATATCCTTGGTTGATCGCTAACCCTCATATTTGTACTTCTGTCGCTAGTTGATAAGCCTTTTTGATTGTCCGTTTTTATCGTATAACCTGTTTGTGATGATTTATAGCCTTACAGTCCTCGTGTGTTGTAAAATCCACAATTTACCTACTAACGTAAACATGAAAAGTGTCTATTTCGAAAAATGGTAAATTAATTAGAGCTCAAACTTTACTTACTTTACCCTAATTACAAACAATTAACAAAAAATAAAATTCAAACTTAAACCCATTAATCTCGAAGCCGCAGATTGCTACACATTATGAACTGACTGACCCACCCAACTCTTTCGGGTGATGTTTGTGTATTATACCGAAACAGATAACCAGTCTATAAATTTTGTAGTACAGTCTTGACAGGTTGTGAAGGCCAAGCACTTTTTGAGTTCTATTGGACTGAAAACACACACGGGTGCACATTGAAAATGGGGAATTCCTGGAGCGTTGTCTAGCCGACAGGGTCTCAAAGCTAGTGGTTTCAAGTGCAAAACTATTTGAGTTTCATTATATTGGGCTATTCACTGAATAATATCCTACTCATACCTGTATATACACATGCACCTGTATATACACAACCACTTGCATATACCACAACATGTATATACACAACCACCGGGTTAGAAAATGACAAAAGAATGTCAAGGTGAATGGAACAACGTAGCTACAAAAATTGACGATTTATTTCTTCACTTTTTCAAAGCTTAACTGGGGACATTGTCCAATAAATTTATAAAAGAGAATTTTCCTTTGACTCTATATATTTAATGGCTTTCACCTAGAAATTGCCTCTTTCGTTAATACCTATACCTATAATGGACCTACCATTTAATTTTTGGAAGGGGGAGGGTCGAGGAGGGCATTTTGGAAGGTAAGCGGTCTCTTATAGTTTCTCGAGAGGCGACATTTTCTTATTTTACATGAAAATATATTTTTTTAATCCCAACTTAAATAATGCATATAATGTTACGTGTTTAACCATAACCCTCATAAACAGTAACAAACACCTTGACGTCGAAGTATTTAAAAGCCCGACTGACTAAATTCTCTATAGAAAAAGGTTACCTATACACTAATTTAAGACGCAAAACAGCTTCCCGTATGAGGGTCACGTGATCACTTTCTAGACCAAGATAGACTATTTCCATGTCTAAGGTCACGTACTCCCAGTATAGCCTCGATTTTACTTATGTATCCCACAATAAAAATAAATTTAAAAAAGGTGTTTACTCCAACTCTTACTAATTCTGAATCAAGGTTAGGAACGAAGTCAGCATTAAGATACAAAGTTCTATTATTAGGTGTTTACGAAAATGTCAGGTCAAACTAATTTCTGGAAAATGTCAAATTCCAGTAAACAAAATTACGTTACTATAGCATGTAATAGAATAAAAATAATTAAAAAATAACAAACAAACAATAAAATTAAATCAAATATAAGTTAAATCAAATATACATAACGCTTCCCCTTAAAGAAAAAGAAAGATTTATATGATAAAGCTTTCTTTTTACCATAAATTATACACGAGGTTAAAAAAGACATAACAACTCTTATGAATTATACACAGTATATATGAAATAATACATTTCTATACATAGCAAAGTGAATCTGCTATTAAATTATATTTTCCCCTATGTGCATGATGTCAATATTATATTCCTGTAACAACAAACTCTACCTAAGTAGTCTTTGATTTTTATTGTTCATCTTACCGATGAAAGTAAGGGGGTTGTGATCACCAAACACAATAATCGAAGAAGGAGCTGAACTAATGTAAACTTCGATTTTTTTTAATGCCAATATCAAAATCAAACATTCCTTCTCGATTGTTGAGTAATTTGTTTGGTGCTTATTTATGATATTTATTTTAGAAAAATAGCACACTGGATGATCAACACCATTTCGTCTTCTTAAATCAATACTGCCCCAACCCCAACGACACTTGCATCAACCTACAGTTTAAATGATTGGCTGTAATTTGGAGCTGTAAGATCTGGCTCGCTTTTAAGTAAGGCTTTTAACTTATCAAAAGCATCCTAACATATTTCATTCCAAAGAAACCTGATTTTCTTACTCAACAAATTTGTCAGGGGTTCAGCAATTATTAAAAAATTGGAACAAAATTTCTGATAGTATCCAGTCATACCTAACATTCGCATCAGTTGCTTTTTTACTAACAAGCACAGGGAATTCAGAGACAGCATTGACCTTAGCATCTATACGTTTAACTTGTCCGTGTCCCAAGATATGTCCTAGAAATGTTACACTAGCACGACAGAACTCACTTTTGGATAAATTAATTGTCAAACTTGCATCAGTGAGTCCGTCATAGAATTTCCGAATTGTTGCTAAATGTTCTTTCCAGGTGTCGTGTAGATGATGACATCATCGATGTAAGCATCACAATTGTTTAGACCAGATGCAATCATAGTCATAAGGCGTTGAAATGTACTTGGCAACCCTTTTATCCCATACGGCATTGCTTTATATTGGTAAAGTCCATCTGGAGTTACGAATGCCGAGGATTTCCTTTACTCTTTCCATCAGTGGACTTACCCAAAATCCTTTCAGAAGGTCAAATTTGGTGACATACTTTACATTTCCGATCTTATCAATGCAGTCATCGATTCTTGGTAATGGAAATGAATCTGTTTTAGTCAAACTGTTCACCTTCCTATAATCAGTGCACATGTGGAAATTATTATCTGGTTTCGGAACAAGTGTACATGGTGAACTCCAATCACCTTTACTGAGCTCTATGAAGTCATTCTCTAGCACACAAAACATATTTTTGGAAGCATTCCTGTTTGAGAGGGTTCATCCTGTGCTGGTGTTGTTATACAGACTTACTGATCGAAACCAAAGCACTTTTATCCAAAACATTTTTTTCTAACAAATACTGGATCAAAATACTTTATATTTCTTGCTTCGTTAAGGAAGCTTTTGCCTCAGAAAGATCATATTTTCTGACCAGTTGAATTAATTCATATTTTTGCGAAAGGTCTAATTGTTCCTGGGTAGGACGTGAAAGAAATATTTCCACTTTTGATGAGATTGTAGAAAAAGCTTGCTTATTTCACTAAATATTTTAAAATTGTAAAAGAATATTTGGGATTTTGTTTTTAAATTAAAAATTAGGGTAATTTAACTTTCAAAAAAAAGTTTTCTAAAACAGTTTAACCAAAATTCATAAATCCCGGACGAGCTCCCAATTTCTTTGGGCTCTCATAAGTAGTAACAAAGAAAAAGTGACGATAACAAGCTCTGTAAAATTTAACAATAATATATTTCCCTAGAAAAACAAATATTCATAACAATAATAATGTTTTATATGAATCAGAGGAATTATATTTTATTAAAATTAAGGTCGGATTATTTTTTTCTTAAAATAATACCCCAGCCTCCTACCCCAGTTACAATGGAAGGTCAAATATCTGGATAAGTATTCATGCTATTGGGTTGAATCTGGTATTACGAAGGCGTTAACATAATTTTTGTTTGTATCGTGTGTACTTAAGTCGCAAAGGTAGATTGTGTTTCATTTAAGTTTATTATAATGTATCTATTCTCTATTGAGTATGTTCAAGGAGATTTTATCTCCACCGTTTTGCTTAAAAAAGACCTTTGAAGTTTTTATAATAGCCTATGACCATTACGCTATCTCGTTCTACAGGTTTAGATAAAAAGTAAAGAAACTTGTGCATTAGCTTCCCTATGATGTAAAGTGGCGTGACACATATTTGGTTTCTTGCTACCAGCCATTGGGGCTCCATGGAGGAGTAAGTAAGTCTTAAGGTGGAAAAAGTACTGCCACAATAGATTTTAACCTTAACCACCTAGCCCTTACCCTACTGCCACAATATATCTTAGCTAAACTTTGAAAACTTATTTGAAAACTGATTTGAAAAGCATTGGTTCAATACGTAGGACATTAGGACAAGACATTCAGATAGGCAGCCAGCACTGGTCCCGGTGTGTAAACAGCATTTCCTTCCGTCATACCTACACACCGTACACCCTTGGACTAAATTACACCAACAAATATGCGTGTAAATTTTTTAAACATATCACTACGCATACAACAACAAACTGTGAGATACTACTACTACTGCTACTACTACTACATCAATTATTATTATTATTATTATTATTATTATTGATAGACGCACCTGCAACTATGTGGTAGACCAGTACAGCAGCCAAGTTTCCAACATCGTCTTTTTGCACGTGATCACCTTGGCGGCGACCTAGTTGTTCCAGAAGTAAATCGGGACTGACACACTAAAATGGATAATATGAAATTTTGAGTGTGGATCCTAGTTAAAGGAAATATGAGTTTGAAACATTGTACTTAACAGAAATGTACAAAACATTCATCTGAAGTGAAATAATTGTGGATTCTAGTGAGTGTGGATCCTGGTTAACACAAATATGTGTTTGAAACATTGTATTCAACATAAATGTACAATACAATTATTTGAAGTAAAATAATTGTGGATTCTAGTGATTATTTGAAATCTACGGGTACTGCGCACAAGTTTAGTAGACAAATAAATTTCGTATCAAAGTTGACGCTGCTAATGCCGGAGTGTATAAAACCTTCTCACTGGTTGAATGACTAAACGCGATTTATTATTATCAGAACTAAATTTAGATCTGCTTTTCAATTAGATCCGATTCCATGGTGACTTTATTACCGTATATACTACCTTACAAGTCGAATCCAACTGCATAGACAAAGATCAGTCGCTTGATTATGCGCCAGGTGATCTGTGTCTATGCAGTTTTGTTCGGAATAATAAGGACAAGCTACATAGACCACAATGTCACGTATAAGGTCTAACATATTAACAGCTGGACTCACATATTATTCGTGTATCTACGGTAATTAATCGACATTTTCAGTGATTATTAGAACGAGATATTTATATTATTTCTTAAGTAGTTATAGTTGGCGAATTCTTTAAAAACATATTGCAAAATCAATGAAGTTTTATTTATGTATGAACTCATCTTAAGCATTCAGTCTAAATTTCGTATTGAATAAACACCATTTTGAATACTTACATTATCTTTGATCGGCTTGACGCGGTGTTCATCTGTATGACCAGGATCAATTTCTGAGTATTGTTCTAAATACTTCGTTAACAACCTTCCCAAATCTGCTTCTTCAATGTCAATCCCACCAGCGTTTCTAACGATGCTATTCACAAGTTGTGCTCGGATGTCCTCAATGGTTATGTTTTCGTTGGTAATGGCGTCTTTGCTTCCTTTGCAGAATTCGCCACTAAATACGTGTAGAAGCAGGACGGTCGCCATGTTGATAAAGTCTTCTTGTTTTACGCCATCAGTGACGTTTGCGTTGAGGATTGTGATGAGGTTAGTGACATTCAGGCACTGCAACATAAGTGGATAACACAGATACAGACACTGCAACATAACTGGATAACACGCATGCAGACACTGCAACATAAATGGATAATACACACCCAGGCACTGTAACATAACTGGATAACACACATGCAGGCACTGCAAAACAACTGGATAATACACACTCAAACACTGCAACATACTTGGATAACACACATTCAGGCAATGCAACACAACTGGATAACACACATGCAAGCACTGTAACATAACTGGATATTACACACCCAGGCACTGTAACATACAGTCACTGCAGCATAATTGGATAACACACATTCAGACACTGCAACATAACTGGATAATACACACCCAGGCACTGTAACATAACTGGATAACACACATGCAGGCACTGCAAAACAACTGGATAATACACACTCAAACACTGCAACATACTTGGATAACACACATTCAGGCACTGCAACACAACTGGATAACACACATGCAAGCACTGTAACATAACTGGATATTACACACCCAGGCACTGTAACATAACTGGATAACACACATGCAGGCACTGCAACACAACTGGATAATACACACTCAGGCACTGTGACATACAGTCACTGCAACATAATTGGATAACACACATTCAGACACTGCAACATAACTGGATAATACACACTCAGGCACTGTAACATACAATCACTGCAACATACTTGGATAATACACATTCAGACACCACAACATAACTGGATAATACACGCTTACATTGATTACAACATATGCATCGTTCCTCCAATACAACCCACCTTTTCACAAGCGAAGTACCAAAAATAAACTTTATTTCATGTGACCCTTCATCGACCTGAGGACCAGTGTCAAAGCAAAGATGGTAAGCAGGCACTGTGATCTTTCTTATGTACGAGTATATATATAAATGCAACAAACTGACAACAAGCAGTGCGAAACTAGTATCTAGCTAGCCTGAGCGGTTTCGACTCTAATGAGTCTTGTACAAAGGCAAATACGAAACATAGACAAGACAAACAAATAAAACAGAAAAACGGTTATGTTTGCGAAACTTTACATGGCTATTTCTACAAGAATTCAACTTTTTAACTATGGCATGTGTCAGCTAGTTTATTTTAGCTAGTTGCTGATACTGGAAACTGTTCGTATTGATGAGACATAACGACATGTAGTATGTTGTGTAAAGTTATGTAAGCGCAGATTATATCCCAGATACTTCATTGTTATAGTAGTCATAGGCTATTAAGCAAATTTAGAGAATGATTTAAAAAAAATGTGTCGGCTGCAAAAGATAATTTTATTTGTGCATGGTTGTCTTTTTCTAGTCTTCTTGGTTTAAACCACTTGGTTTCGAATGTTCTATGGTGGCATATCCAGTAAGATTCATTTTCTTTCCTGGTTTGGGGACTCCAGTTGGGGTTGTGAGGAATAGCAATAAGTGTTATATCACTGAAAGTGTGGCATGGGGACGAGAAGTGTTCTGCGACCAGGCTTCTGTACTGCATCTTTGTCATTCAATCAGATCTATGAAGGTTGATCCTTTTGTGTAGTTTTTCAGTTTCTCCGACATACTGAAGGCTACAGATCTTACATGTGATGAGATAAATTACGTTCTCTGTTTTGCACGTTTTGTTTGAACCATGTATGTTTAGTTTTTCTCTAGTCACTGTGCTAGAAAATGTCATGGTCTCTATTATATGTTGACAGGTTTTGCACCTTTTATCGCCACAGGGACCATATTGACTAGCTTGGTCTTAATTAGTGATTGGCGTTAGCTTCACCCTGGCTAGGATGTCCTTGAGGTTTTTTGGTCTCCAGTAGGCAACTACTGGTTTGTTAGGGAGGATTAACTTTAGTGCGTCCGACGATTCCACGATGGGTCAGTGTTTCCCGATGATTTTACCTAGTTTTGGGGTTGTCTGGATGGTAGGTCAGGATAAATGGTATCCTATCAGCCTTTTCCTGCTTTCCATAATTTAGTAGGTCATCGTGGTTTGTTTGCTTAGATCTTTGGGTTGCCTCCGTAATCAGGTTTTTGTCGTAGCCTCAGTAAATAAAATGTTTAGATAGCTCTTCACACCATTTTAGGAATGTTTCATCGTTGAAGCAAATTATGCGTATCCTCAGTGCCTGGCTATATGGAATGTTCCTAATGCAGTGTTTTGGATGACTGCTGCTTGGGAGGAGATACTGGTGTTTGTCGGTTGGTTTGGAGTATATCTTTGTATGGAGTTTGTTTTCTACCAGTCTGGTTGTTGTGTCCAGGATGACGTGGTTTGAGCTGGAGATTTCTGCCGTTAATTTTGTTGAGGGACGGAAGTTGTTTGCCTTTGATATCAAATTATCCAGACTTTTTCTTCCATGTTGGCTCTTCATTTCTCCATCATCGATAAAGCGTACCCACTGGTATGGTGTAAGTTCAACCGATGCTAAAAGTTGACCCTCCAGTTTTCCCATAAAAATATTAGCATACGAAGTGGCCATTTTTGTACCCATTGCGGTTCCGTTAATTTTGAATAGCTTTCGTCATTAAATTCAAAGTTATTAAGTTTTAGGACAAGCTGCAGGAGTTGGACTAGGAAGTGTGTGGGTGGATTGTCTACAGTTCTAGTTTCCCATGCTTCTCTACACGCCTTTATCCCTTCGTTGTGCGGTATGTTAGTATACAAAGACGTGACGTCTAAGGAAACAAGCAATGCATTTGGCAGTAATGGTTCGCTTGCTTTGCTTTTAATGAGGTAATCTGTCGTGTCCTGAAGGTATGGTGGTAATTTGTGGACATGTGGTCTCATAAAATGATCCAAATATTCTGATGACCTTTCTGTGGGATGCCTTTACCGGAGATTATAGGTCTGCCCGGGTTTCCTTGTTTGTGGATTTTAGAAGATCAAATCTAAGGTAGAAGATCAAATCTACCTGCCCTTTGGTTTTCTGGGCTTAAGTAGTGTCTCGTTTGCTGGTCTATGTGCCCGATTTGGTCCTCCTTGTCAATAATATTAGTGATGGTTTTTGCATATTCCAGTGTTGGATCATGGTCTAGCTTTTGGTAGAACCTACCGTCACTTATTTGTCTACTTGCTTCACTGATGTAGTCTTCCCTATTCATAACGATCACAGCGGAACCCTTATCTGCAGGCTTAATTATGTCTGTTCGGCTTTTCAGTGAGAGTAGGGCATCTCTCTCTTCCTTTGTCAAATTAGAATATCTGTTAGTATGGTTGATGTATCTGGAAGTATCGTTTTCAACTGAGATGATAAAGGCTTCTAGATTTGGAACTGAACTTTTTGGTGGGGGTCCAATTACTTTTATTTCTGAAAATGGGTTGGTCGCAACTTATATTTTCCTCTAATGTTTTTATTGACTGCACGGCTAAATGGGCACTGAGTCTTAATCGGCGACTAAACTCTTCTGTGTCCTTTTTCAGCTTCCCTTTGTCATATGTCTTTGGACGGGGACAGAAACTCAAACCCTTTGATAAAAGGTTTATTTCTGCTTCCGTAAGTTTTAACTTAGAGATATTGACCACTGAGTTAGTAAATGTTCAATTTGATATTGCTATAGAGTGCTTCCTATTCTTCCTTTTACTGCGATTTTTCTTCTTACGTTTGATTTTAGAAGGAATTTCATCAACTGAAATTTCTTCACTACAGTGATTTGGTTGTAGATCATGACTTCTAAGTTTTCTTTCTCTGAATTTGTATAGTTTTGCAGAGAGTCGTTTTTTATCCTTACTTAATTTAGAGTAAAACGTTTGCAATTGTTACTCTGTGGAAACTGAATTCATCTACTGTTTAATGTTTCCATGGTTGCTGATTTGACTAGATATTGATGATTTATCTTTTCCTCAAGTAGGGCTGCGAGTTTCATGGACGTATCGTGCTTTATTTTATTCCATCTCTTGCTGAATCTGTCTGAGCTCTTGCCAATAATTTGCAGCTTGACATGAATCTGAAGACCTTTAGTGACTGTGTTTGTTTCGAGGAAATGATGCAAGATAGTGCAATGATGCTTTAGACGAAGTAAGGCATTAGTTTCATCGCGAAACGTTTTGAGTGTTTTCTGTATTAGTTGAGACATCGTATCAGTTCTACTAGATGTGGCAAATACCTAAATACAAGAAGGAAAAAATTGGAATGTATATACTAACACGACATAAAATACAAAACTGAAAGGATGTTAGATCACTCCAAAGGTAGATCTTGCCATACCAGGTTGATAATATAAAGAATACAAATCAGATGGCAAATAACAATCCTTACAAGTGCACTGGATCCAGCAAGGGGTCACGTGTGTCAGGGATTGATTAAAATAAATGCAATAAAATGACAATGAACAGTGCGAAACTAGTATCTAGCTAGCCTGAGCGCTTTCGACTCTAATGATTCTTTTTCAAAGGCAAATACAAAACATAGACAAGACAAATAAATAAAACAGAAAAACGGTTATGTTTGCGAAACTTTACATTACTGTTTCTACAGGAATTCAACCTTTTAACTATATTATGTGTCAACTAGTTTATTTCAGCTTGTTGCTGATACTAGAAAATACTGGAAAATACTTTTATTGACCTACAAATTGATGAACCATAACGACATCTATTATTTTATGTAAATTTATGTTAGCGCAGATTATATCACGGATATTTGATGTTATAGTAGACATGACTGCAATAATAATAAATACATGGCTTTAAGTATCAACGCCAAATACAAACCCAGAATAACCCACCAATTGCTATATATCCATGCTAACTTATGAAATGATATGTATATAATATTGATATAATTACTAAATAGAGATGAAATTAATTCTACTTTTTATTCGAGATGGTGAAGTCCTCACAGAACTTTCTAAATTTATACTTTACTGCTACCTTTTTCTGTTACTTTGTGGTATTTCTCTTGAAATGCTGAACGCTCTGCCGACGATATATATATATATATATATATATATATATATATATATATATATATATATATCCCTATCTTGCATGTAATTTGTAACGCTCGAATGCGCAGTTTATGCACGAGTTCATGTCCACAATTGTCATGGCCTCTGAACGTGACACATTTATTTTGTCGTTGATATCAATCAAACATCCTTTATGGCCGCTAAAATCTCAGAACTTGACACATTTGTTTTGTCGGTGATGTCAATCTAACATCCTTTGTGGCCGCTAAAATCTGTGTTAGCAAGATGAATTGCGTCATGACCACAAAATAGCGGACAACAGCAAGAACAAATATGTTGAGTGCAATATGTTGAGTGCAATCGAGAAATACGGGTCATGTGTGTCCAAATAAAACGTTACAGATGGACACCTGTGTACACACATATTAGATTCAAATCTGTAAGAAAAACGAAACCTTTTACGGCAGCACCTGCTTTAATAGACCGCTACAATTTTTGTCTACACCATGTAAAATAATGTCCACTAAAACCAAGAAAAATGTTCTAAGGAACTCGTGATGACACGAGCTGTCGTAAGGGCGTAAGCCAATGGCTCCATATCACCAAAAAAAAGACATAGCCCAATGACCCCATATCACCAAAAACGACATAAAGTAATGACCACATATCACCAAAAGGACATTAACCAATGATCCTATATCATGAAAACGACATAACCAATGACCCCGTATCAGCAAAAGGACATAATCAATTGACCCCATATACCAAAAGGACATAATCAATTGACCCCATATACCAAAAGGACATAACTTATTGACCCCATATCACCAAAAGGACATAACCAAATGATCCCATATAACCAAAAAAGACAAAACCTAATGCCCCGATATCAACAAAAATGACATAATTCAATGATCCCATGACCCCGAAATCCAAAGGAAGTAATTCCAAAAAAGGCACTGGAAATATATGATGATAGCATATATACCAAGAATCAGCAAGAACAGGTGTCCACAGACATCTAATGAGTTTGAGTAATAAATGAATCCTGGGAAAACTCATCCAATTAATTTACACTATACACTATACACTATACATTATGCAAATTTCTTTGTCGTGATGTTGGCATCTGAAATAAAGTCTGCCTATAAAATGAATTTTTTTGTGAATCATTATCATGAATACATGATACGGCTTGGATGGTTCGCGGGCTGCGTGTTTGATAGAGAGTCTTGCTATCATTGGACTGTTTTAATTTCTCTGTTACTACTTCCCATCTATTTTCCAGTAAAATGAGCTGTGTACGTATATCTCGTTTGGGTCAAGTCCTAATTTGTCGCCAAGAAAGTCAAGAACGACATCCAAACAATCCTCGTTTACGACATCTGGTAATCCCCAACATAGTTAGATAGTTCCGTCTGTGTCGTTCATAGAAGTGGATTGAATTGTAAGCCAGTGTTTTGATTTTATGTGAGTTAAAGTCGGCCATATCACTAGCGGCACGTGCAAACTGCTCCACAGAGGACATTCGCTCGTCGGCATTTTGTATTTTTGTAAAGAAATAAACAGAGTTTCTAATTTATTCTCGATGTTCTGTCTTAAACTGTTCAAGTGAAACGTTACTCACACCTGCATGTCATCTGCATGTCACACCTGCATGTCGCGTATCTCTTACGTTTTGAGTCCGTATGGTAACCCTTTTCAGCCATTTCATGTCTAAGTCGTGACTGCCACCTCCTAACAACTCTTCCACAGAATCAGAATTTTCAGCCACTCCTGAATGATCGAAGTCCAAATTATAAGGCCGTTCCAACTTACGTTTAGGAAAGAGTACCAGCAACCAAAGGCTTAACGGAAAATCTACTCTCATGTTAAGTCGCACATCTCACGGCCATCTACTACTAATATATTTAACTTCAGTTAGGAAAGTGTTTTGCAGTGTTTTGTACATTCTCGTTACTATATATCAAAGATATCATTTAGATTAGTTCATTGATGCACCATGGGGCAATAGATGAACGTGTAAGAATATGAACTGGTATAATAACCGACCTTTCCATTACGGTTTGAAAAGGGCATCACCATATTCGTGTCACGTGACATTGCACCATTACGGTATTTGTATCGCCAGTACTGGGTACTACCTGTACATTATTGCGATCATTCAAATTTACTCTGAATACCTTTTGTCTACTCAAGTAGTGCATTATCATGAAATGATATTTGGTTAACTGGGTAAAACGCAGTCTTATTCTTGTTATAGCTTAGGCTTCTCCTTGTATAATTTCATTTAGTAGTCGGCCTTTTGTCCTTAAAATGTAGTTTATGTTATCGCGCGCGCGCGATAATGTGTGTGTGTGTGTGTGTGAGAGAGAGAGACTGAGAGAGAGAGAGAGAGATTGGATTTTTAACGTAGCTTTAAAACGTAGCTTGGTGCTCAGCATTAGGAGGTTAGTGTTAGGACTGGTCGGCCTGGTGTCAGGATAATGTGACTGGGTGAGACATGCTACGTGTCTGCGGCATGATGCCCCAGTGCTGGACATCACTATAAACTGCCACACTATAAACATCGTAGCAGTACCGGATTTACCATTGTGCTTATGTGTGCTTAAGCACAGGGCCCCGTTGGCCAGGGGGCAACCCCCCCACCCAAAAAAAAAAATTACGAAGAATTTTTCAAATGTTTTTCAAAAGTCAAAACGTCCTAAACTTCCTGAGTATGTATGACTGACTACCTGTGTATGTCTACCTCTTTCAGGGCCCTGAGTATGTATACCTGACTACCTGTGTAGGCCTACCAGGCCTATCTCTTTCAGGGCCCAAGTAAGGGGCCTCATAACTTAACTAGTACAGGGCCTCATTTGTCCTAAATCCGGCACTGCATCGTAGCGATATGACTGATTTTATGTAAAGCTACGTTAATAATCCTAATATCACACACACACACGCACACGCACACACACTTGTTCTTTTTTGTTCAATCTCCGAAGCACAATGAATAAATCAACAGTGACTCATAAGTTATGTGAATGGTAGCTTATCCGGTTACAATGAGCAAGTCCTCGTTTAAATGTGAAGGGCACGCTACGTGAACACATTCGACAGGCGCTATTCAAGTGCTCATAAACTGAACCATTATCGAGTAAAAGGGGATCTCGAATGTAGAGCTGTTGTAAAGAATGAATTTGTTCCTGGCTATTTTTCTTTTTTAAATAACGTCTCTAATGATAAATAATAATTAATAAATTATAAATAAATTGCTACGTGTGTTCATGTACATGACTTAGGTGAAGCCTTTGTTACTACGTATGAAATACCGAATTCAATGGAGCAAGAAATTTCAGGTGAATTAACAAGTCCTGGGACCAAGTAGACTGTTATGTTGGCTGTTTGTTTATTTATTATGTTTGTTACGGCGGGTTTTTTGGAAGTCCATTATTTTTGTTTTGTAGTCATTTTAAAAATAAACCTAGGTTAATATTATCGATCGATCGATAGAAAAATCTGTTTTCACCTACCTGCTAATAGAGCCATCAGCTGGGGAGTAAAGCTATCTTCAGTGGTAAAGTTTGTTATCACTGGTAATTAATTATTTTTTTTAATCAAACTATTTTAGAGGTATTGTGCTTCATTTTTCTTCTTGAGAAGTGCATTTGTTTATTGGTATTCATTGTGTGTGGACCACTCTGGTGGCGTAAGAGGTTAGAGCGTCCGCCTCTAATGTTGTAGGTAGCGGGTTCGAACCCCGGCCGAATCATATCAAAGACTTATAAAATGGTACTAGCAGCTGCCTCGATTGGTGTTCAGCGTTAAGAGGTTAGGAATGGTCGCCCTGGTGTCAGGATAATATGACTGGGTGGGAGGTGTCTGCGACATGAAAGCATCAGTGCTAGACATCACTATAAACTGCCACTTTGCAGACATCGCATCGATATGGCTGAAAAAATGTTAAATGTACGTGAAAAATCCAAATCTCACATACACACACACACACACACAAATTCTTTGTGATTGTAAATTTTCGTTCGTATCATTGCTGTCCTTAATATGGGGTGTGTCTCTGACCTACCCATGTAACATCAAAATACACCCCCCCCACACACACACACCATCAATTCAAAGCAGAATTTGATACATCGGTATGTGGTCCAAGCTGTATGGTATATATGGCTTTATTTTTTTATAACTGTTCTGTGAAATATACATATTTAGTTTTTTTATACCCCCACCCCACCCCAACTAAAGATGTATATTTTACACGAACTGTGTGCAAATGTAAAATCTGGTTTTCGGTACAATTTGTTTGCTTAGTAAAATCAGTCAGTATAGATTGGCTATGAAAAGAGAATAAATTAAAATGTTTTTGACATAGAAACAAAACTGCCGCCAAACTGGCCAAGTCTCAGCATTATTTGAACCAGCAAACCACGGATTCCAAGTCTAGCACGTTAACCACTGAACCATCAAGGATGGGGTGGTCATGCACAAATTTCGTGAGGAATAAACATATTTCAGAATGACGTCATCAACTATCAATTTGGATTGAGCTGAAAATATTGCAGTTGATTAAAATAATTGAAATAAATTTGATGACTATCGAGAATATGAGCTGGCAACGAGATCAGTAGAAAGAGTAGACAATATATTCTATATCATCTTCCGGGGCCCCGAGTGGCCGAGTGGTCTAAAGCGCTGTCCGTTATGGATCACTGCCATCTCATCTCTGTCTGCGTGGGTTCGAGTCTCGGATTCAGCCAATGTGGGTTTGTGAGAAAGCTTGCCAGTAGCTTCTCGTGGGTCGGTGGTTCTTTCCGCGGTTTTCCCGGGTTCTTCCTCCACCATTAATAGTGGCCGCCATGTATAGCCTATCGTGTGCTGAAAAATGGCGTCAAACCCTACAACAACAACAACAACTATATCACCTTCCATGTTAGCAATTTGTGTTGAATTTGTATAGAAGTGACAAAAAGTTGTTTTTAGTATACGTATATTATTGAACCATCTTCGCTACCCAAGGTTCCGATAACTCCATCTACACCTTGGCGGATCAAACATATATATTGGTGCTTTGTTCTAGGGACATCTATTGCATTTCATGAATGCCTCCCTTTGTAAGTAATGCCAACTAAGCAATAACTGGATGCATTTTTACATGGGCCGAAAACGTTGGAGGCAAATGACTTATAAAGGATACTTTGTAAGTTTAACGTCGAAAGTATGAATATGTTCCAGAGGGAAGCCATTAAATGTGTATTGGAGTGAAATGTATTTGTGCAAACACGGACCGTCACTGGAAAATTGCTTATTTATCCGTCCATTAAAAGCATGTGCTCCCCTTGTCTCGATCACATAGGAACTATGTTCAAATTCGAACAACTTAGATTTGATTGGATGCGGTGGCTTGCCGCCGCATCCAATGAAATTCACAGACTCGAAATGTCTACTAGTTATGCCAAGGTGTAGATAGGGTTATCATATCGGAACCATGGTTAGCGAAGATGATATTGAATGAGCTGCCATTTTTTTCTCCATACTGTTAAATTAACGGCATCTGAGGCATGCACTGTTTGCTAGCGGACTTACTTACAAATGTCAATTCCGCAGTTTCTTTTTGTACCAGTTACCAGTTAAGCACCTATTAAAAATTATAATCTCACTGTTACTATATACAACTAGAGTGGCCACATAAGATGAATATACTAAATCGAATGTACGCAGAGTACATATTTAATTTCTGTTTGTTTTTTCGTATACATATACGTAGCGTGCAGGACCAAAGATCTCACACAAAATTATAGTAGTCGCACGTTTACAAAATTTCATACCACAGGAAATCTTCTCTATATTGATGAGTCCTTTCGAAGGGAATTCTTCCCAATGGTTATTGATCTCCAAATATTATTATACCAAGTACTATCTGTATTATTTTCAAGCTGGCTTAGTTTGGGGATTTGCTATGGCATTAGTAAGAAACAACTAAATATATGTCTTTCCCAAGAATTCACCATGAATGAGCGTTTACAAAAACCTAATGACTTCGAACTATGAATGGACCATGAACCAACTCGTCCAATCAAATTACAGGATATTAACTTCCTCGTCGTGCTGTTCAGTTAAATCCACCACACATAGTTCGCGTGTACCAATATTTTCTTGCTATACAGTTATCTCTTTTTGTATCATTCTCGTTACAGAGTGGTATACAAAACATTCGACTCAATAATTTCAGTATGGAAACGATGCATGCGATCGTTACAAGACAATACATGCGTGGATGGATATATACATGCAAATACACATCATACATGCAAACATACATACATACATGCATACACGTGTGTTTGTGATTTGGATTTTTAACGTAGCTTTAACATTTGTTTCAGTCATATCGCTACGATGTCTGCAGTGTGGCAGTATATAGTGATGTCTAGCACTAGGGCATCATGCCGCAGACATGTAGCATGATGTCCCACCCAGTCACATTATCCTGACACAAGGCCAACCAGTTCTAACACCAACCTCATAATGCCGATCTCCTAGAGAGGCAGTTGTTAGTACCATTTTTACAAGACTCTGGTATGACTCGGTCGGGGTTCTTACCAGCGACCTCCCGCGTCCGAGGCGAACGCTCTAACCACTAGTCCACTTAAGCGGTCGACATACATGCATACATACATACATACATACATACAGGATACATATAAGGTATATGTTATAGGTGTTAACGTTTTCGTTTATGGCTGTGTTAGATATTAGTGTTTATTTTTTTATTACGTGGAGTCGGTGTTGGGGAGATATTTCTCAAACGAATGACTCGCACAGTCTCTTGGTTGGATCATTGTATCTCTTTCACATTCGGCTCATTCCTCCATTAGTGATACGAGAATAGCTGACACCCTAGTAGGGTCCGACCATCTTCGTAACTTATTGGCCATGAATTCTCATCTATTTCCTGGATTGGGTTCTTACCCTAATGAACTCGTAAATTTGAAATACAACATCAATCGGTCAGGCCTCACTGCCGACGAAACAATGAACTACACTCAAACATCTGCATTCGTATTAAACAAGGTAGAGATCCCATACTGCGTTGCAATCTGTACTGATCATGGTTGTAAACATCAGGTGTTTAATAACCAGTTTAATGGATTATATATATATATATATATATATATATATATATATATATATATATATATATATATATATATATATATATATATATATATTAGTAAAAACTCTGTCAAACTTTAGTAAATGTTTAAATTCAAAGTTGGTCATCGGGTTTTATCAGGCTTGAATGACTGTCAAAGAACTGCATGACTTAGCACGGAATGCTTACCTTACGTGGAGTGGTAACGATAAACCTAGTCATGGACCTTTTAGGAGCCAAATTCGCAAAACTATAGCTCAATTTAAGTATGTTCTTAGATTATGTAAGAAGGAAGAATTATAAAGAAAGAATTAAAAAGAAAGAATTAAAACACAGGGCAAACACGCTTGCAAATAAATTTGAAAATTTAGATCAACGGAAATTCTGGAAGCAAGTTAAACAAAATACAACAGCTATTTCTAACAGGCTACCAATTTACATTGATGGGAAGCAGTAAACTGTTGCAAATGTGTGTGTGTGTGTGTGTAAAATATATATGATCTTTTATGCTGAAGATACTTTTATTTTATATGTATGTTTAAATTTAGATGTATAGACTATGTAGTCTGGCCTTAAAATAAACCCCAATGTTATCTTGACTTGCCTTGACTTAAATAGCTGACATCTGTTTGGGTAGTATTACTAAAATGATGTTATCAATCGGACGTCCTCATTTCGAGTTGACATTGAGTCGGAGTGTGACAAGATTGTTACTGTTCAAATCTTGGCGCTGCGTTGACATTTTCTCTAAATCTGCACTGGTGCCACCCTTAAGAGAAGGTGGCTGGATGATTTTCTTACTAATCTTTCAGATATTTAATAGCAGCTTAGAGTTCGCAACATCGGCTTAAGCCGCGGGCGACAATCAGCTACTGTCATATATCACATTTATGGCCACTTGTGTTGAGATTTCAGCAGTTTCCCATAATCAACAATGCAAGCTGGCGTATTCGAAGACCGTGATGTTTCGTCTGCGCACCACATTTGACTGACTTAAACATGCAGCAAAGTATACACGTGTCAGACTCCCAGTGAGCCCGGAGGTTTAAACTACCCGCCCCACTTTCTTATTGCCGTCAGCCGTGCCCAAGAAAAGAATTTAAAACATAAAAAAAAAAAAATTAAAAAAAAAAAAAAAAAAAATAAGAAGACCAAGAGCGCGATTATATTTTTTTTTGCCATTGTCACCAGGCGTGACCTGTCGCTCTGTTTGAATGAGCAAATCAAAGTTTCCCTTCCAATCCAAACCACTTATGCATAGATAAAACGGGAGGGTCCTTTCATGTTTTGGAGAGTATTACATTATTTCGTTGATGACGAATGTTTTGTTTATGCGTATTCAAGAAACACAATTATGGCAAATCTCAGCATACGCAGCCAAGGTTCACAAGGAGAGTAGCGGAATATCGTTTGCAGCTTGTGACAATGGGTCCCCAAAGGTACGTCAGTCATGTACCTAAGTAATTAAAATCTATATCCCAATTCATGTACATGTACCGGATAGAAAAACCGAATACAAATTCTAATATATTCTAATATATTTAACTTTAATTAGGAAATTATCTTTCTCAATGTTGTGTTCCTCTCTCTCTCTCTCTCTCTCTCTCTCTCTATATATATATATTATCTGATGCATCTCGTGACAATTGTTTACAAATTGATAAATGTGTATATGTTAGAGTTAGACCTTTCCAAAAAGCCATATCCATATTCGTGTCACATGTCATGCTACCAGTACTTGTATTAACCAGAGCTCGGTAATACATAACAGTGGTCTTACACCTTATTGTGAATGCCTATTTGTCAACGCAAGTAGTGAATCACCATAGAGCAATGTTTGGTGAGTTGGGTAAATTACAGTTTTATTATATTTATAAACTAGACCTCTTGTTGGAAAGTGTCATTCAAACAGTTTCGTTTTTCATTCTTTACTCACGGTTTAATTCTCATCAATTATCAAAGTTTTACATTTGAAATATTTTAACAAATCCCTCGAAAAGATAATTTTTCAGTAAAAATATTTGCCTCTTCAGGTACAAACTCATTTAAATAATTATTTTAAAAATGAAACATAATTATCTTAGGTATCATGAATGGAGAATAATATATACTAAAATTACGTCTGTGCCAAAATCAGCGAAATTTACTAATATTTTAAGGAATTTGTAAAAATTATTATTTGTTAAAAAGTGCATTGTTTCCGTTCTCACGAACAGGGAAAACTAATTTCTTTCTAGTTTATAACGATATATGAAGGGGTACATATAATCCTCAATTATTTCAACTAGGTGAATTTCCAATAAATTGCGGTTTTGGTGCTATTTGTTAACAGACAATTTGTCAATTTTTTGAGTTCCTCCGCAAGTTCATTTTGTAAGATTTTTGTTTTAAAAAGAAAGCTTTCCATATTCAGTTGTAACTAAAAGGATTGGTTGGTTATCACAAAATGCACGTGCACGGAGGCTTTAAAAAAACGTAAATGACTAAACAGCTTATGTTACTGATAACCTCAGTGTACAAATTCAAAGATTTCTGCAAAAATAAAGTTTATTCATAGTCTTGCACAACTATGGAAGGACTTGTCTTTATTTATTCAGTGTCAAATGCATATATAATCAGCACTTCTAAACCATGTACAGACACGTAGCGACGGCATGTCTGACCTAACACGTGCACAAGTCTGTCATTAACCTGAGTGGGTATTACAGTAATTCCGTTCCATGGAAACATCATCATGTTTAAAATTCAATAACTTGAAATTTGTACGTATGCGTGATCAAACTGATGCAAACCTAAGTGTGAAGAAAACCATATGAGCAGAATCATTTTAGATATACACTTGTTTCCGATTCTGTACCTACAAAATCACGTGCTATTTCTGTACTGATTGATACCAAGTCAAGTCTATAAAAGGACTGAAATGCATGAAAAGAACGTTGTCTCTATTTGTTTCAGCTACAAATAGGATAAAATCTCAAGAAATATTTTTACTGAAATTTTACTTTTCATTATCAACCAATCATGATTCCCAAATCCGTATTTATTCCATTTTATGACATCCATTTCTAGACTGGATCCCATTTTATTAATTTAATTATTATTGAGAGTCTTATATACATTCCTATCTACCGTTTTCTAAATTTAGATTGGTCATCGGGCTGTTAGAGGTTCTGTTATGCGACTGTTGATTAGCAATCTAAGTACAAGGATTGGAGGTTACTTTAAATAATGGTTTGGCAGTTTTGAGAAAGCAAGTGAATCCTTGTTATCCACAAACTCTAGTAGTCTCTTTACACCACCGTGTCCCTTGCAGTCTTACCACTACACCATCTCGCCCTTACATCACTCTGTACTACCACCAGTAAGTAGGCATTTTGAAAAATACACGAACCTACGAAGTTTGAACCTTAAATCTCCCTTGCACCAAGACGGCTCTTAAAGATCTCATCACAACATCCCGTGAGGACCTGCATGTTTACCACAATGCATTCAAGCGTTTCTATGAAGAACTGACAAATCTACCAGCAAGAACCTATCTCCTCTCGTTTTCATCAGGCGGCTATAAGTGACATTCCGATTTTGATGGATATGAGAGAGAGAGAGAGAGAGAGAGAGAGAGAGAGACCTTACCGCCAGACATATTTGAGAATTCCCATCCCTTTCTTCACATCGTACACCTTCATAGTAGTCGTAAGTGACATTATGCAAAATGTCGGTGAACTCTTTTTCCGAACTGACGTTGAAAAAGTCTCGAATTTTCACATATGGATTTGGTAGTATCGAAGTTTCTTGATCTACACACGTTGAACTCATTTCACATTTCACGAGATTCGCGATACATAAAACTGTCAACACGTGAATGAGAAATTTCAAATACATGCTGTCATTAAATGACTTACGTTCTGTCTTGTTAAAATGGCGGCAATTTTCTAAAGTCCCTTTTTAAGATCCTCCGTGCAATCAATCAGTCTACAATGTCTCTTGAGTTATGTGAAAGGCGGCTCAACCTGGTATATGAAAAGAAGTCTTCTCGTTTAAATGTGAAGGACACGCTACGTGAACACATTCGACTGGTGCTATTCACGTGGTCATAAACATAACCCATTATAGGTAATAGTGGATCTCGAGTATAGAGCCGTTGTATAAAGCAAAGAATATCTTGATGGGTGTTGTTCTTTATTAGATAATATCTATAATAATAAATAAATTGCTACTTGTGATTATGTATTTGCCTCACGTGAAACCTGTATTACATACGAGGCATCCAGTTTAGAAGGGCAAGATTTTTCAGGTGACTGAACAAAACCTGGCAACTAGCCGTGGGGTAATTTGGTGTTGCGCTGGCTGTTTAGTTATGTCTTTTAGTTTTTGTTGCCGGGAGGGGCTTGTAAGGCAATTACTTTTTGTTTTTCACCAATTTCAAAATTAACCTAGGATACTATTATCGTTTGAAGTGAAATCTGGTGTCACCTACCATGTAATAGAGTCATAGGCTGGGGAATAAAGCTATCATCGGTGGTAAAGTTTGTTATCACTGGTAAATCATACAAGTTATAAACTATTACGTCAGTGTATGATTGTTTAGCTGAAGGAAGGTGTGTGTGTGTGTGTGTGTGTGTGTGTGTGTGTGTGTGATTTCGATTTGTTAACGTAGCCTTAAAAATGTTCAGTCATATAGCTACGATGTCTGCAGTGTGGCAGTTTATAGTGATGTCTAGCACAGGGGCATCATGCCGCAGGCATGTAGCATGATGTCCCACACAGTCATGTTATCCTGACACAAGGGCGACTAGTCTTAACGTTAACCTATTAATGCTGAGCGTCTAGGGAGGCAGATCTTAGTACCATTTTTATAAGTCTTTGGTATGACTTGACCGGGCTTTGAACCCGAAGGCGCTCAGTGCGGTCCATTGAACTGTGAATATAATTTATAAAAAAAGGTATAGAAATTGTTGAAGTATTTCCATTCTTGCTTCTTATTTTGTTTAGATGCATATTTTTATTGATATTCTTTGTAAATATGAAGTTTCTTTCGTATAGTTTTCTTCTGCTTTTTCCGAGTGAGTTGGGTGGGTGGATGGGTGGATGGGTAGAAAAAAGCTAGGTCTCTGATTTGCCAATGTATCATCAAAATAAAATCGCCCCCCCTCCCCATCCACGCCCTTCAAAGCACGAACAAGGCTCCCCAGGTAGTTCGCATTAAGGCGAATTTACATTGCGTGGGCATTAGATTTTGTGACGTCTGTAATCGAGGCCTGTCTAGATTGTATTGCATAGCAATATTTGCAAATGTAAGGCCCGGTTACAGTTTTTCCTAAAGAATTTCTAAAATTAGGCACTAACACTAACGTAGAATTACTGATTCCAATATTACCAACAGGTTGACCGGCAATATGACTGTCTTAGTCTGGCTTATCATCCATGACAATGGTTCTAGCTAATGTTCTATTTGAACTCACTGTAGACTAAAGACTTTCAGGTGTGCTTATGGAATTAATGGTTTATGGAAGTAACGGATCTGTTATAACAAATATTGTCAAAACTAGCAAATAAAAACTGCAAAATCCTCTTTTTTATTTCTTAACGTCAAGAGTAATGGTGAATAAAGTATTAATCGACCAATTTAACTGAGGTACCTGCAAGCAATATGCAATGCCAATATCGTTCGAAACATACTACAAACAAACAGATCATGATCAATTTTTTTATACACATTATCTGATTATTACACACGACCAGATGGTTTGCAAACTGATCTGAACGTCATGGAAGAGTGTCTTCAGACACTGCATAACGTCAAAAAGAAATAAAACCATCACATGAAAGAAAAAGGTAAATATAGCTAACTTTTTTCTTAGTGCTGGTGAAATATAAAAAGGTTTTAATACGAAATAAATCTTGTGCATTCTTTCTACATGTCTGGTTTGACCAGAGATATCTAAAATGATTTTCCTCAAGGAGTACATTAACAAACTTCGTGAGCAAACATTGTATTATTTCATTAATTTCATGCTGTTCAGAACTAAAGCAATCCTTGATAGGACTCTAAGGACACACCGTAATAATGGTATGGAAAAATGGGAACCAGCTTGGAAATGGGTGAACATAAAATAGAGTATATATGGGTTACGCTGACCAGGATTGGTAAATAATGTAAGCTATGTTTTAGAAAAAAGAATCTTTTAGGAGTTTATCCTAGTTATAAGTGAAAAAATTAGAGACATTGTTTTATTGGTGGAATTTTAGTCCTTTAACAGTCTTGAGTTTGGAACACTGATTACTAAAATTAGTACGTGACTCTTTGGTGCGGAATTGAAAGCACATGTATCAAACACATGCATGTCCAGAAAATGCCGCGGCTCATATCCTTTCCTCAACACAGAAGGTGACATCCAGGTTTCATCTATACTGATAAATATAGGTTTGATCATGAACACTCAAAAAATGTAAGTTATTGAATTTTTAATATCATGGTGTTTGCATAGGTTTACTATGGGAACTGAATTAGTACCGTGAATCCTTATGATTGGCACATTATTAGAATCGAGACGAATGACATATTAGCACTATAAAATTGGAATTTATTAGGAACAACACTGGAATTCATTTATACTCTATACTTTTGGGCGTGTGACATAACTTTTAGGACTATTTGAGATTTAATTCACAATATTGTCAATTCATTTTAAATTTCCACTTTTATTCATAGGACATACTCATTTGTTTAATTATACAAAACTTGTTGCTTTTCACTCTTTTGTTACTAAGTTTAAGATTATAGAATCATAGCAATTTAAACTACAGTTTTAAGCTAATAAATTGGAACATTTCACTTATTACGTAATAGACGTGATATTTGGCTATATCACACCGACGCTGCTGAGCATATTAAATTACCAATTCACGAGAAGTTACGAGATTTCAACTTTGTAGGATCTCGGAAAGATTATGTGGTGTCCCTAACAAGATTGAAGATACCATTACGTTAATATAGAAGATTTCTCAAACTGCTATTGTCAGATATAAATAGACATTGCATACATTAAGCAGCAGAGAGAGCGAAACCACCTCATTAAATCCGAGCAAAGAAGTCTATACGGCTTACCTTAATGGAGGAAGGATCCATGTTTGAACACAACAGAATAATGCTGTCAAACATACCGTGGATGTCACTGGTGTGTACAGACTATCTGTGTGTTACAAAATGCCCAATATGGCTCATTTAGTCTTCCATACTTTTCATATAATCAGGTTGTCTTGTTTCACGCGCCGTAATATTTCTGTAAATGTAATTTTTCGTCGTATCGCGTGACGCTTTTATTGCTCGCGCGGCACGTGCGAAATAATTCATTATTGCGCACTACTATATATATCGGGTAGAGATATTGAAGGACACAGCAAATACAGAGGGAAGCTCTGAACATATTCAGCTGTCGGGCAGGTGCCATTGTAATTTAGTTAGAGCCAAACAGTTGGGTGAGTCGAATGTTTTTTAGTCAACTCTTTTATTATTTACAATAATTATTCAGTTTTGTAAAAGCACGTTCATTGTTGTATTACGTGGTCACATCGTTTATCGTATTTGCAATTCAGTTTATTAAGATATAACCTAGGCAATGTGGTAGCGAGTTAATTTCATCTAGTCGCTATCACGACTAATTTCGAAAACATATTATGTATGTATTAATGTCATAGCATTACGTATATTTATTTTTATTGCATAGCATTCCTATGTCATACTTCGTACCTATCGTATAGTCTTAAAGTAGTTGCAACAAAACCCATTCCAATTAAATTAGACTATTGGAAAGGTGTGTTTATTTTCCATATTCAGCTCGCCGGTTATGAGCAGCCGGATGGACTTGTGGATACCATGACGTCTGGTGTACCATTACTAGTATAACCCACCAATTCAGTGCCAACGTACGGGTACAAGTGCGGAGGGGAAAGTGACCATGCCAGAGAGAAGGCCGTGTCAACATGTATTTTCCAATCAAGTAGTGTATTGACTACAAGTAAAGCACAATAACAAGTAGTGTATTGACAAGTAAAAGCATAATAACAAGTAGTGGTTTGACTACATGTGAATTATGACAGTAGTGTCTGACTACATAAATGTTTGCAACCAGTAGTTGATTATATAGGTTTGCAACAAGCATTTGTTTATATGAAAGTTTGCTAGAGATATTTGTATACATGAAGTTTATATGGAGTTGCTAGAACTTTTTGACCACATGAATGTGACGTAGTAGTCAAAGTATATTTCATGTGTTTCATGTTCATTTTATATGCTTTTCTGTGTTATTTTCATATCATTAGTACCAGTATTTAATATATTGTCATTTGTCATCCACGAACGTGTTTGTTTCTTTAAAACCCTGCCCGGTCTCAAAGGGTCAGCTCGACTACGTTACACTGTGTTCAGCGCTGAAAAATTTAGTATCTAGACTACATATCGCTGGTGTTATTCAACTCATCCGGGGTTGTGTCTATTGTGTTAAAAAAGCGGAGACAAAGAAACATTTATACTAGAATCAGCTGATAAGAAATTAACCACAGCATCTTACTGGTGGTGTCTGGAATTTGTTGCTAAAACGCCTCAGCTGGTTACTGTGTAAAATATAATGGCCATAACAGAGTTAAGCGTTGAAAAATTTAGATATAATCAAGTACGTGAATGGCAAACAGCGCTAAAAACCATCGTTGACAAGTATACAACGAAAGTAAAAGTATCGAAGACGTGCGGTTTTCATTGATGTTGCTGTATACTCGGTATCCGCGCTCACTGCTGGTACCGGCGTAGTATTATCAGCACTAACACCAGCGACAGCAGCAGTAGCAGTGACAAAATGTGTTTCATCATCGGCAACCATCGCTGGGGTTTTTAATATTATCGCGAAAAGATATCCACTTGCACGAGTACTCTGTAAAATTACACACGGCAACACATTTCAACACGTTTCATCGTTAAGGCTTGATGATATCGGCGACGATAATTTAGAATACGCGTGTTGCCGTGTGTAATTTTACCGTGGTAGCACCAAGAACTCTACGAATTATGTCATTGCACTTGATGTTACTTGTTTTTAAAACGCCGTATTTATCCTGAAAAACAACTTCATCTCGGTCACCTCCAGAGAGGTTCATAATAAATCAGCGAATTCATCCTTTGTCGTGTAATTTGACTAATCTATTTCGTCGAATTTTTTTTTTACTCTTAGTATTATCGCCTCGGGATCATCCGTAAATATCTACCATTATTCTTTAAGATCTGTTTAATTTACTACTTGTATAATCGTGTATGACTTTGTGAGGTGGTTTGGTTGATTTTGATACAGCGTCAAGTACAGCGATTGCTTCATGACCGTTTATTGGCGGATCGGTTAGTGTTTGTATTGGCAGCGTTGAATACCAGACCGGGGTGCTGCTCGATGTCACGTAGGTGATAAATTCCTGCGGTGGAGCCAACCCGTATGAATCGAAATAAACAATTCCATGTGGATCAATCGCGTATGCTGCCCAGTAAGTTCCTGCACCGGTACTATTATCGAGATTAATAATACCTGTCTCGGGATTGTTTGGTCGTTGCGGTAACTGAACTCGCATAAAAACACCTATTTTTATTCTAAATTTTTTTAGCAGCATCAAGTAAATCAAAATTTTACAACGGTGAAATCAACGAAGTGTTCCTGGAAGTCTCAGACCTTTTCCTCGATGAGTTCCTGGAAGCCTTAAGCCCTTTCCCGTTGCTTGTTTTTAATGCCATTCCAGCAGCTGTTCCAACAGTACCTAACGCAGCTGCTTTTGCAACGGCTGGTTCCTCAGCAGCTATCAGCGCCGGTATTGCCGCGAGTAACGGAAAGATGCCGCCGGTTTTAGCAGCGTCGCTGATGGCTCCAGCGGGAGAGTACAAGTCGTATTCCAGTTCGGGATTGTTTGGCTTTATCGAGATGTTTAAGTTGACACAGTCAGTGATAACTTATTTTAACCGCCTGTGATTTGACTGTTCTGTATCGTTATTGTGGTTCCTGTTTTTTTCACTGACGCGGATTGTAGTTTCTTGATCTGACCACGAGTCAGACTGACACCAACATGATGATACAATGGCATTTATAAAACACTCGTATTTTCAGATGTTTTCCACTGGTGCATCAATAATTCTCATTCGACCACCAACACCTTCAAGCAACATTGCTGTGTCGCTAAGTATAACCGCATTGCTCTGCCAGGATCATCGTGTAAATGACCTATACGAATTCGGAAGTGTATATCAACGACTAGATGTCTAAATGAATCCAAGTGTTCAGCGAAAAGTAATAGATCGGATACAGCGTTGTAAAATCACGCTGATATATTTGCAACCCAGTGTCGATGTTTTGGACACGTCCCATATCCGACATAAATTGATGATATGCACGTGCAACATGACTGTTTTCATAATCCAACAATATTTCTTCAGAGAGTTTTTGATGTCCGTTTATCCTCAAAGTAATTTCAGAAGTTCTAAATGTGTCAAACACTATTGGATTTCGTTCTTGTTGTCTAATCTAGCATTATTCTGAAACGCGTTAAATATGTCGTGGTACTGTCACTCGCTGCTGTGATGTTATTTGCCACGTGAACAACCCAGGGACGTTAAATGGAGCGCTATCTGTGGTCATTGTAAACCATGATAACGACTTACCGCCTGTCTTCATGAAACAATGCAATCGCTGTTGCTCAGGTCTCACTGGATAGTTTCTTATTTACCCCCCCCCCCCCCAGTTTTTAAGGTAGAAGGTATGATCCTAATTATCACAAGTCTATCATTTATCAATTCATACATAAGCTAAATCTGCTGTAATGTGGTTTACATTTACTTTGATTTAGGCTTGGCAATGGGTTGGCTTGTTGGTGACTGCCTGTCAGTTAGATTTGCATTGAAGATCAAATGCGTAACTTGGGCTGCAAATGAGCAGCCGACTTGCCTTACGTATTTACGTGTCTGCTACAGAGGTAAATATCTAAAAATGTAGATCGTTGAGAGTTGATGAAAAGTATGCTAATTTGTTATAGTGCTAGTGAACTTTATTTATGCAGAAGGCACATACTGATTCTTTTAGCTGCCTTTTCACAGGAAAATATTCAAAATAGCTATTTTCTGTCAAAAATGAATGTAAAATTTAGGGTTTGGTGGCAGTGTTGGTTCAGTATAAAAACCACCAGTTGCATCAGGAATTAACCTGATTTCTGCAGTGAAAATCTCACATGTATGCTTTCTACAAAAATCATTAGTTTGTTTTTATTTGTACCTTTAGTGTAAAATTATTCTCATTTTTCTGCAATAGGTCACTGTTGGATGAAAATTCACCAGCAAAAATGTCCAGTGAGAGCTCAGTAATTGATGGAGACATTACCGGCATCCATAGCGACAGTTTTGTTAATATTATTTTACCATTTCAAGTCCATCAGCACACCATATTGCATCGTTATTGCCGGGTTTTCTGACAAGTACTACTGTGTGTTTAGCACCGAATATGGCCTTTATAACATCTCTGCAAAATCCAAAAATATGAGACAGTGGAATCGCAAGTAGTGAAGTGGGGCACCCTAGCCTCAATGGAAATTAGCATACAGGACCCCTTGGGCAAACCTAGCCTCAATGGAAATTTAACATGGGAAAAAATCATGGGCAAACCTAGCCTCAAGGGAAATTGAACATGGGAAAAAATCATGGGCAACTCTAGCCTCAAGGGGAATTGAACATGGACAAAAAGAATCTTGGGTCTGTTGAGCGACAAGGGAAAATGGAACAGGGTCGGGACCCTATTTTAATAAGGTCCCGACCTGATGGGTCTATGGAAATGGAACATACGAAAATTGAAACAGTTAGGGGTCTCTATTTTTTTTTAAACCAAAAACTAAAAATAAAAAATAGGGTAGGCAATTGAAAGTCTCTTTTCGAGAAATGTGGGTGGCCCTGAAAAGGGTCTTTGGGTTTCTTCTTCTTCTTCTTCTAACTCCTTAACTTCTTTATCCATCCTCTTATTTTTTCCATCATTCCTTTCTTCTTCTTTTGTTTCCGGTATCCAGTCCGGGTGACCCATGGCTCGGAACTTCTGTTGGATTTTCATCCAGTTAGCGTTTAGTTTCTCTAGTTCTTCCTTTTTCTTTCTATTTTCTTCTTTTCTATCTTTTGCCCACATGTCCTTTATTTTCTCCACTTCTTCATCTATCACCTTTCTCATCTTTTCTTCCCTTTTTATCAATTGTTCAACACTCCTTTTGACAAAGGGCCACTCTGACCTTTTTTCTATCTCTTCCAAGAACCTTCTTACTTCTTTTACCTTCTCCATGGCCTCTTTTATTGTCCCCACTCTGACATAAGGGGGATTTATCAGCCCTCTCAATCTCTTCACTTCTTCTTCAATTAATCCCTCTATCATCTCCCTGGCTAATTTTAGTTCGTTCACGTAGTGCAGACTTGTTCTTAACCTCTTTCAATCCTTTCAACTCCATATTCACCATCCACCATCCAAAAATAAACATGCCTTAAATCATTAAACAGTTGGGACACTTCCATCTTTTTTTTATTCCTGAGAATGGTGCGAACGACGAACTTTGTGGGTTCTTATACGAAAAGCGCGGACGTGATGGAAAACATCCCCCTAAGACAAAAGTTATATTACCTAGATCATAACCAAACAACGCGCGGACGTGAAGGAAAACATCCCCTACTTTTCTCATTTCATATTATCTACTATCCACATACGTGAAGCAGCAATAAACAAACCCCAAATCTACTATTCACACACTCAAAGCATTAAAATGAAACCCAAATCTACTATCCACACAAACATACGTGATCACTTACAAAGCCCAATAATCTACTATCCACACAAACGTACGTGAGCGCTTACAAACACACAAACACAAGAAAAAAAGAGTAAGTGTTTATATTCACACTACTCTACATACACACATTGGCAAATCGATTACTATTTCTTTTCTAGAGTATTGGGTAGCCCTGAAAAGGGCTGTTTGTTTTTTCAACTCAGTGACACCTGGTTAATGATGGCACCTTCCAGGCCTGGCACCACACACACATCTTCTTCCCCAGTCTCCTTTTACTTTTTGTCTTGGGAGTGCAGAGGCCGGATGATTGGCTTCAGCACCCCAATCCTCTGTCTCTGGTATCTTGTAAGTCGTCCTCTCTCCTATTTTCTTTTCCTCTTCTCTCTTCTCTCCTCCTCTTCTTTCTTTATCCTTGCCTCTTCTACTATGGCCTCTGCAGCCAGCTCATTCACTATACGCCTGGCATATTCCAGGTGTACATGAAGTTCAAGCAGTTTTGCTAGTCTGGTGTTCATTCTCTTGATCAATCAACAAGGGTAGCTAGACTGCCGAGCGATTTTTAATTTATAGTGAAAGCGCGGACGTGAAGGAAAACATCCCCCTAAAACAAGTTATATTACCTAGATCATGAAAAAACAACGCGCGGACCTAAAGAAACACTCACTGACCTTTTTTATACTACCTATAACTATTCTAAAAAAATTTCATTAAACAAATATACTATCCAGATACGCAAAGCAATCAAACCCTAAATCTACTCTCCACGCACGTCAAACAGCAAAAAAAAAAAAAATCATTGTCATAATCTACTATCCACACAAACACATACACTCACACCACAAAAGAGTCAGTGTTTATATTCACACTACTCTACATACCCACATTGGCAAATCGATTGTTATTTCTTTTCTAGAGTATTGGGTAGCCCTAAAAAGGGCTGTTTTTTTTGTTTGCTATGGCAATCTTTTAGTTTCTAAGAATGCGACGTCCTCTGACGATAGACATTCTGACGATAGGTCTGCTTCTTCGGAAAGAAGAACTCTTTGGTGTCGATACGACAATCGACAAAGCCTCTGTCAGGTTGCTGCTGCTGTTGCTGCTCTCTGTTGTTTCTGAAGTCTGTACTTCTCTGTCCATTCTTCTTTCTCCCTGTTCATTTCTTCTCTGAAGAGCTCTTCTATTAGGTCTTCAGTGATTTTTAACATTCTCACATTCTCTATTTCTTCTGGCTTCGGTATCAGACTGTGTCTGACCCTATGCAAATTCACGTAGGCTTCGTTTAGCTTAGCTAGTCTGGAGCACATCTTCGTAGGAGGATGAGTCGACAATGGATGGTTAGACTGGAGGCTACCCCCGGCTTTAAAGTCAAAGCGCGGACGTGAAGGAAAACATCCCTCCACGGTTTTCGAGCCGGAACGTTCAATGAGTGCCATGAGAGGGATAGTAAGAAGTCAAAGAGCATGAATCAAAATTCTTATAGCCAAACAAAAGACAAAGGCATTTTTTTTTCAAAACATTTTTTATTCAAAATCACTTAACACTAACAAACAACTATAACATTTTTAATAATATAACATCAAACATTTTTTTCAAAACACAAACATTTTTTTCCAACTAACACATTATTTTGGACAAGGCTGACAACGTTGTGAATGAAATTGTGATTTCCACTGTTGGAAGTCATTAGGCCATTGATGGACACTACGTTTCCTAGCTTGAGACAAAGATAAGCATAATGGTCACAAAACCATTGATCTACTTTCACATCGTTTCTAGAAGAAGAACGAGGATCAAAATGAGTCACTAAATGTTCTAAGGAATAACCCAGGCTGCGATGATGCAGAAAATACACACAATATTGTCCACACACCAAGGAATATGTGCCTTGTAATTTCATATTATTGAATCGGGTGGTCTGAGCATTTCTTCTCATAAAGTCAATGATATCGTCTTCCAAAAGAGGCAATCCATACGAATCGAAATATTCCACACATCCTTCTTGAGGAAAGTAGACGGCTACCCAGTGGGTTCCTGGGAGATGACTGTCGTCCGTGTTGATCACATAAGCTGGATGGTCTTGAGGTTTACGATGAGGGAGTTCATCTTTAGCACAGACGACAGGATTCCAAGAAGCCGTGTACGAGCTGTGGTTCAAAAGGTAAAGTTCCCAGGTATCCATGTTTTGTGTGTTTTTTTCTTCTTCTTCACAGGTAATAATAAGTGATCAATTCGATCCTGACTTTTTGCTTGAAAATGTCTGACAAATAACCGTTTCTTCGCTTCGTCTCCCCACTCTGATTCAGGAGAGCTTCGATACGATGGATCTCTTGAGTGGTTAATGGTGGACAAGAATGTTCACGCAAGTCTTTATACCACTGATAAAACACGACTTCGTCCGAGATGAGACTCCAAGCTTCGTCCAGATACTCGTCCAATTTTTCTTCTTGACTCGGCATCAGGCATTTATCGTGTTGAATTTGACTGGGATGATCGTTTTGACATTCATAGCAATCTTTCTTGATCAATTCCGTCATTTTTTCGACCAAGTGTTTGGCAAAACAGGAGACTAAATGGGCTTCTTGAACTTCATCATGATAACTTCTTCTTCCACAGTCTCCTTACATTCCATCTCCAAAGTTTCTCCACTAGGTAAAGAGGGATAACAGTCTTCCATAGCTTCTAATAGTCTAGAATGACTTCTCTCAAACTGTTGATTTCTATGGTATTGTCGAATTCTGCACACAGGAGGACGTTCACTGTTCTCGGTTTGCAAACTGAATTTCCACACGAATCTGACCCGATTTTTTGCGGTGGAAATGTCCCTCGTCGCTGCCTTGGTCAGGAGTGAAATCAAAACCCCACAAAGCATAGCCTCCTGCATAATCGTCGTACGAAATACCGTGACTGGTGTTGGTTCCTAACTGTCCCGTGGCTTCGTACAGGGACAAGTACGATCTCAAGTAATTCTTCGCGGCACCAAAGTTAGGTTCAAAGGGTCGGGTACAGAAGGTCTTGCCATCACGACTGACTTCAATCTTGGACACGCCAAAATGTTGAAACTCAAAAGGGTTTTCGTTGTACATTCCGTTGAAGGCTGAATTTCTGACGATACCAACAATCAAACGCTTGGGTAACTGTCCTTGGAACAGATGATCTTCGATCATAGATCGCTGTCCAGCAGGAATGGTGAACGTTTTCACTTCTACGCGTCGTATCAGATACTTGGCGGTCGTTCTGCTCAACGTCTGACTGACGTCGTTTCCCACTTTGGGTAACACTTCCACACGAAGCACGTAAAGTCGGGCTTCTTGAATGACAGTTTTGTATTCATTGGCATGGGCCATCAGATGGAAAGCGGCACTGCTACGATTCAGTCTCAGACGGATATCCACCCCGTTGAGCAAATACTTTTCTTGCAACCACATGTGCAAATGCAAACGAGCCATCAATTCTAAACTTCGCCCTTGCAGAATTTTCTTACGACGGTCGTTAAACCCCACATTGTGAGGATTGTCATCTTCTGTTAGGGCTGTGTCGATAAACGTGCCTACACCTGCCGTGTCAGGTTTCCATACCACGCAAGAATCCAGATGAGTATTCTTGGCTTCTTTTCCGTACGTCAAGAGATTTTCCAAGTAGGCACGATACGGGTAAGTATCCATGTTGCTGCTGACCAGTTTGTTATTCAAGTACAAGTCCACTTCGCTGAACAAGGAATGCATGAAATTGTTGACAGGAGCTACTCTAGCATCGCCTCCTGGATTGGTGTTGTCCGTTTTGATCACTTTCACTTTCAAGTACAGGTAACTGCTATTCAGATCGATGTAATCTTCGGGCTGTCCTTTGATTTCAAACTCGATGGGAGCGGAATCCGTCAAAGAGGAGACGGGGTGAAATTCCACCCATTGGGATTCTTGCATCGTCATCATGGTGGGGGGCATGACAAACAGATCCAGTTCCGACTTGGAACAGGCGCAAGACTCTCGGTGCATCATTTTTTCTGTGTCTCAATAATCGAAAACGTCTAAGTCTCGGCCGGTTCTTCTTTTCTTTGTCTTTCTAGCTTTAGACGTGTAAAGTCTGGTGAAAGGGTATTTTCTTCGTCGTCTCTTTCTGCCTTGTCCTTGCTGAATGCCTGACTCGGTAGCATGCAGGGCATTTATAGGTGTTTCTCGTCGGCCCAAAAGGTCTTTGCCCGTTTGCAGCAAGACACTTTTGCCTGCCCTCAAGAAAGCTTCTTTGGGGTTTTGTTAGTCAATGATGACATTTTGGAGAAATTCTTTGCCTTGCGTCAATGCCGCATCTTTCAAGGCGTGCAATCCGAGTGTCACCATCGGTTTCAACACCGGGGCCACCGAACGAAAGGCCGATTTCAGCATATCTCCTAAACCGTGTCCTCTCTGTCGAGCAATCCCTCGGTACACTGGATACATGACTTACGAGTCGTGAGAGAACCGTTTTCGAAAATGGAGTTTCACCGTGACTTTTCCTTTGGTGAATGGAATATTTTGTCCCAGATCTCCTTTTATAGCAATGTTGACCGTGTCCAAATACGACTTGCTGACAGGCAAATAGTGAGGATGTACACATTCGCGGTGAACGTGGTAAGTGTTTCCACCTTCCTCCTCAGCGGTCGTGGCAGAATCCACTTTGAAAGGAATGACACGCAGTAACGGCATAGAGGTGTGTCCCACCACGTTGTACTCCACCACATCGGAGTACACAAACATCAAATTCAGTCCTTGGTTCAGTTCTACCGGGGAGCGAAATAACTTGGTAAAAGACTCGTTGTCGGAAATGATTGGTAATTCGTTTTTCTTGAGCATGGCCATTCTCATGTTCATGTCTCCGCCCAACATGTCAAACAATTCAGGACAAAATAAAATGGACACGATTTTACTCCCGTCAAATTTCATCAAGAAGCGACGAGCTGATTTGTGGTATTCCAGGGTGACACTTTTTTGGACACTTTCCAAAGCTTTCAGAAACACGACATTAAACCTGGAGGCTATGGTGCTCACCAAATGTTGACCACTAAAATAGTAGCCTGGGGGAATGAACAAGTGATAGGTGGTGTACTTTTGATTTTGTGTGCCAGGGGTTTTTATGTTATATTTGCCATGGGTATCCAAGTACTGCTGCATTTGCTCGTCATGAACTTCCACATCAAAAAAGTTTTGATTGGGAAGGACATTGAGGACTTGGGTCGGGTGAATGATTTCTACTAAAGCCACTTCCCAATGGGCTTCGTGATCTAATAGGATTGTCTGAGGTAATTTGGCCGTGTAACAGCACAACGTGTTCTTGGGAAACACCTCCATGGAACTGTCACTGGGTAAGGTTAAGTAAAATTGGTTTTTGTGACTCATAATTCCAGAGTTCTGTGGCTGTCCGAGGGGTTACTGGACGTCAGAGGAGTGTCTCCGCCCAAAATGGGATTGTTGTTGTTGTTATTGGAGTGGTGACTGACACTGGTACTGGACACAAGGTTCCCGTTGTTCCCGTTCGAGGAGAATTTCAGGGAGGGATTGGGAAGCAGGTAACCGATGCAGCTGCTCAATAAAAATGGTCCACAATTGTTTGTCTCCTTGTTGCAAACTTAAATTGGCGATGGCTGCCCCGATGACACAATACACCACGAAGATTTGGCAGAAAAGACGATTTGCGTTTTAGGCACACGTTCTCCGCACCACACGCACAAAGGTTGTTTTTGTAAATCTTGCACAGAAGAACTAGGTGAAGGAGTGGTCGACGTAGCTGCGTCTGTGTGAAAGTGCATGATGGTCACTTCTTTTTATAGTCGATGACTTGCGAAGTGTCGATCCAAGAATCAAAACTGGGTGGATATCCTTTCCAACGTACTTTGACTTCTTTGACACGTCGTTTACCCACTTTACGGGTTCTGCGTTCGAGAATGCTTTCGATGTCGTACACGTCGTCTTCTTTTTTGGTGACAGGTTGTAACTCGGGTAAGTAAAACGTTCCTTTGAGCACTTCTCCGTTCATGTCTTCCAATTTATAGACGGCAGGATCACGGCCATGCACTCGTCCAGTGACACGAAACAATTCGGTCGTCCAGTTAGGTAAGTAACCTTTGTCGAAAGTGCGTTTGGTTTTGCCAATGCGTACCCAATCTCCTACGGTCAACACTCCACTTTTCTTAGGGGCAGCCCTCGTCGGGGACGTACCAAACAGGTGCTCAAACACAGCACTTCGTTCTCGGGAGTCACCTCTTACGGGGCACGTCCAATGCTTCGATGGTAAGATTGGTTGTACGCTTGCACCAGGTGCGGTAAGATGTCGATGTACTTCAGAGAGTGGTGATGCGTAAAATATTTCCACATGCGTTCTTTCAAAGTGCCTTGAAAACGTTCCACGATGCTGGCATTGGTTTCGGGATTCTCGGTGGTAAAAAAATGAATGTCACGTTTCTTTAATTCTTTTTGGAAAGCTTAGTTCAGAAATTCGGTGGCTTTGTCCGTTTGCCATCGAAGAGGGTGACGGCCGCTTTGTTTCAACACTCGTTGCAGGGCTCGCACTAACTCGCTGCTCGATTTGGAAGTCAAGGGTACGACCCAGGCAAATTTCGAAAAGACGTCAATGACAGAAAACAAATATTTGTAGCCGCGATTGTAGCTGGCCAAATGAGAGACATCGGCTAAATCGGCTTGCCATTGATGATCAATGCCTTCCACTCGGGTGCGACTTCTGGAAAACTTGCGTCGAATGGGTTTGTGTAAAGTGTAGGTAGCTTGTTCTTGTAACCATCGTTGAACTTGAGGTAAACGGAGACTTTTCAGTCGCGTTTTGGCAGCACGATACAATGTTTGAACTCCTGCGTAACCTGCAGGATGGGAGGGATCGTAGTAAATGCGGGCTAACACCTTCTCCATCTTTTTGGTTTCTTAATAAGGCACCCACTCTTGGAAGATGCTACTGTTTTTCTCTTGGGGTATTTTCTTGGATTGTAATGCTTTGCGTGTGCGACCGGCAATATGTGTGGAGGAGGAGGAGGAGGAGGATGCCTGAACAGGGGATATTTTTTCTTGTTTCACTTGTGTCTTCACCTTCTTTTTCTCTTCTGATAAAGAAGGGGTGGTCATCATCTTTTTAATCCATCCAATTCTGGAGGTAGGTGTTTTGTTAACTTGCGTACTTTTTCTGGTGGAGTTTGAAACCCATCTTCTTCTTCTCCTTTTTCTGTCTTGGTCACTGGTAGTGATGGTAGTGGTACTGGTGATGGTGCTGGACTTTTCATCAAGGTCTTAAAATCTTTCAGAGTGGGTAGAGCTGTTTCGTCTAAAGCTTTCTGGTGAAAGAGTTGCAGTCGTTGCAAGAGTTGACCGTACTTTTGCGATTTTTCTGTTTCGGACAAATCTTGGCGATCCATCAAGGACTGCAATTCGTGTTGTAACTGGGACATCTCGCTCAAATGGGAATTGGGAGGTAAATGCGGGGTGCGTTGTTCTTGCCACCGATGGTATTCCATCCATCGTTTGTAAGGCACTAAATCTAGTTTTCGTCCTTCCATGGGGTTGTCAGGGGTCGATTCTGAGATGTAGGGACCTCAGAGGGTCTTTTTATCTTGCTCCCATCAGTCCTCCCAACATGGTTCCCAAGACTCCTTTCAGTAAGGGGCCTAACAAGAGGGGTAAAATTCCTCCACGTTGGACCAACATCTTCTTCTTTTGACGAAGGCGGATTTTCTTTTGAACCATTTGGCGAAGAACGTGACGATGTTTGCCTAAGCATTGTTTCTGGTGTTTGGACAAAGGGATCGTGCCTTTCAAGACGTTCAAACAACATTCTCACACGGTATCGATGACCTCTTTGGAGGCTGTTTGAATGAGTTTTTTCGTAGGGGTGGAGAAGCTTTGGACAGGACAGATAACATGTCCCCATGTTTGACTAAACGTGGTGGCAGTCCTTTCCTTTTCTTCCCTTGGGGTTGTTTAGAAGAGGGATGTTTTCTGGAGGGTGACATCTTCAGGAGCACCAAAACACTGATACCCTACTTGGTCACACACCTTTTTTATACTGGAACGCGTCGCCACTGATTGTCTTTACGTCGTATCAACTTCAGGACAGGCATGACACGTCGTGCAGGGGTACGCAACGGACTAAATCGAGCCAGTTCTTGCTTGGACAAATCCAGTAAACTTTGTAACATGCCCGATCTTTCTTGGACTTTGATTTTGGGAGAAGGTACTTTGTGAGCAGCAGCCACTGCCACTAAATTGGAGGGTCCTGCCACTGGGGAAGTTCTTGGCGTCATCAACGGGGAAGTGGATGAGCTTGAGGCTGCCGGAGACGCGGCCACCGCCTTGGTATGTCGTGGTTTGCGAGTGTAAGGTTGCGTCCTGCTGAAGTGTCTCTCTTGCGATTAGTTTTCTTCTGTTGACTTTTCTGGGGACTTTTTCTCTGCTTCTTTTTCTGGGGGCTTCTTTTCTTTTTCCGTGGTGGTGTCTGGTAAGAGGAGGGTCTCGCCAGTGGAGAAGTTCTTGCAGACACAGGTCTCCTTGGGGACCACGTCTTTTTCTTCTTCTTCTTGGAGCTTCGTTTGACCTTTTTCTTGGGGAGAACTTTGGGGGCATTAGGATCCCATCTTAAGAGAGAGCGAATGATGACCCTTCCTAGAGTACCGCTCCCTCCAGGTTTCAAAATGATTTGTTTTTTGGTTTGAGTATCGATGCGGGGATCGGCCAGTTGGGTCAAAGCGACTTTGTTTCGATCAAAAAAGCGTTTGGTTTGATGAGGAATCTGAATGATCCCTTGCAGTAATTGACGTGCAGTCACCGTGAACCATCGTAAGACTTCTTTGAGACTAGCTTCTAAGACACGAGCTCGTATTTGTGGATTTTTTCTCGACTGATGCCATACAAGGCACGAATCAATTTGACGGGAAGATGCGACTGAAGAGATGTCATGTTCAAACTGTGTGAGACAGACGAAAAGAATCTGAGGTTTTTATAGATTTTTTTGTTGAGTGAAGTTAAGTCGAGGACGGAGACGTGTACAGGACAGGCCCTCCGTCTTGGCCCCAGTGATAAAACAATTGGGTACGAAATCGCAAATCATCGGGGGTCGTAGGTTTCAAATCGACGAGTAAATAGGCGTGTGGAGTTTGAGTGGCATCGTCGTACGCCTGAGTCAGCCAAGGCGTTCCTAACTGTTTGGCTAAAACTTGCACTTGCGATTTATCTAGAGGGCTTTTAAACAAGACCACGTAATGAGCATTGAGACTGATGGTGCGATGGGCTTTACTTTGTTGAAACAAATTTTGGGTGATGTAAACGACACTGGCATTACGATGATGCCCTTTGCGCGTGAACCTCAGTTTAACTTCTTCTTCGTCTTCTCCTAACATGTCATCGAAAATGACCAAATGGGTTTGACGGGAGTCAGAGACGCTTACGTCGTCTTCTTTAGGAATGCCTTCCACAAACACGATGGAATCGCCTTGACTTTCTCGCAAGAGGCTGTACGCCGATTGCCACTCTTTGTAACACCACACGATGCGCTGAGGTAGTCGATCCATCAAATGATGTTTATGATCGATCAAACGTTTGACGAATTCGGTTTTGCCTGAACCGCTAGGTCCAGCAATGAGCATGTTAAAGGGATGGCGAAGATACAAAGCCTCCCAACTGGCACGATCTAAGTGTTCGTCGATGACTTTGACAGTGGAGGAAGAGGGAGCAGAGACAGCAGAGGTAGCCATAGTGTTAGGAATGTCACTTGTGACACGAAAACAGACAAGACAAGAGTTTATATACTTTTTCAGAACACGTTTATTGAATGTTTTAAACATGAACACGAAAGACAAAAATACATAAAAGCCAAAGACTTAAGTACAATGATAAAAGGCACATGATAACCATTAACGTGGAATAAACACAAGTGTCTGTACACCATGTTTTAGGTAATGTTCTGACCAGTTCTATAGGGGGTAAGGTCACACAAGTGTCCTCCCGAAAGGGTCTTTCAGGCATGTCCACGACAGTCCTGTCCTGGGTGACGGGTTCTTCTGGCACTGTCACTAGCACAGGCTGAAAAGTAACTTTTTTCCTTGAACAACTCTCGTGCATACTGGCCCACTTCTTGGGTCCAAGCCTCAAAACCCCATTTTTCCAGTCACGGACATCTGTCCAATGGGGGTGTAAGTCACAAGCTACACACACATCGTCATACACGTCTTCGGTAGCTAAAAGTTGACGAATTTTTTTTTCCTGTAGAGGTCGAGAAGTATCCAGATGAAAACGTAAGGCTTTGAGCAAAATGAGTCTCTCGTGACCATTTAAGGACATTTGGGTGGTAAGTACTGTTCGTAAAGAGTCCACAAGGAATCGGCTGGTAAACAAAATCCCAGAAAACAAGTCACTAAGACACACACTATGCGTCGACCCAAATTGAATGGATACAGTTCTTGTAATAATTGATGGTAATGATGCACGGTTTGAATATGGTCATTGAGTTCCTTCCACGGAATCTGTTCAATCACTCGTGACATAAGCCGTCGCATGGATTCCTGATTTTATAGTCTCTATATTTCGGAAGCAATAAAGGTACTTTCTAACTAGACATCTTCGTTCTCCAGTAGGGAATCTAAATCTTGCATAATGTAACCTACACTTCAGAGTTTGTTTAGATGTTTCGTCTTCCGCTAATCAGATTCCACGTAAAATATGTTGGTAATCCTTTAACTCGTCTTCCTCAATACGTTGCTCTATGTGAATCTCGAAGTAACCAAAATTACGAACATTTAGTTCATTCAGTAACTGAAAGTGTTGAACAAGGTCTGACCACTGAAACAATTTCTGACGAATCAGTTCTTTTATACCATTCAGGTACCAGTGGTTCAAACACCGGTGACGTAACGGATGCAACTGTTCTTTACGTTTGACTTGTATTTTGACCAGCTCTCGGTAAATGCGTCATCTCAACTCCACAGGCAAGCCCAAAATGTTCTCTTGTAAAGTATCCATAAGTATATACACTGTTTTTGGAATCCTTGGGTGGTGGCCAATAGCCTGGTGTACCTTTGTGCCTGATGTAATATCCACTCATAATCAGTCTTCTTATACTTTGGAACAGAGCATAATTTAAAAACGGATGAATAACTTTGCGTTTGAGTTTCACTTGTATTTTGATCAGTTCTCGGTAAATGCGTTCTCTCAACTCCACAGGCAAAGCACGAATGTTCTCTTGTAAAGTATCCATGAATAGGTCAGTCCGTACAATTCACAATCTTCTCCTAGAGCAAAAGTAATCCACATAGTAAGTAATTTCTGACCACTGCCATTCAGGGTAACGTCCAAGAATCTCACTGAACTCTTTTGATGTAAACGGTCTAGAGTAATATAATGGGACGAATGCACACTTGACCCAAAGAAATCTAACACGCTGGTTGACTTTTTTCACTTTCCTCTTATGAATTTCTCGACACAAAAGTTCTACAGTGACCCATTGCGATTTCACCCTGGCAAGTCCCTGCCAAACTTCCTTGTAAATCTTCTCTTGCAGTTCTTTAGGTAATGATTCAATATCATTTTTGAAATGAAGTTTAAATACTGGTCTCGGTGATGTCCAACATTTGATTCCTAACCAATCTGGTTTCTTCCTCACCGACATGGTAAGTTCCTTCAATGTCTCGGTCCCACTAAGGGTAAGTAATGACAATTCGGTGACCAACGAGCATGTTCTAGGTAGGCCGAATCTTGCTGTTCCCAGTGGTGAAGTGACACACCGCAACTGAAGCACTTGACTTTATCCCCTTCGCCCAAGTAGAAAAATCCGGCTCTGGCTAATTCTTCGGGGGTCGGTCCTCCCAGATACTTAGGCCATTTTCCTTTGAACGATTGAAGACGATTTTCAAAGTCGCAGCATTCCGACAAACGCACAGGAAACGAATATTCGTCTTTCACAGGTTCGTTTCGATGAGGGTTGGGTGACATGGACTGGAGTTTGCTCAGGGCTGGATGACATCCGTAGGGAGGTAGACGTGAAGGTAGACATTCACCTTTAAAACGAAACCCAGTAAAGTGTCCAAGAGGACGAGTACCATCGCTTTCGCATCCCTCAGGTTTGACACGCACAGCATCACTTTCCATGATAGGGGTAGTGAGAACAAAGTTCCCATGATGCTTTACGGCATCGCTCAGGTCACAACGTACAGCATCGTTCCCATCGCAAGGCTCACAATCACATCCACTTCAGAAGCCCCAAACTTGAATTGTGCCTTTCTGAACTTGTTTTGTGTTTCTCTGAAAGTATTAATCTTGTTCGCTTGGTCTTGGTAGTCACAATGAACTATCGATCTTGACCATAACCCTTTTTATACTAGTCGCAATGCAGTCTCCAGCTTGTACATCGTTCCTTTTTTGTGTCTAGTTTTGGAAGGTACCGTCTCTAAGGTACCATCATAATTGTACCGTAGTGTGATGGGTGGAAAGGCCAGAGAAAGGTAAGGGCAGTGCGGAGACCATCGAGTATGTTCCAGAATAGCTGAATCTTTATAGATACATAGATCCATTCGTAACTTCAGTCCGCAAGCGAAACACTGTATTTCGTATCCCAATCCAGTCTCAGGTCCCAAGTAGACAAATCCTTTTCTAGCTAAAACATGCGAAGAAGGTAATCCTTCCCTATCCGTAGGCCATGCTTGAAACGTGTCCAATCGAAGGGCACAATCACAATAGTCAGGTAAGAAGACCGGAAAATGGTAGGGTTTGAACTTGGTGTTCTCACTGGATTCTTGCTGTGGTGAAGTCATCCTTCTGGTGGCTATCCTCTTACAGCCAATGTTTTATACCGACATGTCCATACGGTAAGGTAAAATGATTGGGAAGCCGCACTCGCTTCTTGTACACGATTTGATAGACTTTTTCCAAGGGTCGACTGACGATGTGGTGAGTGGGTAAACGTACAATCTTGTTCGGTTGATAGGTGATCACTTTAAAGTGTTAATCTTCTCTAGACTGCAAGGCTTCTTTCAATGCCCCAAAGTTGACCACACGACTGGTACGATAATTCAGAGTCAATCCTTTCACTTTACACGTCGTGTGCCCTTCTACTTGTTTGTCCCGGTATTGGTAGCCGTAATTTTTGAGATCACCACTGACGAAACTTAGAATCTTGTCGTCGGGATGCTCGTCTGTCCAGGCTCCTAAACGGTCTCCTTCGATGTCAGGGTGCTGTTGACTCGGGTGATGGATGTAAATGCAACTGTCCGTGTCAAAGTACAGGACACGTTCCCCTAACAGTTCTAAAGCTTCGTACAATTTTAAGCGAGCATGAGCTGTCACGTAAGCCGCAATGATGACATTTCCAAAGGGGTCGTCTTGTACAAAGTCCAGATCTTCTTCGTAATTGACCAAGATCAAATTCTCGCGAACGACGTCCACGTGTTTCATAAATTTGGTTCTGTCGTGAATCATCTGGAAGTAGCGGGAAGGTTGGGTCAAATATTCCGTCTTGGGTAAACATGGTCGTTGTACCATTTTTCCCCACAAGCAATTTAACATCACTTTGGCAAACGATCGCCTGCCTTCGTTTTTCTCGATGTGGTCTAAAGATATGCCTTCTTGTTCATAGTATTTCTCTTTGAATTGTATTTGGTCTTCGGGAGAGTGACACCAGGAAGGATAGCCGCTGGCTTCTTGTTTCAGTTTCAAAAAGGCATCCACGTAGTCGGCGAAAATGCCTTTCTGCGTGGAGTCACCCTTGTGGTATTGTTGTGTCTTGGGAAAGTGGCAAATTTCGTACACTTCTAACAGTTGGTATCCCATGTCCAAAGCTTTGAACAATTCTACGCTGACCCACGTCCCCGTCAAGGCCCGTTCTTCCTGGATGTGATGACAAGGTTGATCTTGGTTGCACGTTTCGGCACAAGTACGGCACAAAGGAAACATCAGTTTGCCTTGGCAATGGTGAGGTAAGACGGGATGGTACAAGTCCGTGGGAGGCAAAACTTTGCACTTGATCAAGCCTTCGTATTGTCGAATGTTTTTCAGGTCGATGTGTTCGGTGAACAATTGTGGATGCCCTGCAGGAAAGCGACAATATTTGCACACGTAGTGATACAGCGAACACACGTCCAAATATTTGATTTCTTCTCCTTTATCTTCGTCAGCTTGGTACAGCAAACAGGTGGCATTGGTCCTTCCTCCGTACAAACTATGTCTCGGGTTCAGGGGGTCCATGAACTGGTAACTTTCCACGAGGCGTATAAACTCGGGGTCGGTTTTCAAACGGTGATCGTACTCGTGTTCCCACAGTTCCACCACTTGGTATCCTTCCTGTTCTAACTTTAGACGCCGCTGTCAAGTGGCCTGGTACAAGTCTTCCATGGTTCGTTGTAAAAACTGATTTTTAGTGCTACGATCAGGGTAACAGACGGGACATCCGTGAAATAAGCAACCGTTAAACTCGTACACGATATTCGGGTTTTCTAAGTCCCAGCCATCGACCGAATGCGTTCCGATGGTCTTTTCGCCCCCTCCGTTGCGAGCATGCTGAATCCACTTGTCTTCCTTGTCGCACAAGTAATGTAACCAGCGTAGGACTTTGACCGAGTATTGACGTGCGAGATAGTTGGTCGATTGAGGACTGATGACAGCCACGGTGTTTTCAGGCATGAATCGTTGGCGGTACACTAAGGAACACGCTTTGTCAATGGTACAAGCTTCTTTCAAAGGATCGACCCCTCCGTGTTCCATGAACAGTTCTCGAAATTTTCCACAGCAACGCCGTAAAATGTCCACATCGGAAAGACAATACTTTAGCATTTCTTCCTGAAAGTCGAAAGGGTCTGAGGCGTGAGCCTGGTACCAAGCGTAGAAAGCTTCTCGTTGTTTAGTACGCATGTTGTCAGGGTCGTAATAGTGAGCCTCAGGCAAATGGGGTAGAACGGCATGTTGATTGGCTTCCGTATTGAAAAAGTGAGGAAAATACCCTTTAGCCATTTCTGTCATTCCAAACGTTTTAGGCATTCGACTCAAAGGCATGGCCAAGTAACTCATCGAATCTTTAAACTGTACTTGTCCCACTTGCATGAAAATGATTTTGGATCCGTTCAAAGTCACTTTAGGACGCTCGATGCCATATTCCGTATAGTATCTGAGAAGAAACTGCCCATCGTATCCGGAGAAATTGTGAGCCATCACCGTGGCATGACGATGACAATCTCCGTAACGTTCGATGTCCTCTTGGCTCCACGTCTTGTCGATGGGGTCTAAGACCCATTGTGCGAAATCGGCTAGCGTGTTCGGTCCCCGATAGATTTTTTCACGCCTCCAGGAATCTTGCTGCAGTAAGGCAATGACTCATGATAGGTTCTTGAATGCACCTTTTGCGCGCTCGATGAGCCACGCAGAAATTAGGAATGTGAATGCCGGTCTCTTGCATGCATTCGAAATCGAAAAAGATGAAATTGCCTTTCTTCTTGTGTCCATCCTCTTTCTCTGGTTGGGGTTGGTATTTTTGCACGTAGCATTGGTGTTCCAAGTCCACGATGTGATGACAAATGTGACATTTTTTCTTTCCTCGACATACGTGTGCCTTGGTAATTTTGGTACATATGCCTTGTCCACACGTGAGGCACAATCCCAGCAGTTGACAAGCGCATTTCTTCTGTGAAACTTGCGTCTTCAAATGCTGTTGGTAGCAGGCAGGTCTGACAAACGTGCGCAGACAAGTGAAACAATGCACTGGTTCTTGTCCTTCGCTCTGACAGGGTGGAGAGGCCAAACATCCTGAGCATTTCGATCCACAATGTTTGTGTTGCTCTCGATTGTTATAGCCATAGTCACATTTCTCATAGTAATAACTGTATCCCAGGAATCCAGTAATAGTGGTAATGGTATCGAAATGGTCATCGTGATGATAGACGTGAATGTATTTTCCATCCTTAAAGTCTTTCCCTCGAAACAACAGAGGCCCACGCATTTCTTAAGGGTGCACTTTCAAGGTGTAGCGTGGAGCTAGGGCATCTTGCAATTTTTGCATCTCAGGAATGCCACAGGGTTTGTCTTTGGGTAAGCCAGCTTGTTGTAACAGGAGTTCTGCTTCGTTTCGTTGTTTGGCTCGGTCCGATTGTCGAATAGTTTTCCAGGCTCTTTTCCATTCTGGCGTGTCGTTCTTGTTGACATAAGTTCGTCCCACCACGATGGCCCTGGCTAAACACATCTGGTCTTGAGAATTGTGAATTCGGACGAGACTTGTTTTGGTGCTGCGAAACTCGTCCACTAATAACATTATTTTGCGTCCAGTCCCTTGAGGAGGAGAGACGTGGGTCATGTCCAGTGTGGCTTTACCATCGGTGATGTCAAACTGGTCATTAGATTGTTGCACGTGTTGAATCTTGTCCATGACTTTGGAAGCGGTCAATTCTGCAGGGGTGCTAAACTCGATCCAAACAGGGGATTTCAAACCGTCGTGTTGTATGGAAAGTCTCAAGCGATCGTCTTTTTTGGGTTGACATTGTCGCTTGAGTGTGGTGAGTAAAGAATCCCACACCCCAGTGATGAACCCTTCTGCTTTCTCTAAGGGTACGTCGGCCTTGAAATCTTTAAACTTCACCGTGTATTTGTAAGCCGTGGTTCTAAATTTTCTAGAGGAGCGCTTTTCCGTCTCTTGAATGTCATAGTACTTTTCAGGGTTAACTAAGGTTGGTGAACTTTGTTTAGAGGCGTTGGATTCTGGTTCACTTATCTCCTCTTCAAAATCACTGGCATGAATTTGTGCCAAGACTTCAGCTCTGGTACGAGGCGATAGATCACGTTTCTGCCTCTTACTTTCTTCTTCTTTCTTCTCAAATGAATTGGCTCGTTTCATCTTGATAGGAAAACGTAAAATGACTAAAGTTTAAACACCATGGACTAATTTATAGTCCTAGCAGACCAGCGTGTATAAAAGGGTGTGTGTCTTGTCCTTTCACTATTCATTTCACTCTCAAACCGAGCACAACGATGGAAGAGACTAGACAGATCGAACATTTCATCAGAGCTTTGCGAGGGGTCATTAGAAAATTCTCTTCAGACCAGTCGACGGACTACTCTCCTTCCTTTCGAGATAAAAGTCAAGATACTTGCTATATCTGTCAGAAGAAAGGACATTGGTCTTCAGAGTGTCCAGACCGTCAAAAAAGAAAAAAAGGGGATAGAAGACAAAAGTGAAGATACCTGTTATTGTTGTCAAGAAAAAGGTCATTGTCTCCAGATTGCCCAAAAAAGAAACAAAAGGAGTCAGAAGAAGAGAGGGATTCTTCAGAGGAAGAAGAGAGGGATTCTTCAGAGGAAGAAGAGGAAGAAAGAAGACAATTCTATTTACAAGAGGCAAAAAAAAAAAAAGAAACAGGAGAAGAAAAGAAGAAGGGAAGAAAGTGAGGAGGAAGAAGAGGAAAAGACTGTGACGGTGAAGAAATTCAAAAAAACAGAGAGAGTGAACAATGAGACAGAAGAAGTCTATGAACTTTTTAAAGTTATTTGTTGTGAATTGTGAATTGGATTGTAAATATTTATAAAAGAATAAATTAGGTATAAAAAGGTAAGTGTCTTTGAGTTTTGATTTTAAAATAAGAATGTACACTCACACACTCATACACAGACACGTACTATAGGGGTAAAATGTTTTTTTTTGAGTTATTGGCAATTGAAAGTCTATCTCTTTTCGAGAGACGTGGGTGGCCCTGAAAAGGGCCTTTTTTTGGTGTAGGGGTGAGCTTAAGCAATCAACTTTAAGTGTCTTAAGCCTTTGCCACGGCCGAGGCCTACTTCTGGACTGCGTACTGTTGATGATGATGATTTGGTTGAAATCACTAAGGTGGCACGATAGGCTTAGTCACAGGGTTGGAGTGGTTAGCTCGGGAAGGTCGTATTCTCTTCGGTCGTGATAAAGACGTCTGATACATTTGTTTCAGACTCATTAACTCCGCTAAAATCTCTAACAGTACCGTGACCGTTTGATTTTCACACCCTTGTTTCTTTGCTGCTACTTCTTCTTCTTCTTGTTTTTTTCTTACCTCTTCTTCTTGCTGCTGTTGCTGTAGGAGAAAAGCTTGTTCCGCTTCCTTTTGTCGTTGTATAAATTTCTTCAATTCTGCTTTCTGTCTCTGTCTAAAATTCTCCACGTGCGGTAATGAAGAAGGTGACGAAGGTTCCGGAACAAATTCTTGCGAGGTAAGAAAATCCACAAAATCCCAATTTACCTCTTCTGAAAGTAAGTCCGGGTTCCCTTGGGTAGTCTCCACCGTCGGTGCACCCCAACTGATCGTTTTCTGAGTTTCCGTCATGTTGAATAACTGTCGCATGAATTGACTGCACACAGGCGCTAGCGAATCTATATAGACTACGTGACGTCACAGACTGCTCTCTTCGGATTGGACGTGGGCTGACTGAATTTTGTAACGCGTGTTTGGATTGGTCAACAAACTCAATCCGTTTCAATCCTTTCTCTCCCTATAAATAAGTGGAATTCACTGCATTGATTCACCTGTTCTCGGCACCTCAACATGTGGACCGATGTGCACTCTTCAACGCTTGTGTCAACGATGATGTTCAGGACGGACATACCCATGTATGTCCGATCCAAGTGGGCAGTTGTCCATGGAACCGATACGAGCCTATGGATACGTAGGATTTACGTGGAGAGGCAAGGAGGCCTGAAAAAAGTTTTAGTTTATGGACCTACCATTCGACGAAGCCTAAGAAGAAGAAGATGTTGCAAATGCCCTTTATGTTAAGGGTATATTAACATAAACACAAAGGCCCTTTTCAGGGCCACCCACATTTCTCGAAAAGAGATAGACTTTCAATTGCCTACCCTATTTTTTATTTTTTTTTTGCTTAAAAAAAAATAGACACCCCTCCCTATTTCAATTTTCGTTATGTTCCATTTCCATAGACCCATCAGGTCGGGACCTTATTAAAATAGGGTCCCGACCCTGTTCCATTTTCCCTTGTCGCTCAACAGACCCAAGATTTTTTTTTCCATGTTCAATTCCCCTTGAGGCTAGAGTTGCCCATGATTTTTTCCCATGTTAAATTTCCCTTGAGGCTAGGTTTGCCTATGATTTTTTTTCCCATGTTAAATTTCCATTGAGGCTAGGTTTGCCCAAGGGGTCCTGTAATGCTAATTTCCACTGAGGCTAGGGTGCCCCACTTCACTACTATCGCACATGAAAACTCTTCATCGTTGCCTAGCATTGATCGACGTGCAGCAAATCCCAGGTTATAATTTTCTTTCATTGGTATTACTGCAGGTGATTCTCCGGTTACAGCTGCATTTCTCACGTTACCCACGGTTACGTTTCTGTGTTCTGGTTGATCAGTTGGGTCTTTTGCAAATCATAATTGGTCCGGCCGATCTCGTGTAATCGTCGGAGTTCCCTGCGAGTGCAAGTATTGTCTTGGCAACGTCAACGTGTTCAAGACACGATTCAATATTTTTTCCGTCAATCATATATCTAGCACTGTTAAATAACGCCATTACGCCGTTGTTAACAAAACCAACACGATCACAAATTCCGTAATTTGTATTATCTGCTTTTAAATTTCTACCTTCAACTTCGATAAATGCCTCACAAGGCAGGAACTATCTACTTGTATCATGAACTTGTAATTCAATTCTTCCACGTGCGTTGGGTACATGCCCCTCATAAGAATAATACTGATAATCGCGCACAGACTTATCTTCGGGAACTGGTGCGTCTATGTCAAATGCTGTGTCGGATATGCGCTTGAACATTTGTATTATAGTTGTTATCGTCTAACACGAAGACCACTTCATGCTATCAAACTTGCAGTTATATTTTTTTGCACGATAGCAGCAACGAGGGATCGACCTCTTCGTTAAGGTAACCCGTATAGACTTTTTTACCTGGCCCTTCCAATGGAGCTTTCCTTTTTGAAAGCTTCATGTTTTCAAAATGGAACCTTCCTCCGTTAAGGAAAGCCGTATAGACTTCTTTGCTTGGATTTATTGAGGTGGGTTCGCCCTCTCTCCTGCTCATAACTAGACCTGTATGCAATGTTTGAATCGCTTCCATAGGCCAGACAAAATTATTGGAACACGAAACTGTTACGGTATAGACAACCTGTAGATATACTCTGCTTGAGTCTTCATTGAAGTATAAGTGTCATATTAATGGTACATCATTGCTGCCAAGAGCACATACATATAGACTAGCGTACAAGCTTGTGGGTGTTCGGTTTACACGTGTAGACTAGAGTCTAGCTCCTTGGTGTTGGGTTTGTGCGTGTAGACTGGAATCTACCTTATGGGATTTGCCCGTGTAGACAGAAATCTACCTTATGGATTTTCCCGTGTAGACTGGAGTCTATTTAATGGGATTTATGCGTGTTGAATTGAGTCTACCTTATGGGTTTTGCCTGATGTAGATTGTGGTCTATCGTGTGGGACATGTATGCGAAATGACTTTCCTCGTTATTCAGCTTTATGTTCTTACCTCCGATACACGCACTAATTGATTAGGTAAAATTACAACGAACGCATGGCAGGCAGTATAATTCAGTTGTACATTAGTTACTGCAAAATAATAAGTAAGCTACGAAGTAAGAAGTTATATTTTGTTATGATTTGCGTTGTAGCTATGCTGTATCTACATTGTAACAACGTCGTACATTGTATTGCAATGTTATAAGCATCATAAAGCAACTGAAATCATTTCTCCAGAATTCGAACGTCTCTGTTGAAACGGCTGCGTGGTGTTTTACGGTTTAATATATTTTACAGACAAGTCTAATATAATTCAATTTAATGGAACGTAAGCTTCAAACATATTAAGTCACATTACCATAAAACAGTAGTGCGCATCAACCTAGTGTCATTAAGCATGTGTCAATTGTTAAACAAACCCTTTATTTTCAAGAAGTATGAAATTTTTACCCTCATCCGTTAATCTGTTTTGCGTCTTAATTAGGTATATAACTGATGTTCTGATAAACGTTACATCAGTCGTACTTTAACACCTTTCACGTTAAGTTGTATTCAAAGTCAGAGGTAAGCATTATTTATGAAACGCCAAGACATCTTTCGTGTTGATATATTGTGTCTTGATGTCATGATACTATTTATAATGGATTCAAGCAGTCAGTTTATGCACTGATGATGGGGTGATTATATAAGCAACACGTATCTGCTTATATAGCTTTATAGCATATATATATAACTGCTTGTATAACTTTCAGTAAGTTTATATACACATAGTAATGTGGAACTTAATCATCCGATGGTGATGGAAAACTACTCAGTTCGTCCATTAAACAATTTTAAACTGTCAGACGATGAAACTTGCAACTGAAAAATGGGTTAAAAGGATAAAATGTACCTTACCCAGGTGTATTTACCTTGGATGTAGGAAAACATCACAAATAAGTAAGTGTAACACAAAATATATCCCCTTTTATTGTGAACTTTGGTTATATCATTGAGAAAGTGCGGTGTTGTGGCTTAAGCTCATATCCCATTCGAAAGAACTATTTTATTTTAAGTAATGTTAATTATTAATAATAAAGAACCATTTTACTTTAAGTATTGTTAATTATTAATAATATTTGTTAACTGACACTCTAAACATTACACCATAAATGTTCAAATATTTGATTTGAATTAACTTTGTACAACTGATCTGAACATGGTTTCCGGTCCCGCTCTGAGCAAATGTCCACGGTTACCGCTTTGAACATGGTTACCGGTCCCGCTTTGAGCAAATGTCCATACATTATGGAATGTTTGGGGTCAGAATTTCACATTCATTACATTGTGTAGGATATACTTGTACCTACAGATGATCTGCTGATTGTACCTATAGTCAATATGCTGATTGTACCTATAGCTGATATACTAATTGTACCTATAATCGATATACTAATTGTACCTCCGGTTGATATGCTAATTGTACCTATAGTCAATATGCTAATTTTACCTATAGTCAATATGCTGATTGTACATGTAGTCAAAATGCTAAGTATAACTACAGTTAATATGCTGATTGAACCTATAGTCGTAATGCTAACTGCATCTGTAGTCAAAATGCTAAGTGTAACTACAGTCAATATGCTAAATGTATATATAGTCAATATGCTGACTGTACCTGCAGGTAATATGCTGATTGAATCTATGGTCGATATACAAATTGAACCTCTAGTTGGTGTGCTTATTGTACCTATATTCGATATACTAACTGTACCTCCAATCTATATACTAATTGTATCTACAGTTGACATGCTGAATGTACCTATAGTCAATATGCTAATTGTACCTATAATTAATATGCTGACTGTACCTGCAGTTAATATGCCGATTGAACCTATAGTCAAATATGCTAACAACACCTATAATCAAATATGCTAATTGTACATATAGTCAATATGCTAAATTGTACCTATAGTCAAAATGCTAATGTACAGATAGTCAATATACTAATTGTACATATAGTCAATATGCTAATTGTACCTATAGTCAATATGCTAATTGTACCTATAATCAAAATGCTAAGTGTAACTACATTCAATATGCTAATTGTACATGTAGTCAATATGCTGACTGTACCTGCAGTTAATATGCTGATTGAACCTATAGTCGATATGCTAACTGTACACATAGTCAAAATGCTAAGTGTAACTACAGTCAATATGCCAATTGTACCTACAATCGATATGCTGATTGTACCTACTGTCAATATTTTAATTGTACCTATACTTGACATGTTAATTGTACCTATATTCAATATGCTAATTGTATCTATAGTCAGTATGCTGATGTACCTATAGTTGATATGCTAATTCTACCTGTAGTCAATATGATAATTGTATAAATAGTCAATATGCTAATTGTACCTATAGGTGATATGCTAATTGTACATGTGGTCAATATGCCAATTGTACCTATATTCGATATACTGATTGTACCTATAGTCAATGAGGCCCCGAGTGGCCGAGTGGTCTAAAGCGCTCTCCGTTACGTATCACTGCCATCTCACCTCTGTCTGCGTGAGTTCGAGTCTCAGATTCGGCCAATGTGTGTATGTGAGAAAGCTTGCCATGTATAGCCTATCGTGTGCTGAAAATGGCGTTAAACCTTACAACAACAACCTACAGTCAATAGGTTATTTGTACCTATAGTCAATAAGCTAATTGCATCTATGGTCAATATGCTAATTGTTTATATAGTCAATATTCTAATCTTACCTATAGTCCATGTGCTAATTGTACCTATGGTCAATATACTAATTATACCTACATTCGATGTGCTTATTGTACCTATAGTCAATATGCTAACTGTACCTACAGTCAATATGCTAAATATATTTAATTATATATGGTATTGATAATATATTTAAATTTAAATTTAAATTTAATCGTTTGACCGAGTGCGTCTTTGTAGCATCACCTGATTGAATTAAGTTTCACAATTGCTTTGAGCAAGGGCACGATACATGTCCCATATGTGCAAATGGCCATCCTTGCCTTCATGTTTTGGGTATCAGAATGTTACACTGAGTAAATTATATAGGTTATATTGGTATCTACAGTTGATCGATGAAGCACATAAGTGGCTGCATGCCTCCTTAACTATCGAAACAAATGTCTTGTATCCATCCTGACCTAAATGGTTACATGCCTCTTTAAATATCCAAACAAATGTCTTGTATCCATTCTGATTACTTATGGTAATGTCGTTCAATTTAGACCGCTCCGGTGGCCCAGTGGTTAGAGCGTCCGCCTCGGATGCGGGAGGTCGTGGGTTCCATCCCAGACCGAGTCAAACCAAAGACTTACAAAAATGGTACTAACAGCTGCCTCGCTTAGCGCTCAGCATCAAGAGGTTAGTATTAGGACTGGTTGGCCTGGTGTCAGAATACTGTGACTGGGTGGGACATCATGCTACATGTCTGCGGCATGATGCCACAGTGCTAGACATCACTATAAACTGCCACATTGCAGACATCGTAGCCATATGACCGAAAAATTGTTAAAGCTACGTTAAAAATCCAAATCACATCACATCACATCACATCGTCCAATTTAGACCATTGCCATTCTCTGTATACTGGTATATTCTAAATGATACAGCAATGATCAAGCATCACCATCCTCACGTTGCCTTAAACTTTATAACTTAGTAGTTATTAAGGCCTGCAATTACTGGAAATCTCATATTAGTAGGATGAATAGTCGTTTGAATACATGCCAGTTACTTCAGTTTTCTCAGTGTTACTAATCAAGTTTAATGGTTCTCCATTTTAAAATTTCCGTATCTAGCACATCTTCAGTACATTCTGGTCCATATGATTAAGTAAAACACGTTATATCTTTTCAGGTCTAGTTTGGCATTTGTAACGTGTTGGAAGAGTTAATTAATGTTACAACTATATTGTCTGAAACTACGTAACATCAAACAGCAAAACCAATAAGTTTTGTAAAACGTAACAAATAGTTCAATTTTCTGTTTTAAAATGAAAAGTTAAGCGGAACTTACCGTATTATGAATTAAATCACAAAGAATCTTAAAGTCCTATCAAAGTCCAAAAGAATAGTGTGTTCCGAATGAATAGTGTGTTCCGAATGAATTCCAGGCCTCGAATCAGCTGATTTGCAAATATCGTTTTATTTATACATCATGTACTCTACATGATAAAATAAGACCACTAAAACCAAGAACAATGTTCTTAGGAACTCGTGATGACACATGCTATCGATGTATCATAGGGCATAAACCAATAACCCCATCTCACCAAAAACGACAAAACACAATGAGCACATATCACCAAAAGAACATAACCTATTGACCCCATATCACCAAAAGGACATTAACAAATGATCCCACATTTCCAAAAAGTATATAATCCAAATAGCCCCATATCTCCAAAAGGACATAACACATTGACCCCATATCACAAAAAGGACATAACCCAATGACCCCATATCACCCAAAGGACATAAGCCCATGACCCCATATCACCACACGAACATAACCCAATGATCCCATATCACCAAAAGGACATTAACAAATGATCCCACATCTCCAAAAAGTATATAATCCCAATAGCCCCATATCTCCAAAAGAACATTACACATTGACCCCATATCACAAAAAGGACATAACCCAATGACCCCATATCACCCAAAGGACATAAGCCAATGACCCCATATCACCTAACGAACATAACTCAATGATCCCATATCACCACAAGGACATGCCACAATGATGCAATATCACCACAAGCACATAACCCAATGACCCCATATTACAAAAAACGACATAACCCAATGATCCAATGTCATCAAAAACGACATAAACCAATGACCCCATATCACCAAAAGGACATAACCTATTGACCCCATATACCAAAAGGACATAATTTATTGACCCCATATCACCAAAAGGACATAACTTATTGACCCCATATCACCAATAGGACATAACTTATTGACCCCATATCACCAAAAGGACATAACCTATTGACCCCATATACCAAAAGGACATAACTTATTGACCCGATATCACCAATAGAACATAACTTATTGACCCCATATCACCAAAAGGACATTAACTTATTGACCCCATATCACCAAAAGGACATTAACTTATTGACCCCATATCACCAAAAGGACCTAACTGAATGGCTCCATATCACCACAAGGACATAACCCAATGATCCCATATAACCAGAAAGGGCATATTTCAATGATCCCATGCCCCCGAATCCAAGGGAAGGAGTTTTTAAAAAGGCACTGGAAATTTATGATGCTAGCATATATACCAAGAAATCAACATGAACAGGTGTCCACATACATTTAATGACTTTGAGTAATGAATGAATCCTGGGAAAACTCGTCCAATTAATTTACACTATACACTATACATTATACACTATACATTATACAAATTGTTTTGTCGTGATGTTGGCATCTGAAATAAAGTCTGCCTATAAAATGAATTTCTTTGTGAATCATTATCATGAATACAGGATTCGACTTTGCGGTCCGCGGACTGCGTGTTTGAGACCCCTGATATAGGTAGTTCTTGTTATCATCGGGCTGTTAATTCCTTTGTTACTACTCCCCATCCGTTTTCCATTAAAATGAGCTCTGTGTATAGCGTCTGGGTCTAGTCCTAATTTGTCGCCAAGAGAGTCACGCACGACATCGAAACAATCCTCGTTTATGACCTCTGTTAACCCCCAACATGTCAGTCAGAGAGTTCCGTCTCTGTCGTGCTTAGAAATTGATTGAGTTGTAAGGCATTGTTTTGATTTTATGCGAGTTAAAGTCGGCCATATCCCTAGCGGCACGTGCAAACTGCTCCACAGAGGACATTCGCTCATTGGCATTTTGTATTTTTGTAAAGAAATAAAAAGAGTTTCTAATTTATTCTCGATGTTCTGTCTTAAACTGTTCAAGTGAAACGTTTCTCACACCTGCATGTCACATGCATGTCTCACCTGCATGTCGCGTATCTCTTACGTTTTAAGTCCGGGCTATAACCCTTTCCAGCCATTTCATGTCTAAGTCGTGCTACTACAAAATCATAATTTTCAGCCATTCCTGAATGATCGTAGTCCAAATTATAAGGCCGTTCCAACTTACGTTTAGGAAAGAGTACCAGCAACCAAAGGCTTAACGGAAAATCTACTCCCATGTTAAGTCGCACATCTCATGGCCAACATGTTATGACCCCAACTACTACTAATCTATTTAACCTCAGTTAGGAAAGTGCTTCCCAGTATTTTGTACATTTTCGTTATTATATATCAAAGATATAATTTAGATTAGTTCAGTGATGCATCATGGGACAATAGATGAACGTGTAAGAATATGAACTGGTATAATAACCGACCTTTCCATTACGGTTCGAAAAGGGCATAACCATATTTTTGTCATGTGACACTCCACCATTACGGTAATTGTTTCGCCCAGTACTGGGTACTACCTGTACATTATTGCGATCATTCAAATTTACTCGGAATACCTTTTGTCTACTCAAGTAGTGCGTTATCATGAAATGATATTTGGTTAACTGGGTAAAACGCAGTCTTATTCTTGTTATAGCTTAGGCTTCTCCTTGTATAATTTCATTTAGTAGTCGGTCTTTTGTCCTTAAAACGTAGTTTATGTGATCGTGTGTGTGTGTGTGTGTGTGTGATTTGGACTTTTAACAAAACCTTTAAAAAAATTCAGTCATATGGCTACGATGTCTGCAGTGTGACAGTTTATACTGATGTCTAGCACTTGGGCATCATGCTGCAGACATGTAGCGTGATGTCCCACCCAGTCACATTATCCTGACACCAGGCCGACCAGTCCTAACACTAACCTCTTAATGCTGAGCGACTAGCAAGGCAGCTGTTAGTACCATTTTTGTAAGTCTCTGGTATGACTCGGGTTGAACCCCCGACCTCCCGCATCCGAGGCGGACGCTCTATCCACTAGGCCACTGGAGCGGTCGTGATCGATTTTACTTTCATCAATTATTTTCAAAGTTTAAAATTTTAAATTTTTAATCAATTCCATAAAAATAAGTTTTCATTACAGATATTTGCCTCATGATTTATTCAAGTCACGATTTTCTCAACATGACTTTAGTTCACGTATCCGTTCATTAAGTAATTTTATTCTTTTTTCAAATATCCGTCAAGTAGGCACATGCATGATTATATGAATTAATAATTAAAAGAGACAAAATATGCATGACTGAAATGAAGGAAAATTAGATTAAGTACTGACCAATGAGTATTATATTCAGAAAACAATGAATTTCTACTTTAGTTTATTTACAATGTGTTTGCGATATGGCAATAATTTTTTATACAGCATAAATATATAAACAAATAAATACAAACATAATAAATAAAAAACAGATAAATTGATCGTGACTGAATTTCAGCGTGTTCGGACATTTTCAATATCATTAATGCATTTTAGTGCATAGCAAAGTAGTTATTTCACGGAAGTTTAAAAAGCCTAAAATATAAAGAAAAGAAACGTAGATGACCAAAACATTTAAAGTTCCAATTTCTACATGATCCTTTCTCTCGTTTATCATTTATTTTAAACAATGAATTTCGAAATTATAGATTTACTTGCCCGACGCCAGGGACACCCTCAAATTTAGCTCGGAAAAGCTCAGATTTGCTAGGTATTTCAAATGGGCAATGTTTGTGCACGAGAGAGAGAGAGAGAGAGAGAGTTGTTGTTGTAGGGTTTAACGCCATTTTCAGCACACGATAGGCTATACATGGCGGCCAGTATTAATGGTGGAGGAAGAACCCGGGAAAATCCTCAGAAAGAACCACCGACCCACGAGAAGCTACTGGCAAGCTTTCTCACATACCCACATTGGCTGGAGAGAGAGAGAGAGAGAGAGAGAGAGAGAGTCCGCCTGATATATTTTTCTTCACAACGTACACCTTCATAGTAGTGGCAAGTGACATTATGCAAATGTCGGTCAAATCTTTTACCGAACTGACGTCGAAAAAGTCTCGGATTTTCACATATGGATTTGGTAGTATCGAAGTTTCTTAATCTATACACGTTAACTTTGATTCACATTTCATGAGATTCTTGAGAAATAGAACTGTCAGGATGTTAGTAAGCGACATGAGATCCATAATATGAGTAAATGACGTACGTTCTGTCCTATTAAGATTGCGAACATTATTTTAAACACAAGATTTTTCTTTGTTGAATATCCGCAGCACCATGAACAAATCCACAGTGACTCTTAAGTTATGTGAATGGTGGCTTATCCGGGTACAAAGAACAAGTCTTCTCATTTATATGTGAAGGGCACGCTACGTGAACACATTCGACAGGCGCTATTCAAGTGCTCGTAAACTGAACCCATTATTGTGTGAAAGGGGATGTCGAATGTACAGCGGTTGTAAAGAATGAATTTGTTGGTGGCTATTTTTCTTTGCTGAATAATGTCTCTAATGAATAATGATAATTAATAAATAATAACTAAACTGCTTCGTGTGTTCATGTACATGACTTAGGTGAAACCTTTCCTACTACGTATGAAATACCGAATTCAATGGAGCAAGAAATTTCAGGTGAATTAACAAGTCCTGGGACCAAGTAGACTGTTATGTTGGCTGTTTGTTTATTTATTATGTTTGTTACGGCGGGTTTTTTGGAAGTCCATTATTTTTGTTTTGTAGTCATTTTCAAAATAATCATAGGTTAGTATTATCGATCGACCGATAGAATAATCTGGTGTCACTTACCTGATAACAGAGCCATAGGCTGGGGAGTAAAGCTATCATCAATGGTGTGTGTGTGTGTGTGTGATTTGGATTTTTAACGTAGCTTTAACAATTTTTCAGAGTCTAGGATTCGGCCAATATGGATATGTGAGAAAGCTTGCCAGTAGCTTCTCGTGGGTCGGTGGTTCTTCCCGGGGTTTTCACGGCCGCCATACATAGCCCATCATGTGCAGAAAAAATGGCGTCAAACCCCAAAACAACAAGAACAACAATTTTTCAGTCATATCGCTACGATGTCTGCAGTGTGGCAGTTTATATGTCTAGCACTGGGACATCATGCCGCAGACATGTAGCACAATATCCCACAAAGTCACATTATCTTGACACCAGGCCGACCAGTTATAACACTAACCTCTTAATGCTGAGCACCAAGCGAGACAGCTGTTAGTACCATTTTTGTAAGTCTTTGGTATGACTTAGCCGGAGATCGAACCCACGACCTCCAGCATCCGAGGAGGATGCTCTAACCACTAGACCACCGGAGCAGTCCATCATTAGACGTAAAGTTTGTTATCACTGGTTCATTTTTTATCAAACTATTTTAGAGGTATTGTGCTTCATTTTTCTTCTTGAGAAGTGCATTTTGTATTGGTATTCCTTGTGTGTGGACCACTCTAGTGGCCTAAGTTGTTAAAGCGTCCGCCTCGAATGTTGAAGGTAGCGGGTTCGAACCCCTGCCGATTCATATCAAAGACTTATAAAAATGGTATTAGCAGCTTCCTCGCTTGGCGTTCAGCGTTAGGAGGTTAGGACTGGTGGCCCTGGTATCAGAGATAACATGACTGCGTGGGAGGTGTCTGTGACATGAAGCGTCAGTGCTAGATATCACTATCAACCGCCACTTTGCAGACATTCTTGTGATTGTAGATTTTCGTTCGTTTTATTCTTGTGCTTAATATTGGGGGTGTCTGACCTACCTATGTAACATCAAAATAAAATCTCCTCCCCCATCCTTTCAAAGCAGAATTTGTGACATCGGTATGTGGTCCAAGCTGTATGGTATATATGGATTTATTATATTTGTTTAAAACAGTTCGTATAAAATATGCATATTTAGTTGCTTTTTATACCCCAACCCCCCAACTAAATATGTAGATTTTACACGAACTGTTTTGACCAATATGTGCAAATGTAAAATCTGGTTTTTGGTACAGTTTGCTTGCAAATATATAAGCTTAGTAAAATCAGTCAGTATAGAAAGGCTATGAAATGAGAATAGTTAAAAATGCCTTTGACACATAAACAAAACTGGCCAAGTCTCAGCAGTACCTGAACCATGGATTCCACGTCTAGCACGTTAACCACTGAACCATCAAGGATGGGGAAGATCGTGCACAAGTTTTATGAGGAATAAACATATTTCAGAATGATGTCATCAACTATCAATTTGGATTGAGCTGACAATATTGTAGTTGATTAAAATAATTGAAATAAATTTGATGACTATCGAGAATATGAGATAGCAATGAGATCGATAGAAAGAGTAGACAATATATTCTATATCATCTTCCATGTTAGCAATTTGTGTTGATTTTGTCTTGAAATGACTTAAAATTGTTAGTAGTGAAGTGGGACGATAGGGCGACAAGGGGACTTTAATGTTAAAATAGGTGATATGTCTTATAGCGACAATGGAAATTTAACATGGGAAAATTTTGAATGCCTTATAGCGACAAGGAAATTCAACATGGGAATATATTTTGGGACTGTATAGCGACAAGGGAAATTTAACATGGGAAAATTTTGAATGCGTTATAGCGACAAGGGAATTTAACATGGGAATACATTTTGGGACTGTATAGCGACAAGGGAAATTTAATATGGGAAAATTTTGAATGCCTGTATAGCGTCAAGGGAAATTGAACACAGACAATAGACATTTAAAAAATAAACGTAGGCATGAAAGGGAATGTCTTTTCGAGGCATTGGAGTGGCCCTGAAAAGGGCCTTTGGTTTTATGTTAACATACCATACTGTTAACATAGAGGGCACCGCTTAATTCTCCTTCTTGTCCTTAAACTCTGTCTTACTTCGGGACCGTAGATCATCACTCTCTTTAAACAACTTTGTCTTTCTACGTAGATTCTTCTTTTTCACACAAAGGTATCCGTCATCTTGACAATAGTCCACGTAGATCGGACGTACATGGGTAAGTCCGTTCTAAACATCACTGAAGACACAAGAGTAGAGGATTCCACGTCGGTCCACATCTTGGTGACGAGAACAGGTGAAGGAATGCAGCGAACTGCTAGTATTTATAGGGAGAGGGAGGATCGAAACGGATTGAGTTGATTGACCAATCCAAACACGCGTTACAAAATTCAGTCACCATTCGTCCAATCGGAAAAGAGCAGTCCGTGACGTCACATTCCCTATATAGAGACACTAGCGTTTGTACGCAGTCAATCCATGCGACACAGCGAGCATAAACATGACGGAAACTCAGAAGAAAATGAATTGGGGTGCACCGACCGTGGAGACTACCCAAGGGAACCCGGACTTACTTCCAGAAGAGGTGAATTGGGATTTTGTGGATTTTCTTTCGCAAGAATTTGTTCCTGAACCAGTACCTTCGTCACCTTCTCCTTCTTTACCACACGTGGAGAATTTTAAACAGAGACAGAAATAAGAATTGGAGAAATTTATACAACAGCAAAAGGAAGCGGAACAAACTTTTCTCCTACAACAGCAAGAAGAAAAGGTAAGAAAGAAACAAGAAGAAGAAGCAGCCAAGAAACAAGAGGGTGAAAGTCAAACCGTTACGGTACTGTTAGACATTTTAGCGGAGTTAAGAAGTCTGAAACAAATGTATCAGACTTCTTTATTACGACCGAAGAGAAAAAGACCTTCCGAGCTAAACAATCCAACCCTGTGACAACACCTACCATACCACCCTTAGTGATTTCTACCAAATCATCATCATCGACAGTACGCAGTCCAAAAGTAGGCCTTGGAAATGGCAAAGGCTTAAGACAGTTAAAGTTGATTGCTTACTAAGTTTGTTGTTTAAAACCCACCAAGACCCAAAGGCCCTTTTCAGGACCACCCATGTCTCTCGAAAAGAGATAGTATTTCAATGGCCAACATCAATTAAAACTAAAAAATCCCTTTCTTTACCCCTATAGTACGTGTGAATGATTGAGTGCATGAGTGTAGATTCTTATTCTAAAAATCAAAACCAAGAGACACTTACGTTTTATAGACTGTTTATTCTGGTACAAATTTTACAATCTAATTCAAAACACCACATAGCACTTTAAACAGTTCATAGGCTTTTCTTCTTTTTCTGTCTTCACTCTCTCTTTTTTTTAAAAATGTCTTCACTTTCACAGCTTTTTCCTCCTCTTCATTCTCACTTTCTTCTCTTCTTCTTTTTTTCTCCTGTTTCTGTTTCTTCACCTGTATGCTTTCTTCCTCTTCTTCCTCTCCATCACTCCCCTCTTCTTCTTGCTCCTGTTGTTTCTTAGGGTAATCTGGAGACCAATGTCCTTTTTCTTGACAATGATAACAGGTATCTTGATTTTTGTCTCTTTTAACAACTGTTTTTTTTTTGACGGTCTGGACACTCTGAAGACCAATGCTCTTTCTTCTGACAGATATAGCAAGTATCTTGACTTTTATCTCGAAAGGAGAGTGAGTAGTCCGTCGGCTGGTCTGAAGAAAATTTTCTGATGACCCCTCGCAAAGCTCTGATGAAAAGTTCGATTTGTGTAGTCTCGTCCATGTTCTGCTCGGTTTGAGAATGAAATGAATAGTGGAAGGACAAGACACACACCCTTTATATACGTTGGTCTGTCATGGATATAAAGTAACCCATGGTGTTTAGACCTTAGTCATTTGACTTTTTGCAGTGAAGATGAAACGATCCAATCCAATCGAGAAGAAAGGAGAAGAAGAACGTAAGAGACAGAAACGTGATCTATCGCCATGTACCATTGCTGAAGTCTTGGCACAAATTCATGCCAGTGATTTTGAAGAGGACATGACTGAACCAGAATCCAAACCCAGAGAGTCTGCACCTAGCCCAAGTTCACCACCCTTAGTCAACCCTGAAAAGTACTATCACATTCGAGAGACGGAAAAGCGCTCCTCTAGAAAATTTAGAACCACGGCTTACAAATACACGGTGAAGTTTAAAGATTTCAAGTCCTACGTATCGCTGAAGAAAGCAGAATAGTTCATCACCGAGATGTGGGATTCTTTGCTCACCACACTCAAGCGACAATGTCAACCTAAAGAAGACGACCGCTTGAGACTTTCCATACAACACGACGGCATGAAATCCCCTGTTTGGATCGAGTTTAGTAGCCCTGCAGAATTGATCTCTTCCAAAGCCGTGGACAAAATTCAACACGTGCAACAATCCAATGACAAGTTTGACATCACCGATGGAAACGCCACACTGGATATGACCCACGTCTCTCCTCCTCAAGGGACTGGACAACGCAAAAAGGTGTTATTGGTGAATGGCCTTCGCAGCATTAAGCGTAGTCTCGTTCAAATTCACAACTTTCAAGACCACGTGTTTAGCCAGGGCTATCGTGGTGGGGCGAACCTATGCCAACAAGAACCACACGGCAGAATGGAAAGAGCCTGGAAAACTATTCAAAAATCGAACCGAGCCAAACAACGAAATGAAGCAGAACTCCTGTTGCAACAAGCCGGCCTGTCCAAAGACATACCCTGTGGCATTCCTGAAATGCAAAAATTGCAAGATGTCCTAGCTCCACGCTACACCTTGAATGTGTACCCTCAAGAAGTGCGCGGACCTCTGTTGTTTTGAGGTCAAGACTTTAAAGATGGAAAATACATTCATCTCTATCATCACGATGAACATTTCGATACCATTACCAGTATCACCGCATTCCTGGGATATGGTTATTACTGTGAGAAATGTGACTATGGCTATAACAATCGAGAGCAACACAAACATTGCGGATCGAAATACTCAGGATGTTTGGCCTCTCAACGCCGTCTGGACGAAGGACAAGAACGAGTGCATTGTCCTGCTTGTTTGCGCACGTTTGTCAGCCCTATCTGTTACCAACAACATCTCAAGACACACGGTTCACAGCAGAAATGTGCTTGTCAACTTTTGAGATTGTGCCCTACCTGTGGACAAGGCATACGTACCAATAATGCCAAGGCACACGTATGTCCAGGAAAGAAAAAATGTCACATTTGTCACCGAATCGTGGACTTGGAACATCAATGCCACATGCAAAAATACCAACCTCAACAAGAGAAAGAGGATGGTCATAAGAAGAAGAAAGGCAATTTCATCTTTTTCGATTTCGGCATTCATGTTCTTAATTTCTGCGTGGCTCATCGAGCGTGCGAAAAGTGCATTCAAGAACCTATCTTCAGTCATTGCCCTCACTGCAGCAAGATTCCTGGAGGACTAACACGCTAGCCGATTTCGCCCGATGGGTCTTAGACCCCATCGACAAGACATGGAGCCAAGAGGACATCAAACGTTACCGAGATTGTCATCGTCATGCCACGGTGATGGCTCACAATTTCTCCGGATACGATGGACAGTTTCTTCTCAGATACTATACGGAACATGGTACCGAGCGTCCTAAAGTCACTTTGAAAGGAGCCAAACTCATTTTCATGCAAGTGGGACAAGTACAATTTAAAGATTCGATGAGCTACTTGGCCATGCCTTTGAGTCGAATGCCTAAAACGTTTGGAATGACAGAAATGGCTAAAGGGTACTTTCCACACTTTTTCAATACGGAAGCCAATCAACATGCCGTTCTGCCCCATTTGCCTGAGGCTCATTATTACGACCCCGACAACATGCGTACCGAACAACGAGAAGCTTTCTACGCTTGGTACCAGGCCCATGCCTCGGACCCTTTCGACTTTCAGGAAGAAATGCTAAAGTATTGTCTTTCCGACGTGGACATTTTACGACGTTGCTGTGAAAAACTTTGAGAACTGTTCATGGAACACGGATGGGTCGATCCTTTGAAAGAAGCTTGCACCATTGCCAAACCATGTTCCTTAGTCTACCGACAAAATTCATGCCTGAAAACAGCGTGGCTGTCATCAGTCCTCAATCGACCAACTATGTCAAACGTCAATACTCGGTCAAAGCCCTACGATGGTTACATTACTTGTGCGACAAGGAAGACATGCCCGCAACGGAGGGGGCGAAAAGACCATCGGAATGCATTCGGTAGATGGCGGGGACTTAGAAAACCCCAAGATCGTGTACGAGTTTAACGGTTGTTTATTTCACGGATACCCCGTCTGCTACCCTGATCGTGACACTAAAAATCAGTTTTTACAACGAACCATGAAAGACTTGTACCAGGCCACTTGTCAGCGACGCCTAAAGTTAGAACAGCAAGGATACCAAGTGGTGGAAATGTGGGAACACGAATACGATCACCGATTGAAAATCGATCCCGAGTTTAAACGCATCGTGGAAAGTTACCAGTTCACGGACCCCTTGAACCCGAGGGATACTTTGTACGGAGGAAGAACCAATGCCACCTGTTTGTTGTAACAAGCCGACGAAGAGAAAGGAGAAGAAATCAAATACTTGGACGTGTGTTCCCTGTATCCCTACGTGTGCAAATATTGTCGCTTTCCTGCAGGCACCCGCGATTGCTAACAGAACACATTGACCTGAAAAAACATTCGGCAATAC